>JABBOT010000001.1:6627611-7159120 GCA_016165875.1 Acanthopleura granulata
TATGCAAACATTCATGGGATTATTTTCTATTTCTCCATTTGCTACAAGCCAGGAAAAACACTTCAAAACCTAGTAAAGCAACATCTCCAAGTTTTAAAATATGTAGGTAACCTGAGAGACCAAAGCAGTAATTTTATGTAATACCTTAACCGAAGGAAAAGGTAATTCTATTTCGAGATCACCATGACTTTTTCATTGAACTGCAGGATAATCAAAGAATCCAGGTCACTAGAATGTCTAACATCCTAATTTACCTGTTATTTTACAACATGAGGGAAAGCATTCTGGAGGTAATAAAATTCTACCAAGTTCCCGTCAAGACTAACATAAAATAAATTCTCAATTCTTGTCAACAATTAAAATAGTGCATTTTTCCTCCCAAGTCGTCGTCTTCGCAGCAGGGATTCGTTTTCGGCAAAACATCAGAGTTTACATCATAAGTTTTTGGGTGTGGCAGTGTGCTCATTTGTCTGAGAAGAGCTTCGTCGTATGATTACTTGTTTCATGATCAGTAATTTTACAAAAGCCACTCATCTCTTGCGGTACACACCCGGTAACATCAAAGAGTTCCGTGTGAGTGAGTAGAAAATCTCTACCATATATAAAGGCGTTTCCTTTCCCCCAGTCTCCATATTTACCCCAGCACACAGCCACACCCAAAAACAATCGAAGATAATTTCCATCGCTTCAACGCACAATGGATGTAGAAAGAATGGCCGCCCTTCTTAGAGAAAACTTGATTTTTCATGACGCCGCAGTCCGCAACATTCATTTGCTAGGTATGTTCCCTCACTAAACATGTGTTTTCCTTTTCATTTTTCCATTTCTTTAATCCCAATGTAATCACTTCTCTAACAATAACTGTGTCTTAATACCTTTTCTTCAATTATTTTGTTTTTTGCAGAACAAAGACAGCAGGTTGTTGAGCGACGAATAAACATAGCAACATCAAACGGACACACACCTATCCAGGAGCTGCTTTTTCTACACAAACACATTCTTGCCCATACCAAGGCCTTGTACGAGCATTACCGACAAGAGAAATGGGATGAAGCTCAAAGTGTGGCAGCCACAGTCTTACGGGCCAGCCACGAAGACAGCGACGATGAGGATATGCAACAAGTGTTAATCAGTGTCGATGATGCTGACCAATCGTTTGACGACAGTGACTACGATCCTTTCCACCACACTCCATCCTCCAGTCAACCAGAGTCACAGGACAGTACCGCCGTCGACGTACTGCACCATTTTTCACATTTCGCTGCAGATTTGCACATATCTTCCGGTCGGCAATCATAATAATCTGTCCTTTTCGTTTTATTACTGTTGCTGAAAGATGTTGTGCTATGATTTCTTGAGCCAATAAATTCGTTTTACTTCCGTTGATTTCAACCCACATCTTTGTCTTGTATCTGCATGCTTTGCAAAACCATGCTCAAATATACCAGTTGAATATAGAATATTTCTCCACTTCTTTCTCTTTTATCTGCATCATCTGCAAAATCATACGCACCTATTCCAGTTAGATCTACAACATACGTTTCTCAATGCCATTTCAAAACGCCAACAAATATTAGATAATATATATTCTATTTCGCTGCATTCAACTTAAGTTTGAAAAACTCCAAGTCCAATACCACACATATATGTACTTATATAATGCATGTACTACTTGCATGGCATCTGCATTTCCCCTTCTCTTTCCCGTAAAGCAAGGATATGTCAATTATCTTGGACAAAAAGTGTTACTAGCTGAAAACGCAACAGTACAACAGTCTGTCACTGCAGTTTCTAGGATAACATCCATCACTACCATGCGTCATCTTAAATCACACATTTTCAGAAGCTTATTACTTACACTAAATATTATATTTTTTTATACCAAAATCTCCTCTTAAAAGCAACAATGCTCTCCTTTCTCACCATTAGTTCCTCTATTGTCTGTAGTTGATCTATTTATGCAAACATTCATGGGATTATTTTCTATTTCTCCATTTGCTACAAGCCAGGAAAAACACTTCAAAACCTAGTAAAGCAACATCTCCAAGTTTTAAAATATGTAGGTAACCTGAGAGACCAAAGCAGTAATTTTATGTAATACCTTAACCGAAGGAAAAGGTAATTCTATTTCGAGATCACCATGACTTTTTCATTGAACTGCAGGATAATCAAAGAATCCAGGTCACTAGAATGTCTAACATCCTAATTTACCTGTTATTTTACAACATGAGGGAAAGCATTCTGGAGGTAATAAAATTCTACCAAGTTCTGGTCAAGACTAACATAAAATAAATTCTCAATTCTTGTCAACAATTAAAATAGTGCATTTTTCCTCCCAAGTCGTCGTCTACGCAGCAGGGATTCGTTTTCGGCAAAACATCAGAGTTTACATCATAAGTTTTTTGGTGTGGCAGTGTGCTCATTTGTCTGAGAAGAGCTTCGTCGTATGATTACTTGTTTCATGATCAGTAATTTTACAAAAGCCACTCATCTCTTGCGGTACACACCCGGTAACATCAAAGAGTTCCGTGTGAGTGAGTAGAAAGTCTCTTCCATATATAAAGGCTTTTCCTTTCCCCCAGTCTCCATATTTACCCCAGCACACAGCCACACCCAAAAACAATCGAAGATAATTTCCATCGCTTCAACGCACAATGGATGTAGAAAGAATGGCCGCCCTTCTTAGAGAAAACTTGATTTTTCATGACGCCGCAGTCCGCAACATTCATTTGCTAGGTATGTTCCCTCACTAAACATGTATTTTCCTTTTCATTTTTCCATTTCTTTAATCCCAATGTAATCACTTCTCTAACAATAACTGTGTCTTAATACCTTTTCTTCAATTATTTTGTTTTTTGCAGAACAAAGACAGCAGGTTGTTGAGCGACGAATAAACATAGCAACATCAAACGGACACACACCTATCCAGGAGCTGCTTTTTCTACACAAACACATTCTTGCCCATACCAAGGCCTTGTACGAGCATTACCGACAAGAGAAATGGGATGAAGCTCAAAGTGTGGCAGCCACAGTCTTACGGGCCAGCCACGAAGACAGCGACGATGAGGATATGCAACAAGTGTTAATCAGTGTCGATGATGCTGACCAATCGTTTGACGACAGTGACTACGATCCTTTCCACCACACTCCATCCTCCAGTCAACCAGAGTCACAGGACAGTACCGCCGTCGACGTACTGCACCATTTTTCACATTTCGCTGCAGATTTGCACATATCTTCCGGTCGGCAATCATAATAATCTGTCCTTTTCTTTTCATTACTGTTGCTGAAAGATGTTGTGCTATGATTTCTTGAGCCAATAAATTCGTTTTACTTCCGTTGATTTCAACCCACATCTTTGTCTTGTATCTGCATGCTTTGCAAAACCATGCTCAAATATACCAGTTGAATATAGAATATTTCTCCACTTCTTTCTCTTTTATCTGCATCATCTGCAAAATCATACGCACCTATTCCAGTTAGATCTACAACATACGTTTCTCAATGCCATTTCAAAACGCCAACAAATACTAGATAATATATATTCTATTTCGCTGCATTCAACTTAAGTTTGAAAAACTCCAAGTCCAATACCACACATATATGTACTTATATAATGCATGTACTACTTGCATGGCATCTGCATTTCCCCTTCTCTTTCCCGTAAAGCAAGGATATGTCAATTATCTTGGACAAAAAGTGTTACTAGCTGAAAACGCAACAGTACAACAGTCTGTCACTGCAGTTTCTAGGATAACATCCATCACTACCATGCGTCATCTTAAATCACACATTTTCAGAAGCTTATTACTTACACTAAATATTATATTTTTTTATACCAAAATCTCCTCTTAAAAGCAACAATGCTCTCCTTTCTCACCATTAGTTCCTCTATTGTCTGTAGTTGATCTATTTATGCAAACATTCATGGGATTATTTTCTATTTCTCCATTTGCTACAAGCCAGGAAAAACACTTCAAAACCTAGTAAAGCAACATCTCCAAGTTTTAAAATATGTAGGTAACCTGAGAGACCAAAGCAGTAATTTTATGTAATACCTTAACCGAAGGAAAAGGTAATTCTATTTCGAGATCACCATGACTTTTTCATTGAACTGCAGGATAATCAAAGAATCCAGGTCACTAGAATGTCTAACATCCTAATTTACCTGTTATTTTACAACATGAGGGAAAGCATTCTGGAGGTAATAAAATTCTACCAAGTTCTGGTCAAGACTAACATAAAATAAATTCTCAATTCTTGTCAACAATTAAAATAGTGCATTTTTCCTCCCAAGTCGTCGTCTACGCAGCAGGGATTCGTTTTCGGCAAAACATCAGAGTTTACATCATAAGTTTTTGGGTGGCAGTGTGCTCATTTGTCTGAGAAGAGCTTCGTCGTATGATTACTTGTTTCATGATCAGTAATTTTACAAAAGCCACTCATCTCTTGCGGTACACACCCGGTAACATCAAAGAGTTCCGTGTGAGTGAGTAGAAAGTCTCTTCCATATATAAAGGCTTTTCCTTTCCCCCAGTCTCCATATTTACCCCAGCACACAGCCACACCCAAAAACAATCGAAGATAATTTCCATCGCTTCAACGCACAATGGATGTAGAAAGAATGGCCGCCCTTCTAAGAGAAAACTTGATTTTTCATGACGCCGCAGTCCGCAACATTCATTTGCTAGGTATGTTCCATCACTAAACATGTATTTTCCTTTTCATTTTTCCATTTCTTTAATCCCAATGTAATCACTTCTCTAACAATAACTGTGTCTTAATACCTTTTCTTCAATTATTTTGTTTTTTGCAGAACAAAGACAGCAGGTTGTTGAGCGACGAATAAACATAGCAACATCAAACGGACACACACCTATCCAGGAGCTGCTTTTTCTACACAAACACATTCTTGCCCATACCAAGGCCTTGTACGAGCATTACCGACAAGAGAAATGGGATGAAGCTCAAAGTGTGGCAGCCACAGTCTTACGGGCCAGCCACGAAGACAGCGACGATGAGGATATGCAACAAGTGTTAATCAGTGTCGATGATGCTGACCAATCGTTTGACGACAGTGACTACGATCCTTTCCACCACACTCCATCCTCCAGTCAACCAGAGTCACAGGACAGTACCGCCGTCGACGTACTGCACCATTTTTCACATTTCGCTGCAGATTTGCACATATCTTCCGGTCGGCAATCATAATAATCTGTCCTTTTCTTTTCATTACTGTTGCTGAAAGATGTTGTGCTATGATTTCTTGAGCCAATAAATTCGTTTTACTTCCGTTGATTTCAACCCACATCTTTGTCTTGTATCTGCATGCTTTGCAAAACCATGCTCAAATATACCAGTTGAATATAGAATATTTCTCCACTTCTTTCTCTTTTATCTGCATCATCTGCAAAACCATACGCACCTATTCCAGTTAGATCTACAACATACGTTTCTCAATGCCACTTGAAAACGCCAACAAATACTAGATAATATATATTCTATTTCGCTGCATTCAACTTAAGTTTGAAAAACTCCAAGTCCAATACCACACATATATGTACTTATATAATGCATGTACTACTTGCATGGCATCTGCATTTCCCCTTCTCTTTCCCGTAAAGCAAGGATATGTCAATTATCTTGGACAAAAAGTGTTACTAGCTGAAAACGCAACAGTACAACAGTCTGTCACTGCAGTTTCTAGGATAACATCCATCACTACCATGCGTCATCTTAAATCACACATTTTCAGAAGCTTATTACTTACACTAAATATTATATTTTTTTATACCAAAATCTCCTCTTAAAAGCAACAATGCTCTCCTTTCTCACCATTAGTTCCTCTATTGTCTGTAGTTGATCTATTTATGCAAACATTCATGGGATTATTTTCTATTTCTCCATTTGCTACAAGCCAGGAAAAACACTTCAAAACCTAGTAAAGCAACATCTCCAAGTTTTAAAATATGTAGGTAACCTGAGAGACCAAAGCAGTAATTTTATGTAATACCTTAACCGAAGGAAAAGGTAATTCTATTTCGAGATCACCATGACTTTTTCATTGAACTGCAGGATAATCAAAGAATCCAGGTCACTAGAATGTCTAACATCCTAATTTACCTGTTATTTTACAACATGAGGGAAAGCATTCTGGAGGTAATAAAATTCTACCAAGTTCTGGTCAAGACTAACATAAAATAAATTCTCAATTCTTGTCAACAATTAAAATAGTGCATTTTTCCTCCCAAGTCGTCGTCTTCGCAGCAGGGATTCGTTTTCGGCAAAACATCAGAGTTTACATCATAAGTTTTTGGGTGGCAGTGTGCTCATTTGTCTGAGAAGAGCTTCGTCGTATGATTACTTGTTTCATGATCAGTAATTTTACAAAAGCCACTCATCTCTTGCGGTACACACCCGGTAACATCAAAGAGTTCCGTGTGAGTGAGTAGAAAATCTCTACCATATATAAAGGCGTTTCCTTTCCCCCAGTCTCCATATTTACCCCAGCACACAGCCACACCCAAAAACAATCGAAGATAATTTCCATCGCTTCAACGCACAATGGATGTAGAAAGAATGGCCGCCCTTCTTAGAGAAAACTTGATTTTTCATGACGCCGCAGTCCGCAACATTCATTTGCTAGGTATGTTCCCTCACTAAACATGTATTTTCCTTTTCATTTTTCCATTTCTTTAATCCCAATGTAATCACTTCTCTAACAATAACTGTGTCTTAATACCTTTTCTTCAATTATTTTGTTTTTTGCAGAACAAAGACAGCAGGTTGTTGAGCGACGAATAAACATAGCAACATCAAACGGACACACACCTATCCAGGAGCTGCTTTTTCTACACAAACACATTCTTGCCCATACCAAGGCCTTGTACGAGCATTACCGACAAGAGAAATGGGATGAAGCTCAAAGTGTGGCAGCCACAGTCTTACGGGCCAGCCACGAAGACAGCGACGATGAGGATATGCAACAAGTGTTAATCAGTGTCGATGATGCTGACCAATCCTTTGACGACAGTGACTACGATCCTTTCCACCACACTCCATCCTCCAGTCAACCAGAGTCACAGGACAGTACCGCCGTCGACGTACTGCACCATTTTTCACATTTCGCTGCAGATTTGCACATATCTTCCGGTCGGCAATCATAATAATCTGTCCTTTTCTTTTCATTACTGTTGCTGAAAGATGTTGTGCTATGATTTCTTGAGCCAATAAATTCGTTTTACTTCCGTTGATTTCAACCCACATCTTTGTCTTGTATCTGCATGCTTTGCAAAACCATGCTCAAATATACCAGTTGAATATAGAATATTTCTCCACTTCTTTCTCTTTTATCTGCATGATCTGCAAAATCATACGCACCTATTCCAGTTAGATCTACAACATACGTTTCTCAATGCCATTTGGAAACGCCAACAAATACTAGATAATATATATTCTATTTCGCTGCATTCAACTTAAGTTTGAAAAACTCCAAGTCCAATACCACACATATATGTACTTATATAATGCATGTACTACTTGCATGGCATCTGCATTTCCCCTTCTCTTTCCCGTAAAGCAAGGATATGTAAATTATCTTGGACAAAAAGTGTTACTAGCTGAAAACGCAACAGTACAACAGTCTGTCACTGCAGTTTCTAGGATAACATCCATCACTACCATGCGTCATCTTAAATCACACATTTTCAGAAGCTTTTTACTTACACTAAATATTATATTTTTTATACCAAAAGCTCCTCTTAAAAGCAACAATGCTCTCCTTTCTCACCATTAGTTCCTCTATTGTCTGTAGTTGATCTATTTATGCAAACATTCATGGGATTATTTTCTATTTCTCCATTTGCTACAAGCCAGGAAAAACACTTCAAAACCTAGTAAAGCAACATCTCCAAGTTTTAAAATATGTAGGTAACCTGAGAGACCAAAGCAGTAATTTTATGTAATACCTTAACCGAAGGAAAAGGTAATTCTATTTCGAGATCACCATGACTTTTTCATTGAACTGCAGGCTAATCAAAGAATACAGGTCACTAGAATGTCTAACATCCTAATTTACCTGTTATTTTACAACATGAGGGAAAGCATTCTGGAGGTAATAAAATTCTACCAAGTTCTGGTCAAGACTAACATAAAATAAATTCGCAATTCTTGTCAACAATTAAAATAGTGCATTTTTCCTCCCATGTCGTCGTCTTCGCAACAGGGATTCGTTTTCGGCAAAACATCAGAGTTTACATCATAAGTTTTTGGGTGGCAGTGTGCTCATTTGTCTGAGAAGAGCTTCGTCGTATGATTACTTGTTTCATGATCAGTAATTTTACAAAAGCCACTCATCTCTTGCGGTACACACCCGGTAACATCAAAGAGTTCCGTGTGAGTGAGTAGAAAATCTCTACCATATATAAAGGCGTTTCCTTTCCCCCAGTCTCCATATTTACCCCAGCACACAGCCACACCCAAAAACAATCGAAGATAATTTCCATCGCTTCAACGCACAATGGATGTAGAAAGAATGGCCGCCCTTCTTAGAGAAAACTTGATTTTTCATGACGCCGCAGTCCAAAACATTCATTTGCTAGGTATGTTCCCTCACTAAACATGTATTTTCCTTTTCATTTTTCCATTTCTTTAATCCCAATGTAATCACTTCTCTAACAATAACTGTGTCTTAATACCTTTTCTTCAATTATTTTGTTTTTTGCAGAACAAAGACAGCAGGTTGTTGAGCGACGAATAAACATAGCAACATCAAACGGACACACACCTATCCAGGAGCTGCTTTTTCTACACAAACACATTCTTGCCCATACCAAGGCCTTGTACGAGCATTACCGACAAGAGAAATGGGATGAAGCTCAAAGTGTAGCAGCCACAGTCTTACGGGCCAGCCACGAAGACAGCGACGATGAGGACATGCAACAAGTGTTAATCAGTGTCGATGATGCTGACCAATCCTTTGACGACAGTGACTACGATCCTTTCCACCACACTCCATCCTCCAGTCAACCAGAGTCACAGGACAGTACCGCCGTCGACGTACTGCACCATTTTTCACATTTCGCTGCAGATTTGCACATATCTTCCGGTCGGCAATCATAATAATCTGTCCTTTTCTTTTCATTACTGTTGCTGAAAGATGTTGTGCTATGATTTCTTGAGCCAATAAATTCGTTTTACTTCCGTTGATTTCAACCCACATCTTTGTCTTGTATCTGCATGCTTTGCAAAACCATGCTCAAATATACCAGTTGAATATAGATATATTTCTCCACTTCTTTCTCTTTTATCTGCATGATCTGCAAAACCATACGCACCTATTTCAGTTAGATCTACAACATACGTTTCTCAATTCCACTTGAAAACGCCAACAAATACTAGATAAGATATATTCTATTTCGCTGCATTCAACTTACGTTTGAAAAACTCCAAGTCCAATATCACACATATATGTACTTATATAATGCATGTACTACTTGCATGGCATCTGCATTTCCCCTTCTCTTTCCCGTAAAGCAAGGATATGTAAATTATCTTGGACAAAAAGTGTTACTAGCTGAAAACGCAACAGTACAACAGTCTGTCACTGCAGTTTCTAGGATAACATCCATCACTACCATGCGTCATCTTAAATCACACATTTTCAGAAGCTTTTTACTTACACTAAATATTATATTTTTTATACCAAAATCTCCTCTTAAAAACAACAATGCTCTCCTTTCTCACCATTACTTCCTCTATTGTCTGTAGTTGATCTATTTATGCAAACATTCATGTGACTATTTTCTATTTCTCCATTTGCTACAAGCCAGGAAAAACACTTCAAAACCTAGTAAAGCAACATCTCCAAGTTTTAAAATATGTAGGTAACCTGAGAGTTTCGAGATCACCATGACTTTTTCATTGAACTGCAGGATAATCAAAGAATACAGGTCACTAGATTGTCTAACATCCTAATTTACCTGTTATTTTACAACATGAGGGAAAGCATTCTGGAGGTAATAAAATTCTACCAAGTTCCCGTCAAGACTAACAAAATAAATTCTCAATTCTTGTCAACAGTTAAAATAGTGCATTTTCCTCCCAAGTCGTCGTCTTCGCAGCAGGGATTCGTTTTCGGCAAAACATCAGAGTTTACATCATAAGTTTTTGGGTGGCAGTGTGCTCATTTGTCTGAGAAGAGCTTCGTCGTATGATTACTTGTTTCATGATCAGTAATTTTACATAAGCCACTCATCTCTTGCGGTACACACCCGGTAACATCAAAGAGTTCCGTGTGAGTGGGTAGAAAATCTCTACCATATATAAAGGCTTTTCCTTTCCCTCAGTCTCCATATTTACCCCAGCACACAGCCACACCCAAAAACAATCGAAGATAATTTCCATTGCTTCAACGCACAATGGATGTAGAAAGAATGGCCGCCCTTCTTAGAGAAAACTTGATTTTTCATGACGCCGCAGTCCGCAACATTCATTTGCTAGGTATGTTCCATCACTAAACATGTATTTTCCTTTTCATTTTTCCATTTCTTTAATCCCGATGTAATCACTTCCCTAACAATAACTGTGTCTTAATACCTTTTCTTCAATTATTTTGTTTTCTGCAGAACAAAGACAGCAGGTTGTTGAGCGACGAATAAACATAGCAACATCAAACGGATACACACCTATCCAGGAGCTGCTTTTTCTACACAAACACATTCTTGCCCATACCAAGGCCTTGTACGAGCATTACCGACAAGAGAAATGGGATGAAGCTCAAAGTGTGGCAGCCACAGTCTTACGGGCCAGCCACGAAGACAGCGACGATGAGGATATGCAACAAGTGTTAATCAGTGTCGATGATGCTGACCAATCCTTTGACGACAGTGACTACGATCCTTTCCACCACAGTCCATCCTCCAGTCAACCAGAGTCACAGGACAGTACCGCCGTCGACGTACTGCACCATTTTTCACATTTCGCTTCAGATTTGCACATATCTTCCGGTCGCCAATCATAATAATCTGTCGTTTTCTTTTCATTACTGTTGCTGAAAGATGTTGTGCTATGGTTTCTTGAGCCAATAAATTCGTTTTACTTCCGTTGATTTCAACCCACATCTTTGTCTTGTATCTGCATGCTTTGCAAAACCATGCTCAAATATACCAGTTGAATATAGATATATTTCTCCACTTCTTTCTCTTTTATCTGCATGATCTGCAAAACCATACGCACCTATTCAAGTTAGATCTACAACATACGTTTCTCAATTCCACTTGAAAACACCAACAAATACTAGATAATACATATTCTATTTCGCTGCATTCAACTTAAGGTTGAAAAACTCCAAGTCCAATACCACACATATATGTACTTATATAATGCATGTACTACTTGCATGGCATCTGCATTTCCCCTTCTCTTTCCCGTAAAGCAAGGATATGTAAATTATCTTGGACAAAAAGTGTTACTAGCTGAAAACGCAACAGTACAACAGTCTGTCACTGCAGTTTCCAGGATAACATCCATCACTACCATGCGTCATCTTAAATCACACATTTTCAGAAGCTTTTTACTTACACTAAATATTATATTTTTTATACCAAAAGCTCCTCTTAAAAGCAACAATGCTCTCCTTTCTCACCATTAGTTCCTCTATTGTCTGTAGTTGATCTATTTATGCAAACATTCATGTGACTATTTTCTATTTCTCCATTTGCTACAAGCCAGGAAAAACACTTCAAAACCTAGTAAAGCAAAATCTCCAAGTTTTAAAATATGTAGGTAACCTGAGAGTTTCGAGATCACCATGACTTTTTCATTGAACTGCAGGATAATCAAATAATCCAGGTCACTAGATTGTCTAACATCCTAATTTACCTGTTATTTTACAACATGAGGGAAAGCATTCTGGAGGTAATAAAATTCTACCAAGTTGCCGTCAAGACTAACAAAATAAATTCTCAATTCTTGTCAACAGTTAAAATAGTGCATTTTTCCTCCCAAGTCGTCGTCTTCGCAGCAGGGATTCGTTTTCGGCAAAACATCAGAGTTTACATCATAAGTTTTTGGGTGGCAGTGTGCTCATTTGTCTGAGAAGAGCTTCGTCGTATGATTACTTGTTTCATGATCAGTAATTTTACATAAGCCACTCATCTCTTCCGGTACACACCCGGTAACATCAAAGAGTTCCGTGTGAGTGAGTAGAAAATCTCTACCATATATAAAGGCGTTTCCTTTCCCCCAGTCTCCATATTTACCCCAGCACACAGCCACACCCAAAAACAATCGAAGATAATTTCCATTGCTTCAACGCACAATGGATGTAGAAAGAATGGCCGCCCTTCTTAGAGAAAACTTGATTTTTCATGACGCCGCAGTCCGCAACATTCATTTGCTAGGTATGTTCCATCCCTAAACATGTTTTTTCCTTTTCATTTCTCCATTTCTTTAATCCCGATGTAATCACTTCCCTAACAATAACTGTGTCTTAATACCTTTTCTTCAATTATTTTGTTTTTTGCAGAACAAAGACAGCAGGTTGTTGAGCGACGAATAAATATAGCAACATCAAACGGATACACACCTATCCAGGAGCTGCTTTTTCTACACAAACACATTCTTGCCCATACCAAGGCCTTGTACGAGCATTACCGACAAGAGAAATGGGATGAAGCTCAAAGTGTGGCAGCCACAGTCTTACGGGCCAGCCACGAAGACAGCGACGATGAGGATATGCAACAAGTGTTAATCAGTGTCGATGATGCTGACCAATCCTTTGACGACAGTGACTACGATCCTTTCCACCACACTCCATCCTCCAGTCAACCAGAGTCACAGGACAGTACCGCCGTCGACGTACTGCACCATTTTTCACATTTCGCTTCAGATTTGCACATATCTTCCGGTCGCCAATCATAATAATCTGTCGTTTTCTTTTCATTACTGTTGCTGAAAGATGTTGTGCTATGGTTTCTTGAGCCAATAAATTCGTTTTACTTCCGTTGATTTCAACCCACATCTTTGTCTTGTATCTGCATGCTTTGCAAAACCATGCTCAAATATACCAGTTGAATATAGATATATTTCTCCACTTCTTTCTCTTTTATCTGCATGATCTGCAAAACCATACGCACCTATTTCAGTTAGATCTACAACATACGTTTCTCAATTCCACTTGAAAACGCCAACAAATACTAGATAAGATATATTCTATTTCGCTGCATTCAACTTACGTTTGAAAAACTCCAAGTCCAATATCACACATATATGTACTTATATAATGCATGTACTACTTGCATGGCATCTGCATTTCCCCTTCTCTTTCCCGTAAAGCAAGGATATGTAAATTATCTTGGACAAAAAGTGTTACTAGCTGAAAACGCAACAGTACAACAGTCTGTCACTGCAGTTTCTAGGATAACATCCATCACTACCATGCGTCATCTTAAATCACACATTTTCAGAAGCTTTTTACTTACACTAAATATTATATTTTTTATACCAAAATCTCCTCTTAAAAACAACAATGCTCTCCTTTCTCACCATTACTTCCTCTATTGTCTGTAGTTGATCTATTTATGCAAACATTCATGTGACTATTTTCTATTTCTCCATTTGCTACAAGCCAGGAAAAACACTTCAAAACCTAGTAAAGCAACATCTCCAAGTTTTAAAATATGTAGGTAACCTGAGAGTTTCGAGATCACCATGACTTTTTCATTGAACTGCAGGATAATCAAAGAATCCAGGTCACTAGATTGTCTAACATCCTAATTTACCTGTTATTTTACAACATGAGGGAAAGCATTCTGGAGGTAATAAAATTCTACCAAGTTCCCGTCAAGACTAACAAAATAAATTCTCAATTCTTGTCAACAGTTAAAATAGTGCATTTTCCTCCCAAGTCGTCGTCTTCGCAGCAGGGATTCGTTTTCGGCAAAACATCAGAGTTTACATCATAAGTTTTTGGGTGGCAGTGTGCTCATTTGTCTGAGAAGAGCTTCGTCGTATGATTACTTGTTTCATGATCAGGAATTTTACATAAGCCACTCATCTCTTGCGGTACACACCCGGTAACATCAAAGAGTTCCGTGTGAGTGAGTAGAAAATCTCTACCATATATAAAGGCTTTTCCTTTCCCCCAGTCTCCATATTTACCCCAGCACACAGCCACACCCAAAAACAATCGAAGATAATTTCCATTGCTTCAACGCACAATGGATGTAGAAAGAATGGCCGCCCTTCTTAGAGAAAACTTGATTTTTCATGACGCCGCAGTCCGCAACATTCATTTGCTAGGTATGTTCCATCACTAAACATGTATTTTCCTTTTCATTTTTCCATTTCTTTAATCCCGATGTAATCACTTCCCTAACAATAACTGTGTCTTAATACCTTTTCTTCAATTATTTTGTTTTTTGCAGAACAAAGACAGCAGGTTGTTGAGCGACGAATAAACATAGCAACATCAAACGGACACACACCTATCCAGGAGCTGCTTTTTCTACACAAACACATTCTTGCCCATACCAAGGCCTTGTACGAGCATTACCGACAAGAGAAATGGGATGAAGCTCAAAGTGTGGCAGCCACAGTCTTACGGGCCAGCCACGAAGACAGCGACGATGAGGATATGCAACAAGTGTTAATCAGTGTCGATGATGCTGACCAATCCTTTGACGACAGTGACTACGATCCTTTCCACCACAGTCCATCCTCCAGTCAACCAGAGTCACAGGACAGTACCGCCGTCGACGTACTGCACCATTTTTCACATTTCGCTGCAGATTTGCACATATCTTCCGGTCGCCAATCATAATAATCTGTCGTTTTCTTTTCATTACTGTTGCTGAAAGATGTTGTGCTATGGTTTCTTGATCCAATAAATTCGTTTTACTTCCGTTGATTTCAACCCACATCTTTGTCTTGTATCTGCATGCTTTGCAAAACCATGCTCAAATATATCACTTGAATATAGAATATTTCTCCACTTCTTTCTCTTTTATCTGCATGATCTGCAAAACCATACGCACCTATTCCAGTTAGATCTACAACATACGTTTCTCAATTCCACTTGAAAACGCCAACAAATATTAGATAATATATATTCTATTTCGCTGCATTCAACTTAAGTTTGAAAAACTCCAAGTCCAATACCACACATATATGTACTTATATAATGCATGTACTACTTGCATGGCATCTGCATTTCCCCTTCTCTTTCCCGTAAAGCAAGGATATGTCAATTATCTTGGACAAAAAGTGTTACTAGCTGAAAACGCAACAGTACAACAGTCTGTCACTGCAGTTTCTAGGATAACATCCATCACTACCATGCGTCATCTTAAATCACACATTTTCAGAAGCTTTTTACTTACACTAAATATTATATTTTTTATACCAAAATCTCCTCTTAAAAGCAACAATGCTCTCCTTTCTCACCATTACTTCCTCTATTGTCTGTAGTTGATCTATTTATGCAAACATTCATGGGATTATTTTCTATTTCTCCATTTGCTACAAGCCAGGAAAAACACTTCAAAACCTAGTAAAGCAACATCTCCAAGTTTTAAAATATGTAGGTAACCTGAGAGACCAAAGCAGTAATTTTATGTAATACCTTAACCGAAGGAAAAGGTAATTCTATTTCGAGATCACCATGACTTTTTCATTGAACTGCAGGCCAATCAAAGAATCCAGGTCACTAGATTGTCTAACATCCTAATTTACCAGTTATTTTACAACATGAGGGAAAGCATTCTGGAGGTAATAAAATTCTACCAAGTTCCCGTCAAGACTAACATAAAATAAATTCTCAGTTCTTGTCAACAATTAAAATAGTGCATTTTTCCTCCCAAGTCGTCGTCTTCGCAGCAGGGATTCGTTTTCGGCAAAACATCAGAGCTTACATCATAAGGTTTTGGGTGTGGCAGCGTGCTCATTTGTCTGAGAAGAGCTTCGTCGTATGATTACTTGTTTCATGATCAGTAATGTTACATAAGCCACTCATCTCTTGCGGTACACACCCGGTAACATCAAAGAGTTCCGTGTGATTGAGTAGAAAATCTCTACCATATATAAAGGCGTTTCCTTTCCCCCAGTCTCCATATTTACCCCAGCACACAGCCACACCCAAAAACAATCGAAGATAATTTCCATCGCTTCAACGCAAAATGGATGTAGAAAGAATGGCCGCCCTTCTAAGAGAAAACTTGATTTTTCATGACGCCGCAGTCCGCAACATTCATTTGCTAGGTATGTTCCATCACTAAACATGTATTTTCCTTTTCATTTTTCCATTTCTTTAATCCCAGTGTAATCACTTCTCTAACAATAACTGTGTTTTAATACGTTTTCGTCAAGTATTTTGTTTTTTGCAGAACAAAGACAGCAGGTTGTTGAGCGACGAATAAACATAGCAACACCAAACGGACACACACCTATCCAGGAGCTGCTTTTCCTACACAAACACATTCTTGCCCATACCAAGGCCTTGTACGAGCATTACCGACAAGAGAAATGGGATGAAGCTCAAAGTGTGGCAGCCACAGTCTTACGGGCCAGCCACGAAGACAGCGACGATGAGGATCTGCAACAAGTGTTAATCAGTGTCGATGATGCTGACCAATCCTTTGACGACAGTGACTACGATCCTTTCCACCACACTCCATCCTCCAGTCAACCAGAGTCACAGGACAGTACCGCCGTCGACGTACTGCACCATTTTTCACATTTCGCTTCAGATTTGCACATATCTTCCGGTCGCCAATCATAATAATCTGTCGTTTTCTTTTCATTACTGCTGCTGAAAGATGTTGTGCTACGGTTTCTTGAGCCAATAAATTCGTTTACTGCCGTTGATTTCAACCCACATCTTTGTCTTGTATCTGCATGCTTTGCAAAACCATGCTCAAATATACCAGTTGAATATAGATATATTTCTCCACTTCTTTCTCTTTTATCTGCATGATCTGCAAAACCATACGCACCTATTCCAGTTAGATCTACAACATACGTTTCTCAATTCCACTTGAAAACGCCAACAAATACTAGATAATATATATTCTATTTCGCTGCATTCAACTTACGTTTGAAAAACTCCAAGTCCAATATCACACATATATGTACTGATATAATGCATGTACTACTTGCATGGCATCTGCATTTCCCCTTCTCTTTCCCGTAAAGCAAGGATATGTAAATTATCTCGGACAAAAAGTGTTACTAGCTGAAAACGCAACAGTACAACAGTCTGTCACTGCAGTTTCTAGGATAACATCCATCACTACCATGCGTCATCTTAAATCACACATTTTCAGAAGCTTATTACTTACACTAAATATTATATTTTTTTATACCAAAATCTCCTCTTAAAAGCAACAATGCTCTCCTTTCTCACCATTAGTTCCTCTATTGTCTGTAGTTGATCTATTTATGCAAACATTCATGGGATTATTTTCTATTTCTCCATTTGCTACAAGCCAGGAAAAACACTTCAAAACCTAGTAAAGCAACATCTCCAAGTTTTAAAATATGTAGGTAACCTGAGAGACCAAAGCAGTAATTTTATGTAATACCTTAACCGAAGGAAAAGGTAATTCTATTTCGAGATCACCATGACTTTTTCATTGAACTGCAGGATAATCAAAGAATCCAGGTCACTAGAATGTCTAACATCCTAATTTACCTGTTATTTTACAACATGAGGGAAAGCATTCTGGAGGTAATAAAATTCTACCAAGTTCTGGTCAAGACTAACATAAAATAAATTCTCAATTCTTGTCAACAATTAAAATAGTGCATTTTTCCTCCCAAGTCGTCGTCTACGCAGCAGGGATTCGTTTTCGGCAAAACATCAGAGTTTACATCATAAGTTTTTGGGTGGCAGTGTGCTCATTTGTCTGAGAAGAGCTTCGTCGTATGATTACTTGTTTCATGATCAGTAATTTTACAAAAGCCACTCATCTCTTGCGGTACACACCCGGTAACATCAAAGAGTTCCGTGTGAGTGAGTAGAAAGTCTCTTCCATATATAAAGGCTTTTCCTTTCCCCCAGTCTCCATATTTACCCCAGCACACAGCCACACCCAAAAACAATCGAAGATAATTTCCATCGCTTCAACGCACAATGGATGTAGAAAGAATGGCCGCCCTTCTAAGAGAAAACTTGATTTTTCATGACGCCGCAGTCCGCAACATTCATTTGCTAGGTATGTTCCCTCACTAAACATGTATTTTCCTTTTCATTTTTCCATTTCTTTAATCCCAATGTAATCACTTCTCTAACAATAACTGTGTCTTAATACCTTTTCTTCAATTATTTTGTTTTTTGCAGAACAAAGACAGCAGGTTGTTGAGCGACGAATAAACATAGCAACATCAAACGGACACACACCTATCCAGGAGCTGCTTTTTCTACACAAACACATTCTTGCCCATACCAAGGCCTTGTACGAGCATTACCGACAAGAGAAATGGGATGAAGCTCAAAGTGTGGCAGCCACAGTCTTACGGGCCAGCCACGAAGACAGCGACGATGAGGATATGCAACAAGTGTTAATCAGTGTCGATGATGCTGACCAATCGTTTGACGACAGTGACTACGATCCTTTCCACCACACTCCACCCTCCAGTCAACCAGAGTCACAGGACAGTACCGCCGTCGACGTACTGCACCATTTTTCACATTTCGCTGCAGATTTGCACATATCTTCCGGTCGCCAATCATAATAATCTGTCGTTTTCTTTTCATTACTGTTGCTGAAAGATGTTGTGCTATGGTTTCTTGAGCCAATAAATTCGTTTTACTTCCGTTGATTTCAACCCACATCTTTGTCTTGTATCTGCATGCTTTGCAAAACCATGCTCAAATATACCAGTTGAATATAGAATATTTCTCCACTTCTTTCTCTTTTATCTGCATGATCTGCAAAATCCTACGCACTTATTCCAGTTAGATCTACAACATACGTTTCTCAATGCCACTTGAAAACGCCAACAAATACTAGATAATATATATTCTATTTCGCTGCATTCAACTTAAGTTTGAAAAACTCCAAGTCCAATATCACACATATGTACTTATATAATGCATGTACTACTTGCATGGCATCTGCATTTCCCCTTCTCTTTCCCGTAAAGCAAGGATATGTCAATTATCTTGGACAAAAAGTGTTACTAGCTGAAAACGCAACAGTACAACAGTCTGTCACTGCAGTTTCTAGGATAACATCCATCACTACCATGCGTCATCTTAAATCACACATTTTCAGAAGCTTATTACTTACACTAAATATTATATTTTTTTATACCAAAATCTCCTCTTAAAAGCAACAATGCTCTCCTTTCTCACCATTAGTTCCTCTATTGTCTGTAGTTGATCTATTTATGCAAACATTCATGGGATTATTTTCTATTTCTCCATTTGCTACAAGCCAGGAAAAACACTTCAAAACCTAGTAAAGCAACATCTCCAAGTTTTAAAATATGTAGGTAACCTGAGAGACCAAAGCAGTAATTTTATGTAATACCTTAACCGAAGGAAAAGGTAATTCTATTTCGAGATCACCATGACTTTTTCATTGAACTGCAGGATAATCAAAGAATCCAGGTCACTAGAATGTCTAACATCCTAATTTACCTGTTATTTTACAACATGAGGGAAAGCATTCTGGAGGTAATAAAATTCTACCAAGTTCTGGTCAAGACTAACATAAAATAAATTCTCAATTCTTGTCAACAATTAAAATAGTGCATTTTTCCTCCCAAGTCGTCGTCTACGCAGCAGGGATTCGTTTTCGGCAAAACATCAGAGTTTACATCATAAGTTTTTTGGTGTGGCAGTGTGCTCATTTGTCTGAGAAGAGCTTCGTCGTATGATTACTTGTTTCATGATCAGTAATTTTACAAAAGCCACTCATCTCTTGCGGTACACACCCGGTAACATCAAAGAGTTCCGTGTGAGTGAGTAGAAAGTCTCTTCCATATATAAAGGCTTTTCCTTTCCCCCAGTCTCCATATTTACCCCAGCACACAGCCACACCCAAAAACAATCGAAGATAATTTCCATCGCTTCAACGCACAATGGATGTAGAAAGAATGGCCGCCCTTCTAAGAGAAAACTTGATTTTTCATGACGCCGCAGTCCGCAACATTCATTTGCTAGGTATGTTCCCTCACTAAACATGTATTTTCCTTTTCATTTTTCCATTTCTTTAATCCCAATGTAATCACTTCTCTAACAATAACTGTGTCTTAATACCTTTTCTTCAATTATTTTGTTTTTTGCAGAACAAAGACAGCAGGTTGTTGAGCGACGAATAAACATAGCAACATCAAACGGACACACACCTATCCAGGAGCTGCTTTTTCTACACAAACACATTCTTGCCCATACCAAGGCCTTGTACGAGCATTACCGACAAGAGAAATGGGATGAAGCTCAAAGTGTGGCAGCCACAGTCTTACGGGCCAGCCACGAAGACAGCGACGATGAGGATATGCAACAAGTGTTAATCAGTGTCGATGATGCTGACCAATCGTTTGACGACAGTGACTACGATCCTTTCCACCACACTCCACCCTCCAGTCAACCAGAGTCACAGGACAGTACCGCCGTCGACGTACTGCACCATTTTTCACATTTCGCTGCAGATTTGCACATATCTTCCGGTCGCCAATCATAATAATCTGTCGTTTTCTTTTCATTACTGTTGCTGAAAGATGTTGTGCTATGGTTTCTTGAGCCAATAAATTCGTTTTCCTTCCGTTGATTTCAACCCACATCTTTGTCTTGTATTTGCATGCTTTGCAAAACCATGCTCAAATATACCAGTTGAATATAGAATATTTCTCCACTTCTTTCTCTTTTATCTGCATGATCTGCAAAATCCTACGCACCTATTCCAGTTAGATCTACAACATACGTTTCTCAATGCCACTTGAAAACGCCAACAAATACTAGATAATATATATTCTATTTCGCTGCATTCAACTTAAGTTTGAAAAACTCCAAGTCCAATATCACACATATGTACTTATATAATGCATGTACTACTTGCATGGCATCTGCATTTCCCCTTCTCTTTCCCGTAAAGCAAGGATATGTCAATTATCTTGGACAAAAAGTGTTACTAGCTGAAAACGCAACAGTACAACAGTCTGTCACTGCAGTTTCTAGGATAACATCCATCACTACCATGCGTCATCTTAAATCACACATTTTCAGAAGCTTATTACTTACACTAAATATTATATTTTTTTATACCAAAATCTCCTCTTAAAAGCAACAATGCTCTCCTTTCTCACCATTAGTTCCTCTATTGTCTGTAGTTGATCTATTTATGCAAACATTCATGGGATTATTTTCTATTTCTCCATTTGCTACAAGCCAGGAAAAACACTTCAAAACCTAGTAAAGCAACATCTCCAAGTTTTAAAATATGTAGGTAACCTGAGAGACCAAAGCAGTAATTTTATGTAATACCTTAACCGAAGGAAAAGGTAATTCTATTTCGAGATCACCATGACTTTTTCATTGAACTGCAGGATAATCAAAGAATCCAGGTCACTAGAATGTCTAACATCCTAATTTACCTGTTATTTTACAACATGAGGGAAAGCATTCTGGAGGTAATAAAATTCTACCAAGTTCTGGTCAAGACTAACATAAAATAAATTCTCAATTCTTGTCAACAATTAAAATAGTGCATTTTTCCTCCCAAGTCGTCGTCTACGCAGCAGGGATTCGTTTTCGGCAAAACATCAGAGTTTACATCATAAGTTTTTTGGTGTGGCAGTGTGCTCATTTGTCTGAGAAGAGCTTCGTCGTATGATTACTTGTTTCATGATCAGTAATTTTACAAAAGCCACTCATCTCTTGCGGTACACACCCGGTAACATCAAAGAGTTCCGTGTGAGTGAGTAGAAAATCTCTACCATATATAAAGGCGTTTCCTTTCCCCCAGTCTCCATATTTACCCCAGCACACAGCCACACCCAAAAACAATCGAAGATAATTTCCATCGCTTCAACGCACAATGGATGTAGAAAGAATGGCCGCCCTTCTTAGAGAAAACTTGATTTTTCATGACGCCGCAGTCCGCAACATTCATTTGCTAGGTATGTTCCCTCACTAAACATGTATTTTCCTTTTCATTTTTCCATTTCTTTAATCCCAATGTAATCACTTCTCTAACAATAACTGTGTCTTAATACCTTTTCTTCAATTATTTTGTTTTTTGCAGAACAAAGACAGCAGGTTGTTGAGCGACGAATAAACATAGCAACATCAAACGGACACACACCTATCCAGGAGCTGCTTTTTCTACACAAACACATTCTTGCCCATACCAAGGCCTTGTACGAGCATTACCGACAAGAGAAATGGGATGAAGCTCAAAGTGTGGCAGCCACAGTCTTACGGGCCAGCCACGAAGACAGCGACGATGAGGATATGCAACAAGTGTTAATCAGTGTCGATGATGCTGACCAATCGTTTGACGACAGTGACTACGATCCTTTCCACCACACTCCATCCTCCAGTCAACCAGAGTCACAGGACAGTACCGCCGTCGACGTACTGCACCATTTTTCACATTTCGCTGCAGATTTGCACATATCTTCCGGTCGGCAATCATAATAATCTGTCCTTTTCTTTTCATTACTGTTGCTGAAAGATGTTGTGCTATGATTTCTTGAGCCAATAAATTCGTTTTACTTCCGTTGATTTCAACCCACATCTTTGTCTTGTATCTGCATGCTTTGCAAAACCATGCTCAAATATACCAGTTGAATATAGAATATTTCTCCACTTCTTTCTCTTTTATCTGCATCATCTGCAAAATCATACGCACCTATTCCAGTTAGATCTACAACATACGTTTCTCAATGCCATTTGGAAACGCCAACAAATACTAGATAATATATATTCTATTTCGCTGCATTCAACTTAAGTTTGAAAAACTCCAAGTCCAATACCACACATATATGTACTTATATAATGCATGTACTACTTGCATGGCATCTGCATTTCCCCTTCTCTTTCCCGTAAAGCAAGGATATGTCAATTATCTTGGACAAAAAGTGTTACTAGCTGAAAACGCAACAGTACAACAGTCTGTCACTGCAGTTTCTAGGATAACATCCATCACTACCATGCGTCATCTTAAATCACACATTTTCAGAAGCTTATTACTTACACTAAATATTATATTTTTTATACCAAAAGCTCCTCTTAAAAGCAACAATGCTCTCCTTTCTCACCATTAGTTCCTCTATTGTCTGTAGTTGATCTATTTATGCAAACATTCATGGGATTATTTTCTATTTCTCCATTTGCTACAAGCCAGGAAAAACACTTCAAAACCTAGTAAAGCAACATCTCCAAGTTTTAAAATATGTAGGTAACCTGAGAGACCAAAGCAGTAATTTTATGTAATACCTTAACCGAAGGAAAAGGTAATTCTATTTCGAGATCACCATGACTTTTTCATTGAACTGCAGGATAATCAAAGAATCCAGGTCACTAGAATGTCTAACATCCTAATTTACCTGTTATTTTACAACATGAGGGAAAGCATTCTGGAGGTAATAAAATTCTACCAAGTTCTGGTCAAGACTAACATAAAATAAATTCTCAATTCTTGTCAACAATTAAAATAGTGCATTTTTCCTCCCAAGTCGTCGTCTTCGCAGCAGGGATTCGTTTTCGGCAAAACATCAGAGTTTACATCATAAGTTTTTGGGTGGCAGTGTGCTCATTTGTCTGAGAAGAGCTTCGTCGTATGATTACTTGTTTCATGATCAGTAATTTTACAAAAGCCACTCATCTCTTGCGGTACACACCCGGTAACATCAAAGAGTTCCGTGTGAGTGAGTAGAAAATCTCTACCATATATAAAGGCGTTTCCTTTCCCCCAGTCTCCATATTTACCCCAGCACACAGCCACACCCAAAAACAATCGAAGATAATTTCCATCGCTTCAACGCACAATGGATGTAGAAAGAATGGCCGCCCTTCTTAGAGAAAACTTGATTTTTCATGACGCCGCAGTCCGCAACATTCATTTGCTAGGTATGTTCCCTCACTAAACATGTATTTTCCTTTTCATTTTTCCATTTCTTTAATCCCAATGTAATCACTTCTCTAACAATAACTGTGTCTTAATACCTTTTCTTCAATTATTTTGTTTTTTGCAGAACAAAGACAGCAGGTTGTTGAGCGACGAATAAACATAGCAACATCAAACGGACACACACCTATCCAGGAGCTGCTTTTTCTCCACAAACACATTCTTGCCCATACCAAGGCCTTGTACGAGCATTACCGACAAGAGAAATGGGATGAAGCTCAAAGTGTGGCAGCCACAGTCTTACGGGCCAGCCACGAAGACAGCGACGATGAGGACATGCAACAAGTGTTAATCAGTGTCGATGATGTTGACCAATCCTTTGACGACAGTGACTACGATCCTTTCCACCACACTCCATCCTCCAGTCAACCAGAGTCACAGGACAGTACCGCCGTCGACGTACTGCACCATTTTTCACATTTCGCTGCAGATTTGCACATATCTTCCGGTCGCCAATCATAATAATCTGTCCTTTTCTTTTCATTACTGTTGCTGAAAGATGTTGTGCTATGATTTCTTGAGCCAATAAATTCGTTTTACTTCCGTTGATTTCAACCCACATCTTTGTCTTGTATCTGCATGCTTTGCAAAACCATGCTCAAATATACCAGTTGAATATAGATATATTTCTCCACTTCTTTCTCTTTTATCTGCATGATCTGCAAAACCATACGCACCTATTTCAGTTAGATCTACAACATACGTTTCTCAATTCCACTTGAAAACGCCAACAAATACTAGATAAGATATATTCTATTTCGCTGCATTCAACTTACGTTTGAAAAACTCCAAGTCCAATATCACACATATATGTACTTATATAATGCATGTACTACTTGCATGGCATCTGCATTTCCCCTTCTCTTTCCCGTAAAGCAAGGATATGTCAATTATCTTGGACAAAAAGTGTTACTAGCTGAAAACGCAACAGTACAACAGTCTGTCACTGCAGTTTCTAGGATAACATCCATCACTACCATGCGTCATCTTAAATCACACATTTTCAGAAGCTTATTACTTACACTAAATATTATATTTTTATACCAAAAGCTCCTCTTAAAAGCAACAATGCTCTCCTTTCTCACCATTAGTTCCTCTATTGTCTGTAGTTGATCTATTTATGCAAACATTCATGGGATTATTTTCTATTTCTCCATTTGCTACAAGCCAGGAAAAACACTTCAAAACCTAGTAAAGCAACATCTCCAAGTTTTAAAATATGTAGGTAACCTGAGAGACCAAAGCAGTAATTTTATGTAATACCTTAACCGAAGGAAAAGGTAATTCTATTTCGAGATCACCATGACTTTTTCATTGAACTGCAGGCTAATCAAAGAATACAGGTCACTAGAATGTCTAACATCCTAATTTACCTGTTATTTTACAACATGAGGGAAAGCATTCTGGAGGTAATAAAATTCTACCAAGTTCTGGTCAAGACTAACATAAAATAAATTCTCAATTCTTGTCAACAATTAAAATAGTGCATTTTTCCTCCCAAGTCGTCGTCTTCGCAGCAGGGATTCGTTTTCGGCAAAACATCAGAGTTTACATCATAAGTTTTTGGGTGGCAGTGTGCTCATTTGTCTGAGAAGAGCTTCGTCGTATGATTACTTGTTTCATGATCAGTAATTTTACAAAAGCCACTCATCTCTTGCGGTACACACCCGGTAACATCAAAGAGTTCCGTGTGAGTGAGTAGAAAATCTCTACCATATATAAAGGCTTTTCCTTTCCCCCAGTCTCCATATTTACCCCAGCACACAGCCACACCCAAAAACAATCGAAGATAATTTCCATCGCTTCAACGCACAATGGATGTAGAAAGAATGGCCGCCCTTCTTAGAGAAAACTTGATTTTTCATGACGCCGCAGTCCGCAACATTCATTTGCTAGGTATGTTCCCTCACTAAACATGTATTTTCCTTTTCATTTTTCCATTTCTTTAATCCCAATGTAATCACTTCTCTAACAATAACTGTGTCTTAATACCTTTTCTTCAATTATTTTGTTTTTTGCAGAACAAAGACAGCAGGTTGTTGAGCGACGAATAAACATAGCAACATCAAACGGACACACACCTATCCAGGAGCTGCTTTTTCTACACAAACACATTCTTGCCCATACCAAGGCCTTGTACGAGCATTACCGACAAGAGAAATGGGATGAAGCTCAAAGTGTGGCAGCCACAGTCTTACGGGCCAGCCACGAAGACAGCGACGATGAGGATATGCAACAAGTGTTAATCAGTGTCGATGATGCTGACCAATCCTTTGACGACAGTGACTACGATCCTTTCCACCACAGTCCATCCTCCAGTCAACCAGAGTCACAGGACAGTACCGCCGTCGACGTACTGCACCATTTTTCACATTTCGCTGCAGATTTGCACATATCTTCCGGTCGCCAATCATAATAATCTGTCGTTTTCTTTTCATTACTGTTGCTGAAAGATGTTGTGCTATGGTTTCTTGAGCCAATAAATTCGTTTTACTTCCGTTGATTTCAACCCACATCTTTGTCTTGTACCTGCATGCTTTGCAAAACCATGCTCAAATATATCACTTGAATATAGAATATTTCTCCACTTCTTTCTCTTTTATCTGCATGATCTGCAAAACCATACGCACCTATTCCAGTTAGATCTACAACATACGTTTCTCAATTCCACTTGAAAACGCCAACAAATACTAGATAATATATATTCTATTTCGCTGCATTCAACTTACGTTTGAAAAACTCCAAGTCCAATATCACACATATATGTACTGATATAATGCATGTACTACTTGCATGGCATCTGCATTTCCCCTTCTCTTTCCCGTAAAGCAAGGATATGTAAATTATCTCGGACAAAAAGTGTTACTAGCTGAAAACGCAACAGTACAACAGTCTGTCACTGCAGTTTCTAGGATAACATCCATCACTACCATGCGTCATCTTAAATCACACATTTTCAGAAGCTTTTTACTTACACTAAATATTATATTTTTTATACCAAAAGCTCCTCTTAAAAGCAACAATGCTCTCCTTTCTCACCATTACTTCCTCTATTGTCTGTAGTTGATCTATTTATGCAAACATTCATGGGATTATTTTCTATTTCTCCATTTGCTACAAGCCAGGAAAAACACTTCAAAACCTAGTAAAGCAAAATCTCCAAGTTTTAAAATATGTAGGTAACCTGAGAGACCAAAGCAGTAATTTTATGTAATACCTTAACCGAAGGAAAAGGTAATTCTATTTCGACATCATTATGACTTTTTCATTGAACTGCAGGATAATCAAAGAATCCAGGTCACTAGAATGTCTAACATCCTAATTTACCTGTTATTTTACAACATGAGGGAAAGCATTCTGGAGGTAATAAAATTCTACCAAGTTCTGGTCAAGACTAACATAAAATAAATTCTCAATTCTTGTCAACAATTAAAATAGTGCATTTGTCCTCCCAAGTCGTCGTCTACGCAGCATGGATTCGTTTTCGGCAAAACATCAGAGTTTACATCATACGTTTTTGGGTGGCAGTGTGCTCATTTGTCTGAGAAGAGCTTCGTCCTATGATTACTTGTTTCATGATCAGTAATTTTACATAAGCCACTCATCTCTTGCGGTACACACCCGGTAACATCAAAGAGTTCCGTGTGAGTGAGTAGAAAATCTCTACTATATATAAAGGCGTTTCCTTTCCCCCAGTCTCCATATTTACCCCAGCACACAGCCACACCCAAAAACAATCGAAGATAATTTCCATCGCTTCAACGCAAAATGGATGTAGAAAGAATGGCCGCCCTTCTAAGAGAAAACTTGATTTTTCATGACGCCGCAGTCCGCAACATTCATTTGCTAGGTATGTTCCATCACTAAACATGTATTTTCCTTTTCATTTTTCCATTTCTTTAATCCCAATGTAATCACTTCTCTAACAATAACTGTGTTTTAATACGTTTTCTTCAATTATTTTGTTTTTTGCAGAACAAAGACAGCAGGTTGTTGAGCGACGAATAAACATAGCAACACCAAACGGACACACACCTATCCAGGAGCTGCTTTTCCTACACAAACACATTCTTGCCCATACCAAGGCCTTGTACGAGCATTACCGACAAGAGAAATGGGATGAAGCTCAAAGTGTGGCAGCCACAGTCTTACGGGCCAGCCACGAAGACAGCGACGATGAGGATATGCAACAAGTGTTAATCAGTGTCGATGATGCTGACCAATCCTTTGACGACAGTGACTACGATCCTTTCCACCACACTCCATCCTCCAGTCAACCAGAGTCACAGGACAGTACCGCCGTCGACGTACTGCACCATTTTTCACACTTCGCTTCAGATTTGCACATATCTTCCGGTCGCCAATCATAATAATCTGTCGTTTTCTTTTCATTACTGTTGCTGAAAGATGTTGTGCTATGGTTTCTTGAGCCAATAAATTCGTTTTATTTCCGTTGATTTCAACCCACATCTTTGTCTTGTATTTGCATGCTTTGCAAAACCATGCTCAAATATACCAGTTGACTTTAGATATATTTCTCCACTTCTTTCTCTTTTATCTGCATGATCTGCAAAACCATACGCACCTATTCCAGTTAGATCTACAACATACGTTTCTCAATTCCACTTGAAAACGCCAACAAATACTAGATAATATATATTCTATTTCGCTGCATTCAACTTAAGTTTGAAAAACTCCAAGTCCAATACCACACATATATGTACTGATATAATGCATGTACTACTTGCATGGCATCTGCATTTCCCCTTCTCTTTCCCGTAAAGCAAGGATATGTAAATTATCTTGGACAAAAAGTGTTACTAGCTGAAAACGCAACAGTACAACAGTCTGTCACTGCAGTTTCTAGGATAACATCCATCACTACCATGCGTCATCTTAAATCACACATTTTCAGAAGCTTTTTACTTACACTAAATATTATATTTTTTATACCAAAATCTCCTCTTAAAAGCAACAATGCTCTCCTTTCTCACCATTAGTTCCTCTATTGTCTGTAGTTGATCTATTTATGCAAACATTCATGTGACTATTTTCTATTTCTAGATTTGCTACAAGCCAGGAAAAACACTTCAAAACCTAGTAAAGCAACATCTCCAAGTTTTAAAATATGTAGGTAACCTGAGAGACCAAAGCAGTAATTTTATGTAATACCTTAACCGAAGGAAAAGGTAATTCTATTTCGAGATCACCATGACTTTTTCATTGAACTGCAGGATAATCAAAGAATCCAGGTCACTAGAATGTCTAACATCCTAATTTACCTGTTATTTTACAACATGAGGGAAAGCATTCTGGAGGTAATAAAATTCTACCAAGTTCTGGTCAAGACTAACATAAAATAAATTCTCAATTCTTGTCAACAATTAAAATAGTGCATTTTTCCTCCCAAGTCGTCGTCTACGCAGCAGGGATTCGTTTTCGGCAAAACATCAGAGTTTACATCATAAGTTTTTTGGTGTGGCAGTGTGCTCATTTGTCTGAGAAGAGCTTCGTCGTATGATTACTTGTTTCATGATCAGTAATTTTACAAAAGCCACTCATCTCTTGCGGTACACACCCGGTAACATCAAAGAGTTCCGTGTGAGTGAGTAGAAAGTCTCTTCCATATATAAAGGCTTTTCCTTTCCCCCAGTCTCCATATTTACCCCAGCACACAGCCACACCCAAAAATAATCGAAGATAATTTCCATCGCTTCAACGCACAATGGATGTAGAAAGAATGGCCGCCCTTCTAAGAGAAAACTTGATTTTTCATGACGCCGCAGTCCGCAACATTCATTTGCTAGGTATGTTCCCTCACTAAACATGTATTTTCCTTTTCATTTTTCCATTTCTTTAATCCCAATGTAATCACTTCTCTAACAATAACTGTGTCTTAATACCTTTTCTTCAATTATTTTGTTTTTTGCAGAACAAAGACAGCAGGTTGTTGAGCGACGAATAAACATAGCAACATCAAACGGACACACACCTATCCAGGAGCTGCTTTTTCTACACAAACACATTCTTGCCCATACCAAGGCCTTGCACGAGCATTACCGACAAGAGAAATGGGATGAAGCTCAAAGTGTGGCAGCCACAGTCTTACGGGCCAGCCACGAAGACAGCGACGATGAGGATATGCAACAAGTGTTAATCAGTGTCGATGATGCTGACCAATCGTTTGACGACAGTGACTACGATCCTTTCCACCACACTCCATCCTCCAGTCAACCAGAGTCACAGGATAGTACCGCCGTCGACGTACTGCACCATTTTTCACATTTCGCTGCAGATTTGCACATATCTTCCGGTCGGCAATCATAATAATCTGTCCTTTTCTTTTCATTACTGTTGCTGAAAGATGTTGTGCTATGATTTCTTGAGCCAATAAATTCGTTTTACTTCCGTTGATTTCAACCCACATCTTTGTCTTGTATCTGCATGCTTTGCAAAACCATGCTCAAATATACCAGTTGAATATAGAATATTTCTCCACTTCTTTCTCTTTTATCTGCATCATCTGCAAAACCATACGCACCTATTCCAGTTAGATCTACAACATACGTTTCTCAATGCCACTTGAAAACGCCAACAAATACTAGATAATATATATTCTATTTCGCTGCATTCAACTTAAGTTTGAAAAACTCCAAGTCCAATACCACACATATGTGTACTTATATAATGCATGTACTACTTGCATGGCATCTGCATTTCCCCTTCTCTTTCCCGTAAAGCAAGGATATGTCAATTATCTTGGACAAAAAGTGTTACTAGCTGAAAACGCAACAGTACAACAGTCTGTCACTGCAGTTTCTAGGATAACATCCATCACTACCATGCGTCATCTTAAATCACACATTTTCAGAAGCTTATTACTTACACTAAATATTATATTTTTTATACCAAAAGCTCCTCTTAAAAGCAACAATGCTCTCCTTTCTCACCATTAGTTCCTCTATTGTCTGTAGTTGATCTATTTATGCAAACATTCATGGGATTATTTTCTATTTCTCCATTTGCTACAAGCCAGGAAAAACACTTCAAAACCTAGTAAAGCAACATCTCCAAGTTTTAAAATATGTAGGTAACCTGAGAGACCAAAGCAGTAATTTTATGTAATACCTTAACCGAAGGAAAAGGTAATTCTATTTCGAGATCACCATGACTTTTTCATTGAACTGCAGGATAATCAAAGAATCCAGGTCACTAGAATGTCTAACATCCTAATTTACCTGTTATTTTACAACATGAGGGAAAGCATTCTGGAGGTAATAAAATTCTACCAAGTTCTGGTCAAGACTAACATAAAATAAATTCTCAATTCTTGTCAACAATTAAAATAGTGCATTTTTCCTCCCAAGTCGTCGTCTACGCAGCAGGGATTCGTTTTCGGCAAAACATCAGAGTTTACATCATAAGTTTTTGGGTGGCAGTGTGCTCATTTGTCTGAGAAGAGCTTCGTCGTATGATTACTTGTTTCATGATCAGTAATTTTACAAAAGCCACTCATCTCTTGCGGTACACACCCGGTAACATCAAAGAGTTCCGTGTGAGTGAGTAGAAAATCTCTACCATATATAAAGGCGTTTCCTTTCCCCCAGTCTCCATATTTACCCCAGCACACAGCCACACCCAAAAACAATCGAAGATAATTTCCATCGCTTCAACGCACAATGGATGTAGAAAGAATGGCCGCCCTTCTTAGAGAAAACTTGATTTTTCATGACGCCGCAGTCCGCAACATTCATTTGCTAGGTATGTTCCCTCACTAAACATGTATTTTCCTTTTCATTTTTCCATTTCTTTAATCCCAATGTAATCACTTCTCTAACAATAACTGTGTCTTAATACCTTTTCTTCAATTATTTTGTTTTTTGCAGAACAAAGACAGCAGGTTGTTGAGCGACGAATAAACATAGCAACATCAAACGGACACACACCTATCCAGGAGCTGCTTTTTCTACACAAACACATTCTTGCCCATACCAAGGCCTTGTACGAGCATTACCGACAAGAGAAATGGGATGAAGCTCAAAGTGTGGCAGCCACAGTCTTACGGGCCAGCCACGAAGACAGCGACGATGAGGATATGCAACAAGTGTTAATCAGTGTCGATGATGCTGACCAATCCTTTGACGACAGTGACTACGATCCTTTCCACCACAGTCCATCCTCCAGTCAACCAGAGTCACAGGACAGCACCGCCGTCGACGTACTGCACCATTTTTCACACTTCGCTGCAGATTTGCACATATCTTCCGGTCGCCAATCATAATAATCTGTCGTTTTCTTTTCATTACTGTTGCTGAAAGATGTTGTGCTATGGTTTCTTGAGCCAATAAATTCGTTTTACTTCCGTTGATTTCAACCCACATCTTTGTCTTGTATTTGCATGCTTTGCAAAACCATGCTCAAATATACCAGTTGAATATAGAATATTTCTCCACTTCTTTCTCTTTTATCTGCATGATCTGCAAAACCATATGCACCTATTCCAGTTAGATCTACAACATACGTTTCTCAATGCCACTTGAAAACGCCAACAATTACTAGATAATATATATTCTATTTCGCTGCATTCAACTTAAGTTTGAAAAACTCCAAGTCCAATACCACACATATATGTACTTATATAATGCATGTACTACTTGCATGGCATCTGCATTTCCCCTTCTCTTTCCCGTAAAGCAAGGATATGTAAATTATCTTGGACAAAAAGTGTTACTAGCTGAAAACGCAACAGTACAACAGTCTGTCACTGCAGTTTCTAGGATAACATCCATCACTACCATGCGTCATCTTAAATCACACATTTTCAGAAGCTTTTTACTTACACTAAATATTATATATTTTATACCAAAATCTCCTCTTAAAAGCAACAATGCTCTCCTTTCTCACCATTACTTCCTCTATTGTCTGTAGTTGATCTATTTATGCAAACATTCATGGGATTATTTTCTATTTCTCCATTTGCTACAAGCCAGGAAAAACACTTCAAAACCTAGTAAAGCAACATCTCCAAGTTTTAAAATATGTAGGTAACCTGAGAGACCAAAGCAGTAATTTTATGTAATACCTTAACCGAAGGAAAAGGTAATTCTATTTCGAGATCACCATGACTTTTTCATTGAACTGCAGGCCAATCAAAGAATCCAGGTCACTAGAATGTCTAACATCCTAATTCACCTGTTATTTTACAACGTGAGGGAAAGCATTCTGGAGGTAATAAAATTCTACCAAGTTCCCGGTCAAGACTAACATAAAATAAATTCTCAGTTCTTGTCAACAATTAAAATAGTGCATTTTTCCTCCCAAGTCGTCGTCTACGCAGCAGGGATTCGTTTTCGGCAGAACATCAGAGTTTACATGACAACTTGTACGGTGCTCATTTGTCTGAGAAGAGCTTCGTCCTATGATTACTTGTTTCATGATCAGTAATTTTACATAAGCCACTCATCTCTTGCGGTGCACACTCGGTAACATCAAAGAGTTCCGTGTGAGTGAGTAGAAAATCTCTACCATATATAAAGGCGTTTCCTTTCCCTCAGTCTCCATATTTACCCCAGCACACAGCCACACCCAAAAACAATCGAAGATAATTTCCATCGCTTCAACGCACAATGGATGTAGAAAGAATGCCCGCCCTTCTTAGAGAAAACTTGATTTTTCATGACGCCGCAGTCCGCAACATTCATTTGCTAGGTATGTTCCCTCACTAAACATGTATTTTCCTTTTCATTTTTCCATTTCTTTAATCCCAATGTAATCACTTCTCTAACAATAACTGTGTCTTAATACCTTTTCTTCAATTATTTTGTTTTTTGCAGAACAAAGACAGCAGGTTGTTGAGCGACGAATAAACATAGCAACATCAAACGGACACACACCTATCCAGGAGCTGCTTTTTCTACACAAACACATTCTTGCCCATACCAAGGCCTTGTACGAGCATTACCGACAAGAGAAATGGGATGAAGCTCAAAGTGTGGCAGCCACAGTCTTACGGGCCAGCCACGAAGACAGCGACGATGAGGATATGCAACAAGTGTTAATCAGTGTCGATGATGCTGACCAATCCTTTGACGACAGTGACTACGATCCTTTCCACCACAGTCCATCCTCCAGTCAACCAGAGTCACAGGACAGCACCGCCGTCGACGTACTGCACCATTTTTCACACTTCGCTGCAGATTTGCACATATCTTCCGGTCGCCAATCATAATAATCTGTCGTTTTCTTTTCATTACTGTTGCTGAAAGATGTTGTGCTATGGTTTCTTGAGCCAATAAATTCGTTTTACTTCCGTTGATTTCAACCCACATCTTTGTCTTGTATCTGCATGCTTTGCACAACCATGCTCAAATATACCAGTTGAATATAGAATATTTCTCCACTTCTTTCTCTTTTATCTGCATGATCTGCAAAACCATATGCACTTATTCCAGTTAGATCTACAACATACGTTTCTCAATTCCACTTGAAAACGCCAACAAATACTAGATAATATATATTCTATTTCGCTGCACTCAACTTAAGTTTGAAAAACTCCAAGTCCAATACCACACATATATGTACTTATATAATGCATGTACTACTTGCATGGCATCTGCATTTCCCCTTCTCTTTCCCGCAAAGCAAGGATATGTAAATTATCTTGGACAAAAAGTGTTACTAGCTGAAAACGCAACAGTACAACAGTCTGTCACTGCAGTTTCTAGGATAACATCCATCACTACCATGCGTCATCTTAAATCACACATTTTCAGAAGCTTTTTACTTACACTAAATATTATATATTTTATACCAAAAGCTCCTCTTAAAAGCAACAATGCTCTCCTTTCTCACCATTACTTCATCTATTGTCTGTAGTTGATCTATTTATCCAAACATTCATGGGATTATTTTCTATTTCTCCATTTGCTACAAGCCAGGAAAAACACTTCAACACCTAGTAAAGCAACATGTCCAAGTTTTAAAATATGTAGGTAACCTAAGAGACCAAAGCAGTAATTTTATGTAATACCTTAACGGAAGGAAAAGGTAATTCAATTTCGAGATCACCATGACGTTTTCATTGAACTGCAGGGGTATCAAAGAATCCAGGTCACTAGATTGTCTAACATCCTAATTTACCTGTTATTTTACAACGTGAGGGAAAGCATTCTGGAGGTAATAAAATTCTACCAAGTTCTGGTCAAGACTAACATAAAATAAATTCTCAGTTCTTGTCAACAATTAAAATAGTGCATTTTTCCTCCCAAGTCGTCGTCTTCGCAGCAGGGATTCGTTTTCGGCAAAACATCAGAGTTTACATCATAAGTTTTTGGGTGTGGCAGTGTGTTCATTTGTCTGAGAAGCGCTTCGTCGTATGATTACTTGTTTCAATTACTTTTGTTTAATCCCAATGTAATCACTTCTTTAACAATAAATGTGTCTTAGTACCTTTTCTTCAATTATTTTGTTTTTTGCAGAACGAAGACAGCAGGTTGTTGAGCGACGAATAAACATAGCAACATCAAACGGACACATACCTATCCAGGAGCTGCTTTTTCTACACAAACACATTCTTGCCCATACCAAGGCCTTGTACGAGCATTACCGACAAGAGAAATGGGATGAAGCTCAAAGTGTGGCAGCCACAGTCTTACGGGCCAGCCACGAAGACAGCGACGATGAGGATATGCAACAAGTGTTAATCAGTGTCGATGATGCTGACCAATCGTTTGACGACAGTGACTACGATCCTTTCCACCACACTCCATCCTCCAGTCAACCAGAGTCACAGGACAGTACCGCCGTCGACGTACTGCACCATTTTTCACATTTCGCTGCAGATTTTCATATATCTTCCGGTCGGCAATCATAATAATCTGTCCTTTTCTTTTCATTACTGTTGCTGAAAGATGTTGTGCTATGGTTTCTTGAGCCAATAAATTCGTTTTACTTCCGTTGATTTCAACCCACATCTTTGTCTTGTATCTGCATGCTTTGCAAAACCATGCTCACATACACCAGTTGAGTATAGAACATTTCTCCACTTCTTTCTCTTTTATCTGCATGATCTGCAAAACCATACGGACCTATACCTTTTAAATCTAGAACTTTTCTCATTGCCTGTATCGGAAAATAACATTCTACAACGAAGTTCTTATCACCTTGGAAGACAGGTTTGCATCTGCACAACGGATCCATTCCTCAATGCGACTTGAAATCGCCGACAAATACTAGATAATATATATTCTGTTCCGGTGCACACAACTTAAACCTGGAAAACCCCAAGTCGAATACCACACATATATGTACTTAGATATATGCAATTTATCTTAGACGAAAAGTGTTACCAGCTGCGAAGTTAACAACAGAACAGCCTGTCACTTCAGTTTCTAGGAGTAGCGTGTAGCCTGGCTTAAGAATGTTACTGTTGTCTATTTAACCTGTTGAGTGACGTTAGGGACGGATATGACGTCATAAAGTCGTGTGTGTGTGTGGCGATAGGAACGTTGCAGGTATTGATGTTCGAGTCGCGAGGTTGGCGAGTTGCCAGGATGGGTGTAAACCATCGTGTGTGTTGATGTTCTGTTTTCGTCTTCACTGTCACGAACGTTGGGCCTGATAGGGTGGAGAGAATAGTTTAAAACCATGTATACATTTAGTTGCCTGTTTCATCTAATCGTCGATCGACATACTGCGCATCTTCTTAGTGATGGATGGTCCGTCCAGTCTTCACATAGTACAGCATGGCGTCATGGTGATAAGCAGCTATTGTGGGGTCTTGATAGGCAAATTATACATTGCCTGTTTTCCAGTCGTTGTGGCAGCGTTCGTGCTGATGGCTGTGGTATGTTGTTGGCTCCTTCTGGTACATAAATTATTTGCACACTTTTATCATCATTTGCATGGTTATTTCTCCATGATGAGGGTATGTTTCTTTCCCTTTCTCTTTGTCGGTGGTTGTCAAGGCATTCCATGGTGTCGTTTTCCTCATCTGTTTCATATTCTTATTCACCAAATCACGTTCGGGGATGCATCTTATCTAATGGGAGTCAATCTTTAGTCGCTCTTGAAAGTCTTAGTACCCGGGCTAGTCGAGCTCTGATTATAGTTGATACACGCTGGAAGTTTCTTTTTCTTTCTCTTTCGGTCTCATTTTCTGCGTGGATAAATGACCCTAGATCGCTCATCATGGCTGTGAGATTTCCAATCACATCGTTGTTTGATAACGGTGATCAGTCAATCAGTGTGCGGAGTGAGTCCTCGACGTGACCGTTTTATACAAATCGGGCGGCTTGAAAAGTCGGTGAGTGCGGACCGAAGTGAGAACAAATTCTGTGGTTCTAATTGATTGGTAGCAGTCATATTGTGAAATAGGCTTATGAACTTTTCAATCCCTGTGTCTTACAGCGTGATATGAGCTTGTAAATTATATGTAGAAATGAGATTAAAATTCATGAAATATATACGTGTGTATAGAGACAGACATGAGTTTTTCGCCTTGTGTGTGAAAAAAATGGAAGTGTTGTGTTTATATCATACCAAAAAGTACACGTATAGTTGTTGGAGTTTTATCAGAGGTTTCTTTTTTGTACTGAAATATAAGAATATAGCGTGAAATATCAGCTTCCAATTAAGATATAATCTTAATAATTAGAAAATATATGTCCATAATGTACATAGTTTTTCAGTATGGGTATAAAATATTAAAGGCATAAAGAAAGAAGTGCGGTTTTTATATGGACATGGAAACACAGGTATAATTCATTGTATGTATGTAGACTATAAGAGTTTTAACCAAAGAGAAAACAATTTCCACCGTTATGATTGGCTAATAACAGTCACACTGTGAATGGGCTTGGGAATTTTCAATCCGTGTGTTTACTTGCACAGCGATTTACCCTATATTAAATCACCTGTGTACAAACCTAACAAGACATATCTGTAGACGTATTATATTGTACTGGGATTTAAAAATGTTCTCTTTTCGGGAGATACATATGGTCATACGTGCACATACATATATATATAGAGAGAGAGAGAGAGTTTTGGGCTTTTTTCGTGTGTAAAGAAAAAGTATGTACAAAAGTTTATACATACATGGACAATCACAGAAAGTAAACGAGACATTACATAAAACATTTCGTGCTCAGATTTGAAAGATCACTTTCGGTAGAATTGGTCCGCCCTGAAAAGGGCTTTTGGATGATTTCCGCCGTGGCTTGTTCACGGACGAAGGATAGCTGGTATTGATCGCACCTCCAGCTTGCAGATCTCATGACAAGGCGCTGCCAGGCCTCCCCCTTCCTTCCCCGGGAGATGACTGGTTCGGCATAGCGCACTCTTTTGTGACAGATGTTGGGAGAAGCGACTTAATACCTACAGCAATGGTTCCATGGTAGTTACGAGTTCACATGGCTTACAGACTTCGTGAAACTGATCCCATCCTGAAACCTTAAATATCTTCAATTTTCCCCAAGTTCAACTTGCCACATAATGTTCAGTAGATATATCGTGATAGGAAATCACATGAAAAGATGATAATGCTGATGAATTGCATTTAAGCGCTGGCTTTATGCCAAATTCGAAAAAAACGTGGTACTGTATGATATTTCGTTTCTCACCAGCGAGTTCGTCTAGATTTTTTTATGTATAGAGCCGTTCATTTCCACAGCTCAGCTGTCACTTTCCCTGCGGAAATCAGACTGACAACTAGCACAGCCTGAACTGTTTTTCACTATGCCGAAAAGTAAACAGTCATCAACAATTACGGGGAAGAATACCGTTCCAGCGGCGCACAGCCCTTGCCGAAGAAGCAGATTAAACTTTCCCGATATTACAAGAAGATTTCGTTAAATCTCATGATTTTGACATTTCCAGTGGGTGTCGTATTCGAGTCGCTGAAGACAAAATCACCTTGTAATATGTCGGCCAGCCCTTCCAGCGCCGTTTTACCATTCCAGTGGATGCCTGGGACGAATGTGAAAGCACCTTTCAATCATAAACCCGCCGAACAGTAACCGGCCCTATACCAGATAGAAAAATTGAGATTAGCGTACCACTGGAACCGCTGTTTCGCCTGAGTGGGGACATTTTCCTAAGTTTCTCAACATGTCAGAATCCACAAACCGGGGAGCAATGGAGGTACTCTAATATTAAACAATGGAACCCGCAGGGAAGATATTATCCTATGAAAGGCGGTGTCACTTTTCGAGCTGACATGTGAAAACACCTGGCCTGTCATCCTATAAGGGGAGTGCTTGGTAAAACAGATGAAGAAGCGGTTTTCCAGCCAGGTCCTAGTACAACAATAACAGCAGCAAAAACCAACCAACACACCCCTCACTTCCCCGGCCCCTCCAACACCATTTTAAATAATTTGATGTGGAGCGCAAATGAGGGAACATATGATACACTTATTGATCGAGTCAGGGAAGAACAGTGTGAAGGTTGCCGTGTGGATCATCCGAGTCAAACTCGGCATCCGTGCCTCGAGCCATTGCAGTATATGGATGTTGAGAGTGACATTACCGAATCGCGTTTAAAGGAGTCGAAGATGATCGTGGATTTTCAGAATAGTGCTAAAGATGATGGATGCTCGGATGACAAACTCCGGAAATGTCTCCAACGGAGTAATGTACAGAAGCGTAACACAGATTTCAGCAAAATGTACATGCAACGATTGACAGGACGATGGGGTGAAGAAGAGGAAGAGATGTGGTTAGTATTTTTTGATAAAAAAAGTCAACTGATTTCGCTAGGCTATGTATGTATACTTGTTTAATTGATTTACAGACTAGTATTTCCTGGTATAATATGTACTGTTGTGTAAAGTCATGTGACCTTGTACTTAATTATGTACATGTATAATTATTTTATTTATTTCTTTTTCAGACCACCTACCCCAGCCCCTTCCCCCAAGCGATTTCAATTTAACTCACGTCGTAGAGGGAATATGAAAATACTCAATCTCTACAATTGTATGGGTTTTCATTTGGGTAACACATCTGTGCCAACTGTCAATCGGTACCAGGACAATGGACGTGTGGAAACGGATAATATAACAAGGTTAACCCATTATATGGACGATTTATTGCATTTTGAGATTTTGTGAAAATATTTTTGTTAACTAATAGTTCCTGTTCTCGAGTTCTCTTTTCTGTACATATTGCACAGTGACAGTTCAATATTATAAATATTGTTTGGTGTGTTTTTAATGTTCAAGTGAAAACAACAACAACAACAAAAAATGAAATACTCTGTTTGTTATTGTATGGTTGGTAGGGTTTGTTGCATGACTTAGCAGTTTACCCAGGTGACTTGTGTTGGTCCGATTGATGTTTATTATTATTTATCACGTGCTGAAGATTGGTGTTAATTCGGGTTCATTCACAGCCAACGTACTTCTTGCTTACGTGGCATATAGTGCTGAGAGTAGCCCCCCTTGAAACGTGGAATTCTGTCAGACGTGGTCAGTGGGAGATAACTCCTTCCAAACCTCACTCTGTTGATTGTAAAGTACGTGGAATGCCACTAAATATTGAAGATCTATATACATACATATACGCATGCCGACGGTGGGACATTTGCTTTCTTTTACAACATAAGAAAAAAAACTGTATAAGACGTTTCGTACCCTACAGTTTTTCATTATTATTTGCCCAGCTAGAGACATGACAACAGTCCTGAAATGAAATCCACGCTTTTAGGTTGGAAAGAGCTTGTCGATACAGTTACCGATCTCTGAGCATATAAACGTATAGTGGAATCTATGTTTGAAGATGGACGAAGGACGATGCGCTATTCTCCGAGTATTCACGAAAGACGTTTGTGACCGCCTGGAGAATCCTAATCCGATTCGTAAATACTATTATCGTGAAGTCATACCGAAATTCCTCGCTTGACAGCGCAAGTCGCGGCTACAACTTATAAACCTTAGTCAATATCTCTCACGCCCTGGATGCTTACATCTATGGCTGTTTTTATCACTTTTGCTGCTACTTTTTGGTGGTTAGTGAGATGGTATAAAATACCGAACCTATCCATTATGACTCACCGCCGACAGAGGAGAGTTCGATTCCATACTAAGAAAGAAAAAAATCTCAGGATACTTTGGCTAGTCTTAGAACAGCTATATTATGACCCCCAGAGCCCGGTTGCTTATAGTGGGATAGGCGCTTTATTACGGACACCACGTCAGCACGATCTCCCTGTGTCACGTGACCGTGTAAAGACTTGGTTGGCCGAACAGGAGACGTACACGCTTATCACCCAGCTCAGTGACACTATGCACGCAACAGAGTTATAGTAGGCGGGATAGACAATCAGTGGCAAGCTGATTTGGTTGACATGAATAGATTAGCCGGGTATAATTCTGCCAATCGTTACCTGCTGACGTGCATTGATATTCTCTCTCAATACGCCTGGGTATTTCCGATTCCTACCAAGACAGGTACCAATCTTATTGAAGCGTTTAAAAGGACTTTCAAGTCTGGGCGAAAGCGATTATTTTTCATTTCACCGCTAATAACACTCGACATTACCTGGATGTTTTACCTGCCTTAATACGGGGATACAATCGGGCTTATCACCAAAGTATTCGCCAAGCTCCGGTTACCGTTACAGCTGACAACATGAAGTCCGGGCTATATTATATAGCTGTATGCAGTCCTGGTACAGTCGGCAGATTTATCGATATAAAGTAGGAGATCTCATTCGGATTAGTAAAGTCAAGAGAACTTTTGAGAACCTTACCTACCTAACTGGGGTCAAGAAATATTCCGCGTTGTAGCGGGTCATCCCAGGGAACCTGTGGTGTATACATTCGTGGATTTGAATGGAGAACGACTTATGGAGGCCTTTTACGAGACCAGCCCGTTAAGACTGCATTCCATACATACTATCAAGTAGAGACAGCATTAGACAACAAAAAGGAGCGTGGCAAAACATGTTACTTGGTGAAATGGTGAGGGTGGCCGGTTAGTTTTAATTCGTGGGTGCCAGCGACAGACGTGAAGTGTATTTAAAAACAGTCTTCACCCTACCTGTGCTCAGTCTTCTTTCGTCATGCCTGAGTGTATATATGACTGCGTACGAAGCTTGCGTGAGAATAAAGGCACCACCATAATTGTGGGTGCCGTGGTGTTGTATATCTGATTGTTAGTAGGTGAATGGGGAGTTGACATAACAGCCCAACTGAACGAAGACAAATTCTTGCTACATCTCCTGCAAGAGCGATTGAACAAGACGCTATTTGACAAGTTATTGAGAAATAAGACGGACAAGTTTCACTCGTCATTAACCGGGCGTAATAGACAGCTCGCGGCCACTGACATTACCTCGATATCTTCTATTCCGGTACCTACTCAGCGTCTGGTTTAGCAAAGACTGAACATACCATAGGGTATTAACGATATTACTGGGCGAATTCGTCCCAGCGATATTAGCGAGCAAACTAAGCGCAAGGCTGAACCTGCAGACGTGAATTCATCTCAACACAGCCCCGCACCTTACCACCCCCAGCCTCGTCAATCTAAGCCAAGTTTCCTCAACATGACTTTGCCACTAGACCCATGGATGTACCATGAGGCCACCGATTTACCTGCCTTGTCAGTGGACCAACGGGGAGTGGCAAATCGGTCTTTGTCAAACGTGTCATAGAGCACGCTCGCAAACTTATTCATTCATCTCCAGAGGGTGTAGTATGGTCTTACGGTGAAGGGCAGCCAATGTATACTGCCTTGCCGAATGTTGAGTTTCAAGAGGGAGTACCTAGTCCAACAGCTTGTAACCCTGGGGTGCGAACTCTAGTGATTGTTGATGATGTGATGGGTGAAGCGGACGAACGTGTAACGGCGCTCTTTACCATGGGGACACATATTCGTAATATCAGAGTAATCTACATTGTGCAGAATCTGTTAGACAAACACAAAGACCATAGAACCATCAGCTTAAACGCTCACTACTTGGTAGTATTTACAAAAAACCCGCGATACGTCTCAAATTACTACCATCGCCAAGTAAATGGCCCCTGTCAAAACTCAGTATGTGTGAGGAGCCTTTAAAGATGCCACAATTGAGCCATATGGCTATTTGCTTGTCGATTTTCAAGCAAACTACACCCGATCATCATGGGACCGTCACGGGAATTGCTTCAAGGTGTGCTCTCTTCGAATGACATACCTGGGTGTCACCACAATCCGCTACATACATTTTAAACACGGACCCATCCACTAAACCTGGTAAACATTGGATTACACTGTGCATAAATTACGAGGAAACCACACGTCACCTGTCTGGGGATTATTTTGTCTCTTATACCCTCCCACCCTAGCGTCAGGAGGTAGAGACGCGGCTAAAACTTGGTACAGACCATTGGGAATGGAATCACCGCCCTGTACAACGCTTAGATACCGCCGTGTGCGGTCAATATTGTTTATATTTAGCACTTTATCAAGCTAGAGGACGAACAATGAATTCTATTATGCAAACATTTACTTCCCCATTTACTAACCATGTCAATGATCTTTTAGTATTCGACTGAATAGGTCGAATGTTTGGTATTCACCCCGCCTTTCTGTGCTGATTAAAATATGTATTTATGAGGAGTGTAAAAAAAATTCATAATTCAGTGACATAACATGGTAATCAGAATTGCTTGTAATGAAATTACATATTAATCAGACACAATGAAATTACATATTAAGCAGACTCGTTTGTTCTTTCATGTTTTATTGTTGGAAAAAATAATAAAACATGAGATCTCACCAAGAAAAAGGTTTTTTATTTATGCACTTTATTTACAAAATATTCGGAATATGAATGTATTTAGAAATGTTTCTAAATATCGAGGTAAATCGTGCTCACACCAGCTGGCAAAATTTTGCGATTAGCAGAAAAATACGTAAAATCCTTCTTATGCTATGTATAGGAACACGTTTGATGCGCTCGTACACGCATGCCGCGATTCACTCTGACTGCAATTATCGTCCGCGGAGTACAGAGAGACACAAGTCTTTTTCCACACCTCGCCGACTCACTCCTTTGCAGTAAAACTTGTCCTCATCTCCGCTGTCCCCGGCATAACAATAATACGTTTTCGAACATAAACCGATAATAGCATCTCCAGTCCCATTATACTTTAAACAGGCCCGCCGTACGTTTGTCGGGTTGATAATAATCACGTCGCGGAAACCAGCTTTCACGTTCTTCCTCATAAACTTCTCGCAGCTCTGGTTTAACCAGGGACTCCCAGTCGGAATCAGACCACGCGATGTAGGCCGAATCTGAATCCATCTCAAAAGAGTGGAAATCACTGGGATCAAAATATTTAGCCATAAAATCATAACGGAATTCCAGCATACTGATAAACCATACACCCGATCTGCAAGGGTAAATTATATCGGACTTATTTCTTGGTGCACGCTACCTCATAGGTATCCTCATCTGTTTCTTCGATGTTAATACATGAGCCCGAATTAAGAAATTTGCGAGCCTTCTGTAGCGTGCACACTTTCACATTCACATAGCGATCTTGGTTGATAATCGTTTTACCGTACCCATGTCCTTGGGTGACATCCATTCAACCCTACATTCATCAAAAGTTGATAACAATTCTTGGGGAACATGAATGTCACATTCCAATGTCAAAGCCATACAGGTGCTGGTCAATAACTGATTTTAATAACTGATCTTGAGTGAGATATGACGGAGGACGGGTGTCGCAGAAATACCTGATTAGAAGGGTCAGTTTGCTTGAGATAAAGGAACTGACATTCCCACAGTCAAAATAAGCTTGGTGATCATTCGTTTCGTTTTGAAGTTGGTCAGGCGTAAGACCGCTCTTTGTGTTATAATGGAGCTCTCCGGTTGTAGTGTAGTCGAGATGACACCCGTGGAAATGCCAATAACATCCGTGGAAATGCAACGATTCAAGCACACGTATGTAAGAATAGAACATGTGCATTGTGAAAAAAACCCACAAAAAACCTTCGGATTCGAAGCCGATATATATATATATGTATCTATACATATATATATATATATATATATATATATATATATATATATATATATGTATCTATACACATATATATATATATATATATATATATATACATATACATATATATATATATATATCATTCATAACGTTCTACCTTATTATGTAGTATGCGCTGACCGTACTCATTCAACCCTACCTGCATTTTTTTACTGCTTACTTTTTATTATTTTCCAGAACATTCCAAAACTTTCACACACTACAACACACGATTTCACAACAGGAAATTTCAGGAAATTCCAGAACACTCCCAACTGCACCGCACTACATACAAAAAAGAAATCCTTACTTATTATCTAATGAGGCGCTACACCGCACTACAGGAAAGGAAGGAGCTCTTACTTATTATGTAGTGAGGCGCAATCCCATAAGAAAATGACACGAGGGCCTCTAGGCAACGTATTCCACTACTTTCGGCAAAATATCACAGATGAGATAATAAGTCATACGTTCCCCGTTTCATCTGAGAAGAGCCTCGTCGTATGATTACTTTTCTCACTATCAGAAATTCCACACAAACCGCAGATCTCCTAGGGTACATACAGACCCAGGAACATCAAACAGTTCTGTGGCAGTCACCAGAAAGTCTCCACCATAAACGCTTTTCGTTTCTCCCAACCTCCATGCTCAGCCTATCATCAGGCCTTTACGGGTGCCTCTGTGATATTTTTTCCCTGTTTTAGCAGTTTTAAAATGACTTTTTAATCCTTTAGAAATATTCAATGCTTTGAAAATTGTCTTTAAATCTTTTGAAGTCATTTTTAAAGTTTTGGAATTATTTTATTTCTAAAGCTTTAAAATGCTACTAATAGTACTGGCTCGAAAATGTTGACGGCTGAGAAAGTGGGAAGAGAGATCGCCACATTTACAGTGGTTATAAACATATAATGTTCCCCTGAGCCAACTATCCATCCCTTATCCTCATAGGCCTACATCTAATAAAATCCAGAAGTAATGAAAATATATACATCCACATCTAGCAGGCCCTAACGTGTTACATGAAAGCTAGCGATTTTCCAGTGATCAAAAAGCCTCCACACAAAAGCAATTTTTTGTTGTGTGCCGGCCTACAGTGTAGGCCTACCAGGTACATACAAGTCCTTATTTTAGACTTGTAGAAAGTTCGGCTATGTAACAGTCGTGAGCTGTTCCATGTATCTGGTAACGGAGGCAGTCCTAATACACCGTGCGTGAATATTTCAGAATCCCAAACTGACCCACCAACTCACTAAAAACATACAATCTCAGGTTTTGGCAGACCAACAACAGCCAATCCCAGATTCGAACGCGAGCCTGACACTGTTTTTCATGTTGTGGTCCCATGCAAAGACGACTGTGAATGACTTATCGCCAAGGTCCTAAAAGCAGTCATTTAATAATGTTTTCATCTTCAGACGTCAAAGCAAGTGCCATCATTGCCATATAGCCTGTATGGACACATATTTTTGTAGTTTACAACAAGTCCGTTTTCGTATTTTCTACGGTCTATTTTCAATCAACCCACAAGGTCACTTCAGGAAAATGGCGTCATTGGGGAACTCAAAGAATGATATGACGAATGGTCATTTTTCAAAAGATTCTGAGGTAAAATGGCTAAGTAGGTGTACAATATCGCTGTATTAAACTCAAATATATTGTGTTTAACAATACTGCAAGCACGTATTCTGGAAATTATAACTTGTTTCATCAAGTTGTCTTGTTTTTGGTTGGCGCGGGTTGGCGATGTTGTTGTTGCATTGAACACGCGCTTTTTTGCCACTCCGCTTAGAAATTGACCGAGATTAATTTCATGTTTCCTGGGGATGATTTATCAATTCCGAGGAAGCCAATTCTAACCACATCATGTTCGATATGGGATAGGCGCACTTGGGAAGAGGACACGTGCTGTTAGAGCGGTTTTTCTTTTTTTTTTTTTTTTTTTTTTTTTTTTTTTTCCTGTGTGTGTGTTCTTGTTTTATTTCTTTCTTTTAAGGTGATATCTAGTAGAAAATGTAATTACGGATGATAAGCATGTATTATTTCTCTGCAAAATATCACTGTCGTTGGGAGTTTTGAGGAGACGTTCAGTTCCATTTTGCTATCATCATGACTATTGGGAACAAGTTCTATGGAACTGCTGTCATTGACATTAACCAGGTGATAATAATAGTTTCTTAGTTATTATACATCATGGATTACAAATCAGGGGCTTCCTGATGTTTAGAGAATGATTGTATCAGTTCTAAAATCAAAACTGTTCATATGTAGACACTTTACGCACATGCCACAGGGACTGGCAGACAACAAGGTGAACAGATAACATGGGAAGGGAAAGGAACAATAGTGGACGAATTTCTTAGAGCTATGCTTGGTAGAACCAGAGCAGAAAAACAGAACAATCTGCACAAAATATTGAAATTGTGAGCATGAGAAAAGCATAGTTTTGCACTGTGTTGTCATGAAGCAGAATTTTGTAGACCATTTTATTTAGACAATTTAGACAATGTTTTCAGTGAGTATAGCTTGTAGGTGCAAGTCTTTGCAGTTTTAAATTAAAAGGAGCCATAAGTGACAGAGAGCAAAATAGGCATAAGATTGTTAAATATTATTAATGTAAATTTCACAGAAGCCAAGAAAATATTGAACTAATGGTATTTTTTTTCTGCTTTACATTTGTAGACTGGGGTCCCTGTGACAAAGATGATGAGAACAGATGCTGGTTCTGGTGGTAAGATTGTATCAGCAACTAATCCAGTGGCTGTTTTCACAACTGATTAAACTCAGGTCTTTGACAAGTCTTCTCTGACCAATTGTCACATGTTTTGTTGTTTCTCGTTTTCTTCTCTCAATTCAGGTACAAAGAAAGGACGATGGATCTCTCCATTTTAGCTCTTCCTGCAGGTGACTCCCCCAGGTGACTTGGGCCAGAGAGCCAGATACGTGAAAATAACCATCATGACTCACAAGTTAGGCCATGAATAGTACCTGTGGAACTCACAGTGCTAAACTGAGGCATTGCTAGGCAAAGTCAAATGAATGATGAATATTTTTTGTGTCTTCTCCTTTATTTTTTCTTATGTATGCTTCATCATGCTGACTTTATGCCACCTGATATGAGTAAGGGTGCATGAAGGTCTTTCCAGATTTATTTTGCAGATTCGAAACTAAAGCCAACATGGTCATTTCCCTGCATCTTGACCCAGACCTTCCAGACCTCAGTCAAGGGTACACAATCCTTACTATTATGCATTGTAAATGAACTTCATAGACTTAAACAAGCCTATAGCCTATAGATTTTCCCCCATTACATACTAGAGAGATAGTAAAGAAGTAAAGATGTCAAGAAACACAATGTTTTCATATTGATCTGTATCCTGTCCCAGGATATAATAGGTTGATAAAAATGTGGAGGCATTACAATTTTTTAAACCTATGAAGAACTTTTATGGTGTTTCATCTAGAGGATATGTTGACAATTGGTTAATAAGGTGGTTGCTGTGGAAAGTAAGTCGCGTATTACTAACCAGTTTTGAGCACTAAGGTAGGGTGATGTACAGGTTACATTCAAGAAGAAAGTAGTTTGCAATAGGTGTTCTTGTGTAAACTGTTGTGTTATGTATATGATATCGTAGCAACATTTTTGTTCCTGAATTCGGAACCATCTATTCAACAGAATGTGAGATAAGACATTCACTTCATGATGTGTTTTTGTCTTTTTCTCTCTACTCTTTGTGTGGTGTTTAGGTCAGAGTTACCCACCCTTGACTGACTCGAGCTGAATCAAGACTAGGCAGCAGAAGTCCATTGCACAGCTTCGCAGTATTTCCCTGGATCCTGCATATCATTTACATAACAAAGCACAGTTAAAAATTAAACAAAACTCTAACCTCTTTATTGCCCTTTCAAAAAAAAAGAAGACAAGTAAGGATAATTGAATGTGAAAATATCTTGACCAAGCTTTAGCCTCTGTGCTTTTGGCCAGAGAGTTATGGTTGTGACAAGATTTACACCACATCTGTGATGATACAGTTGTTATTTTGCAATCTCATAAACTGCTGGTCACTGGTGTCTAATATGAGTGAAGTAATATGCAAGCAATTGGATAAGAAAAAAAACTTTCAAATCATGCTTTGTTTTCTGTTTTGTGAATTCTATGTAAACAAAAAAAACTAAAGAATTTTTTAAGAAGACTGCGCTCTGCTTACTTTATTGCAGAAATTATTTCAAGTCACACTTCCATTGAAATCTGGCATGGCCCCATTCATGCGTTTCTTTTTTCTTCTCTTCTCCTATTTTTCAGAATGTGTGAGGTGCTCAGTCGACCATCACGAGAGATTTCCATCTCAATATGAATAGTATCTTGGGGGTTAGCCCAGTTGTTCACTGGTCATAACCAGATGACGGCTGCAGTCTGTCAGTTTGTGTGCTCTGGAATTCACTCGGGCCAATTGATAGCTGCTAGTTTATTGCGACACATTTCAACATATGGCGATATGTTACAACTTACTGCTGTCTTAGAGCAGAGATCAACTATATTAGCCAAATATTGGACTGACACAGTGCATTATACCATTTTTAATTTGTTAAAGCATGTTTTAAGCTAAGTATGAAGTTAAGCATAATCCACACCTTTAATAACCGCAGCTGTACATTGTATTAGTTAATGCATTTTGCTTTATCTTTTTTTTTTTTGTGCTTCCAGTTATTGTTGATGATTAACTAGGAGATGGCCCGAATTCTGACAGCCTAATCGTCAGACCACTTTAGAAACAGGGATTTGAACCACTATAATACATGTGGGGACATTAAGTATTGAATCAGACTTTCATAGTATTGCTGCTAGCAGTGTACTTTACAGAGTGCATTAAATTCCTGCTGTTAGCCACAGTACCTGTTACTTGGTTCATTTAAAAAAAATATAAAATTTCCCCACTGTCTTTCAACTTCTCACAAAAGCATCTGAGTATTGTGCAATGATAACCAAGCTAAGCATATGGCACATGGGCTACTCTATCTATTCTTGTCAAGATAATCATTGTAGATACAGTTGAGATTCCCTAAGCTAGACAGTATCATATTTCAGTGGATGAATGGGATGGGAGTTTGTCATGGTGAAATGAAAATGAGATGGTAAAATTGAGATTCCATAATCTGGGATAGCCTAGAATTGGCTGATAGGCTTTGTAAATACTCATCTGTGTATATACCTTCCATGTGTATGACTTATTACGACTTCTCCTCTCAGTTTGAACTATTTCTGGCTCCTTTAATATCTATTTTCTTCAATGGCTTACTGTATTGTTAGTAAATTAGTTTCTTGCAGTGAAAGATTGGAAAGTCAGTCATGCCTCTTTTTTTTCACTTTCTTCTGATAATCAAATTAGTTCCGATCAACTTTTCCTGTCTGCAGTGTGTTGCTGTCAGATGCAGAACAAAATCATTATGGCTTAGATTTTTCTCACATTCTAAACACTATATACATGTACAGGCACAATATTAACATGTACAGAAGCTTTTCTTGGTCATCTTTGTGCAGCTTTATGTGTTCAGCTGGTTACCAAGATGTGGGTTTTCCTTTTTTTCCTTTGTTATGCATTTTTTTTTTCTCCCACTGTTTTTCATGTTGAAGTGTGTTACACTTCCATAGCCAATATCAATGTCAGAAGGATGTTCTCATGATTGAGGGTACCATCTACACTGTTTTGTTGATATTCCCATTCCCAGCACTGTAGTGTTCTGATAGTCTTAACGTTACAGGTAAAAGGTGACTGTGTGACAAGGCAAGGGAAAGAGAGGTTTTCCGTGCAGTTTTCCACGATATACCCGCCCATTATTCAAAAGATCAGAATGTTTACATGCTTCCTGTGCTCTGACACTAAATCTTACCTATATCATGGGTATACCTATTGTCAAAGGTTTCCATGTTTGAGTCTCTGTGAAGTTCTGAATCCTGCAGATTATTATGAGTAATTTACTCAGAAAGTTTACAAAACACAAGGGACAGTTCTGCAGGGCATAATTAGCAGCTCTCAGTTTCTCTCTTCCTGTGTGCACAGCTTCCTGTTGCACGGATCCACTGACAGGGCCGCACACAGTGATGTCAGATGATAAGCTACAGTATTCCTTTTTAGGATCTTATATCAGTGTACACCTCCACCCAGTAGTCTCCGATGTCAGACTCCAAGCTAGCTGCTGTCACTGTGGCAAATTGAGCTGTAGTCTACCTGTGAAGCGACTATTAAAAAATCGTTCTTCTTTCTGTTTCTTCTCTGTGTTTTAAGTAAGCGTATATCTGAGGTGCTAAGCAATGGCAGCCCCATAAGAGCGGTCAGGTAGTAGAGAGAGAAATGTACCCCAGGGCTGGGGATAGCCAGCTGCTACCCTATCGAGGGCGGCACCCCAACCCTGTCATGACCATAGCGGTAAACATCCTACAACTGTTACCATCACTGCTTCTTTTTTATGTGTCCACTGACTATACATGTACTTCCTGCATTAGATTCAAGGAGGACGGGATTTTTCCATTATGCGTGGACCTAAATTTTTAACATTTTTTTCTCTGTTAGGAAATGTAATTGTGTGTTTTCTTGGGGGACTAGGTTAACATGCTTTTCACAGGTAAATTGAAATGGTTCGTGCATGTGCTAATCGTCTGTATTATCAGATTAATCTTACCATTATTGGGTAATAATCCATCACATTTATGTGCGAAATGGTGTACCTGTGTTATGCTTTTGGGAACAATTGCGACTTGAATTCTCTTTCAATGTGAGTGTGTGTGTGTGTGTTTCAGACGCAATGGAAAGCATGTTTCCCCAGGCACAGCAACATGGGCCAATTATTGAAGGGCCAGGTGCCAAGAAGGAGAAAAAGCCATTTACTTTACCAAAGTTGAGTTCTTCACAGCAGGAATGTATTCAGAGGGCAAAGAAGTATGCCCTGGAACAGAGCATTAAGAGCGTGCTTGTTCGGCAAACCATTGCGCACCAACAACAGGTCAGATCCTAACACAGCTGATAACACTTTTCTATCCATTACGTACATGTATTTGCCTCTCCATTGTCTCCTTGTCGCCTTCTATCTGATAATCATTTAATTCGATGTATCAGCTGTTGACTAGGGTCATGTCGCACAGCTGCATATGGAAGTAAATAATTCTTTGGTATGGCTATAAACAAAAATCAAGTAAATAAATACACATAGGTAATAACATTTGCAACTACTGCTCAGGAATGTCTGGCCAGAAGGTCATAAAACATGAACATGAACTAAGTCATCGAAGTTAGCTTAGCTTAGAATTGGTTAGATATCTGTACAGTCAGTCAAGGTAAAAGTATGGAGAGGTTCGTGTGTACCGAAACCTGTTCATTGAAGAGCAGAGTGGGCCTAAATGTCAGTAGACAGATGTAGGTTTTTCCACCCAGTACTGATTTGCCTCCTATTGTCACAGTTGTAAATGTGTATATGTAAGATGCACAGTTTCAGTTATACAAGGTTCTGATTGATCATTTGCAGCAAATGCAGAACTTCCAGAACACAGTGCAACGACAACAAGCACTGGCCTTGATGTGCAGGTGAGCAGACAGTAGTAATGATTTCTTTATACATTTTGTCATGGTAAAACTTCCATGTCATATGCTTAATGATTAAATGTTGTAAATAATGAAAACCAGTGTTTTCGGTTAAACTGTCTATACAGGCCATAGTGTGTTCGTGGTGTATATTGGATACTGTCGTAAGTATTGTAAATGTCTTTCATAGGGGCTTGTGGGAAAGGCAGTATCTTCTAGCGCTATACACTTTGAACGAGATAAAAATTCACAAAAAGTGATAATTTGACTGCAGCCTAGTTTAAAGAGTGAATAGAAGTTATATTCTCTTTTTGACAGGATCTATGTTGGAAGCATTAACTTTGAGATCAAGGAAGACACCATCAAACAAGCGTTCCTTCCGTTCGGCCCAATCAAAAGTGTTAATCTGTCCTGGGACCCAGTCACTAACAAACACAAAGGTTTTGCTTTTATCGAATATGAGGTGCCTGAGGCAGCTCAGCTAGCCTTAGAACAAATGAATGGGGTGATGATTGGAGGCCGCAACATAAAGGTAGTATGTTGATACAGATAAAATCTGTTTTTTACCCTCTCTTACCTCTATCAGCCTGTTGATATCCCTTCTGGTGATTACTCAGACACTGGTCCAGGCATGGGTCACTTTATGGTCAAATTTGAACACATCAAAAGCTAGGGCACACTAATAACTGTCCCACAAGGGAAGTCAGGAACGGTGTTCAGTGTTGTGAGGATAAATAAATATCATCAGTATTCTCATCTCTATAATATACGAAGAACTGTTCATCATATTAAGTACGATGTAAAACCTAAGCATTCGTACATAGATGCATCTGTATCATATGCAGAGAAGAAGAATTTCAAGGTGGAATAGATTACTTGGCCTGAATCAAGGTGTTCATTGATATCCCCAGTGCATGTGTCTGGAAAATTGCCTTAAGCTTTATCAACAGGTTACAACAGTAATTGATGTCGGTCATTCCTGGACTGTTGTCAGTTATTGTTGCTAAAGTCTGAAAATTTCCAATCTTGTACTGTTATTAATACGTTATCTGTCAGTATCGTACCTCATGTAATGATTCTGGCCAAATGTGTGTTGAAGGTAAAGCTGCCAGGTCGCAGTAAACGAGACTTGGGACACCATTCTCTCAACTTGGGATGATGGACGATGGAGAGAAAAGTGGCAACGCTCGATTTTGATCAGTGCGGATTTAGAAAAAGAAAAACTGGACTGTTTTAGTTATATAATGAGTGTGGCATTGACTTTGTGGTGATTTATAACAGCAAGAAGTATATGTAATTTGTAAGCTGTTGATAATAGATGGAATTTCCCAGGGCAATCTCACCTGTTCTTGAGGTGTGCAGTTGTACACTTCAGCCAAGGTCACGTTATCACACACAGATCCCTGATGTACAGAGTTAACTCCCTTTTCGCTTTTGTGAGTGTGATGTGAAAGTGGCAACCCTCACGCTCTCCACTAATGGTTAAAACAAAGTCCAGTTGGGAGATTAATGTAGACTGACAAAAAACATGTACAATGTACATTTCCTGGGGGAGTTTTTGTCAAGCTATTGTGGGGTTGGATTTTTATTTGGATTTGTATATTTCTAATAAGGGGATAGTGTTACCAAGCAACAAAAATTTCCAAAGCAAGATGATTTTTCTGTGGGGACAACATCAATCTTTCCCATCCTCGGATGGAACGTCACTGGGAACGGAATGCATGGAATTTTCCTGATTGTAGGTGGGCCGGCCAAGCAACATGCCCCAAGCTCAACCCATTATAGAACAGTTAGCAGAGGAGGCAACTCATTACAACAGGTGTTATGTAGCATCCATACACAGTGATTTGACAGAGAATGACATGAAAAGGTATGTTGAGTCCACTTGTGCCTGGTAAGTTTGCTGCCTTCCTGTGAATTATTGATAGATTTGAGAGGTAGAATTTTAATCCTCACAATAGAGACTGGAGGCATTATGTCCTTAAATAAGGCAGGTTTGGGAAGCAAGAAAACTAAAAACTGTTGTTGTTTGTTGTTTATATGAATTGCAGTCGTGAATTTATTTGCTGTAGTTCTTGTCTTTGATCTCAGAGGTGTTTCACACTTTTAGGTTTGTGGTTAAATGTTTTCGTCATTATTTGGAGCACTTGTTCGTTTGATAACAACTGACCAGACTTTAATGTATGTTGTTGCAGTGTATTTGAAGCATTTGGAACTATAAAGACTTGTCGTCTGGCACCAGATTCCACAAAACCTGGTAAACACAAGTGAGTACTCATTTGCTGTCTTTCAGCTGTCCATGGATTTTCCTGTGAACATGTACCATTGTTTCTCAAATATGTACATTATGAATTCATTGTGGTATTGGTATGTTCCCCTCTAAATGGCTCTTATTGGTTTCTCTTTGATTTAAAAATGATACCTTAATTTGTGAGTATTTGTTCTTCACATAGGCACATTGTTATGTACTTCGGATGGATTTTCCAATTCAGGGTGTGCCAAGAAGTAGAATTCTTTTAGGCAAATTGTTACATTTGGTACAGATACAATGTTTAAAATAAAAGGGTTCAGCTCATTTCAGTAAATGCACTGATATGTACTCCATTATGGCTGTGCTGTGTAATTGTATACAAAACTTGATTGATAACATGTTTTTTAGCTCTCAGGTGATCTAATAACTTAGATTATTTCTTTGCCATATGTTAAATAGTTATTCTGATACTAATTGCAGCTTAGTGAGGCCGATATTTTTATGTATGTTAACACGGCAAGTTGTAACTGAGAATGTGTTGTCTTTCAGAGGGTATGGGTTTATTGAATATGAAACCCCGCAAGCTGCACAGGATGCTGTCTCTTCCATGAACCTGTTTGACCTTGGAGGCCAGTATCTCAGAGTTGGAAAGGTAAACCTGAAGTATCTTGTATCACACTCGAGCATTTCACCTGATGGTTGTCTAGGGTGAATGATTAAGGATACTAGAACCACTCATGGGCAAAGTTTCACATCTTGCCTCATGTAGCCCAAAATATTGATCGAATATGGCCATATGCATTTAAATTCTGAAAGCTAAACAACTGCTGATTTCAAAAAAAATTTCTAAAATTTACCTAACTTTAATATTATTTAAAATAATGAGAAAGTTTAAAAAAACTTAGAGATGTTTTTCAGATTGCTATTTTTTCGCCAATTTTCCAAATTTTCAAATTTCTTTTGCTTAAGTGGATAATTTATTATTTAAAACTAAAAAACAGTCCCACAGATTTGTAATATTCGTCTTAGAATGTCCTGAGTCATCATTTAAAGTTAAAACTTCAAAAAACTTAAATGAAACTTTGAAACTTTGATGTTCTTTTACTAATGTCTTTAAAGCCAAAAAAGATATCAAAAATCTCTGGGGTTTTTTTTCAGCCCAGGTATTTAACTACATGTATGCCACGTCCATAGCATTGTGTTAAAAAATAAGCGAGAAATACAAGTTTCACCACACACCCATCTCAAAAATAGAAAAGGAGAAAAGGACCAAAATATCTGGAGGAGCATTATGTGTGATTAAATTCAGTATTAATTAATTTGCCAGTTAATTATAATTACAAATTATCCTGCCTCCAGTTTAAATGTGAACATATGCAACAAGTTATGTTAAATTTTAAATTTTATCATGTTCCAACATAGCTTAAATTGGTGTTTTATCTTGACATTTCTGAGCAATCCCTGCTGGAATGTGTTTTTAAACCCCCTCCCCCAATGGCACCTCGGTGGGGTGATCAAGGATGTTGTAGTTAATAGTTCTGCTAGGGTAACTTGCACAAGCAGCTGTGCACAGTTTATAGCAGGAGGCAGTACACATTTACCAGAGACATGTCTATTCGCAGCAGGTAACTAAGAAAATACAACAGCCTTGATTCACAACGTGTTACACTTTTCGTCAAATTTTAGGTATTTACATTTCATTTTGATCTTTAAGTGAGAGGAAAAATAGGAGAACAGAGAATAAGAATGCAAAATAAAAAAAATTTGGCCAAATTTCATCCCTGAGGTGTTCTAGTATCCTTAAGGCTACAACCTCAGTGTTTTTGTCTAACAATGCTAGATTCAATTGTTGCAAGATGTTAACCTGTAATTTAGTTATGCAAACTTAATATTAGATTTTTTTCCTCCACCTATAAAAGTGACTACCATTGTATAAGGATAAAATCCTGAGAATTCAGAATTCCATATGTGTACATGATTATTTCCTCAGTCTATCTTGGCACGAAGCCTTTACTGATCATTTTTCTGTTCTGTCTGTTTAAAAATCTAGAAATAAAGTCTAAGCAAGGAGTGTGATTATTACGTGTTGTTGATGTTGTAGTGTATCACACCACCTAACGCTCTGCAGCCACCCGCCGGCCCTAGCAGCATGCCCACGGCTGCTGCTGTGGCAGCTGCAACTGTCACGGCAAAGATTACAGCTATGGATGCCCAGCAGGCTACCTCTGTGGTAAGGGAGATGCTATATTCTGAATGCTAGATCAAACACCAGTAATTGAGGAAGAAAAAAATTGATTTGTTTTGCATTAGATGCTTACTTCTTAGTCCTTTAATAACTTTTAAGATTCGGCATGTAAGGCCATCCTTCAAAAATTGTTTTTGGGAGAAACATAATCTGATGAGACAAATTAGGGTTTCGGGTTAGTAGGGAATTTTTTTTTTCGTTCCGGCTCTTGAAGAAGATAGGGATTTTAAAGGAATCACATGGAGAGGAAAATACGAAAGTAATTTTTATCAAAATATCAGTAAGAACAAACGAGATTGGGCCTTTTTCAAAGGTCACTCGGGTTACGCCCACCTAACATATTTTTTTTCTTAAGTATGGCCTATCAGTAGCAGTACATTTTATATGTGAGATTGATGCACATGTACTAGAAAAAGCAGTAGCTCATAAACACAACATTCTTGACTTCATATTCTAATTAATCCTTGTTTCTGTTTCTTCTTCTGTAAATGCTCAGTGTCCGTAATTATTTCAGGCTCCACCAGGTTTGGCTATCCCAACAAAGTTAGGTTCCACGCCAGGCACCCCGGAGACCCGAGATCTGACACCAGTTGCCAGGGTGCAGCCGGTGCCGCCGTTGGCCACGCCCCAGTCCATGGGCATAGCAGCTGCCATTGCTGCGCCCTTTGGCGTGGGCAACCCAGCTCTCCAGGCAGCACAAGCGTCCGCTGCCATGTTGTCAGCACAAGTCACAGGTCAGTGCCAGCTCTTACGGAGTGACCAGAAGATTGGTGTCAAAAATGTCGCCTGATATGTACCCTTTCCTAAATCTTATGTACATTTAGTATTAACCCAGCTAATGGAAATGGACAGGTATCCAAGAATTAATCATTGGAGCTGTGGTTTTATTTGTGTGGAAATATATATATTTCCTTTCCTCGCAACTTCAGAGTATTTCAAAACCCAAGAGAACACTACCGTAAGGTGAACACTTTCCGTCAAAACATTACCAATTAAAACCAAGTGAAAATACATCTGCTTTTAAAAATTAATGAAAACACGCTGAAACAGGGTGTTTTCTAGCCAGTTTCTTTTTAGAAACTCCGATTAGAACAAATCAAAAAACTGAATATTTTTTGATCACCAATGTATACAAAATCTCAAATTATGTCCTGAAAATAGAATACAAACTGTGCCTCAATTTTCCGCTATTTTGTTACCACAGTGCGAAAGCGGCTAGAAAACCCCCCTAACATAGAAGTGGTTGTGTTCACTATTAATTTTTGTTCATATCTCATTCTGATTATTACTAGCCAGCTTGATATTAGTCCAGCAATTAATTACAAACTCTGTGTGCATATTGTCTAGATGCATATGTGGGTTTATAGTAAGTATTCGTTCATTCATATACCAAATACTGTGTGCACATCCTTATATTCATGCCGCCAATGTGGTAGCTGTAAGTTCAAGTCCGGCTTTATCTGCATTCCTGTCCAGTATTGCATGAAAATGCAAGCAATCTTTGAATGGCCTTGGGGTTACTCTCTCCCTAATGCTGGTTGTTGTTGTCGTAGAAATGAAATATCCTTGAGTATGGCGTGTTAAAATGTCAGTCATAGAAATAAATTAGTGAATAAATAAATCAATCAGTAATGTTTCTGTCTGTCTGTCTCCCACAGCGGCCTCCCTACACACCACTGTGCAGACTGTGCCCATCCCTCCCCCCACAGTGGCTGAGCCTGTCCTACATGAACCTAACAATGTCCAGCTGACAGAGGCTCAGCAGAAACTGGTGGATGAGGACCCTGGCCAGAGCTTAGACCAGCAGGAGAACATGAAGATCAGTGGCACCAATGCCAGGCATATGGTCATGCAGAAACTGATGAGGAAGTCAGATGTAAGTCTTCCCTAGTCAGTGCACCATTATCAAACTTCAGCATTGGCTCTGATAGTTACTCTGCTGGTCTTACCTTTGAAAACTTTGACCATTTCAGATACATTTTGAGAAATAACAACAAAGCCTAGTAAATGGTTAGTGCATGTGACTGCTTAGGTCAGTTATTAAATTTTATCTATAGGACACGTGTATGAAACATGTTTGGTTGATTGCTTTAATTTTATTTATATGTTTTATGAAGGGCATGTTGTGAGAAGTGTACATAATAAATAGTTAGACATCATTTGTGTGACCCTAGTGAACTCTACCACAGATTGGTAGATTTCATTTAGAAAGTGAATTTAAGTAACAGTATTATAGTTATTAGGGATCGCACTTTCTGGATGTAGCACAGATTATAGTGCTGAAAATTGGTTGAGACCAACGACCTAGAATCAGGCACCGAATAGCCAGCAACATCTGTCAGCCGTTTAGACCACTCGGCCTTCTATAAAAATAGGAGGTAACTGATTGGTAAACTTTAAAGCAAACATGCATTACCCCTCTAATGGTCAGAAATGACACAACTCTCGTGGCTCAATGTATCAGATTGGTACGTCTTCTATTTTTGTAGAAGGTAGGTTTATTCGTGGTGATTTGTTATACTTCGGTTAGTCAGCTGCAAGGTTAGATCACTTGGATTGTACCCAACTTAAACCTTACTTGGTATCTTTGTGTAAGAGAAGTATTCTATAATACTTAACTGCAGTGAAATAAATGAAGACCTATCCATTTGACATCAGAAGTACATCCTGTTAGGGGAATGGAAAGCGACAGAGAGAACAGGTCATGAATTGTGTAAGGTAGTAAAGATTCTGCATTCTTAAATATAAGTGAATTAAAGTGTTAATGTTTGGAATTTCAGAATCGAGTGATGGTGTTGAGAAATATGGTTGGTCCTGAAGACTTGGACGATGATTTAGAGTCGGAAGTGACAGACGAGTGTGGAAAATATGGCAATGTTAACAAAGTTATCATATATCAGGAAAAACAGAGTGAAGAAGAAGACGCGGAAGTTATTGTTAAAATATTTGTAGAATTTACGTCGCAAAAAGGTGAGTGAAAACATATACAAAACTCATTGAAATTGTTGCAGTTGTCATTAGTTTGTAGTCCTTGGAGTATGGTTAAAGCCCCTGGTGATTTGTCTGTAAACGAATTAGATCAAGAACACTTATGCAGGATGAAAATAGCTCTTATACTGTTATTTTACTGTAAATCTTCAACCTCTTCAAACATTAGAGGTAATAATCATTAGGCAATCATTAAAAGGTAATATATGGATACAGTTATTGTAAAAATAAAGCCAAAAATGATTTGTTTATCTTATCACAGGTATAAGCATCATAAAACTATAAGAATTATTTCTCTGTAGCTTACAGTTCTCCAAGAAAATACTGAAATATTGCTTTAGGCAGTGGTTGAAAAGCTTGAAGAATTAGGGTATTTATTTAGTTAGTTTTATTGCTTTGGTATAATTTGGGTTTCAGTTCAAAATCTTCTAATTATGATGATTTTTGGTTTTGTTTTGTTTTTCTTTGCAGAAGTGGAACTGGCCATCAAACATTTAAGTGGGCGGTTCTTTGGGGGAAGAATAGTTAGAGCAGAAAAATACGACCCAGATTTATATGAAGCTAACGACTTGTCAGGATAGAATGTGTATATAAACTTTATTCAGCAGCAGTGACAGTGAATGACACTTTTGAAAAATGTGCTGAACACTGCACGGGACAGTATGGAAAGAGGTCAATGGACAACGACAGGATATACTAGTGTAGGATTGTCGCAGAACAGCCATGAATAGGCCTTGATGACATCATGATAGCCAAGTCAAGCCCGCTTGTCAACTGTCGATCTCACTGACAAGGGAGGTGAAAGTTTATATGGTGTATGGAGACTGTGGGCAGGTTGTCTGCCCCTCCCTTGGGAAGAGTTGTGGACCTTGACAAGCCTTGCGTTCACTTCATCATACTTACTTTTTCAAGGCATCAGTATGTGATTTCTTGCCTCTTACTAAGCTGTAAATATTTGACAATAGGTGGGGTGAAGATTTTTCAGTTCCTGTAACGGCTGCAGCGGAGAAATACTTCAACAACGTTACATTAAATGGTGAGCTCGGTGACTTCATTTCTACGTCAGCAACGTTTTAAGTTTTCCCTGGGATCTGATCGCCCTTGACGCCATGTGGCAAGTGGTGCAGTCATGAACAGCCGAAGACCACCTGTACTTCCTGAGGAATGGTTGGCCGTATGGAGTGAAGGAAACAGTTACCTCATACATGTATTGTGGTCATGCCTGAAACCCTGGTACAGTTCATATTTTGCATCCCCCAGTCGTTCTCGCGTGCCACCCAGAGCAGTCCTCCTGCTCAGCATATACCCGTGGCTTGTTACTACATTGTGTACTCACCCTCTCCTTGTATTAGTAAGTGCTATAACATCAGAATTCCCCATCCATACATTTCAAGATTACGATAAGCTTATACCTTCAGATGAGCATTGCATGTGAGTGTGATGTATATAGTTCATCCTTTCAATGACTGTTTCTCAGACAAGGTGTTCACCAACTTGTCAAATGTTTATATAACCCTGATTTTCCTTTACTTCTATTCCAGGAAAGCTCAAGGTCATATTTCATGTAAAAGTTTGGAAAGACTTGGTTCCTCATTATCATCATGTTGTATTTTCATGTTATACTCATTTTTTTCTGTGTATAAATTTCCAAGGCACAAGTATATGGCCCCTGTATTTGATAGTTAATATGATGATATGAGAATATAGGCTTTGCCCCGGAAGAAGGGAAGTTTAAGAACACCTTAATAAAATGTCAGGTCAAGCATGATCAGCAAGGAAACATGGCTGTTTGAGTTATTACATCTTGTCTGCCCAGCACAGCGTTTTCCTGAATCCTGGACCTATGAGAAGTCTGCAGGACGCACCCTAATCAATTAACCCTCCTCATTTTCACTTCGGTATATTGACTACACATATCTGTATTAGACGTGCTAGAAATATTTATTGCTACATCCTAATAATAGTACCTGATGATTCTGATTAAAAACAGGGAGTTGTATTGACACATTTCTTTTAAACTGATTGTGGCATCAAAAAAGTTCCCCCCCATGGCCCTACATTTTTGTGATATTCCACACGTTTTGCATTGTACAGGTGATATGCAGGTGTAAGGTAGCCTTTACTTCTACTTCAGCACTGATAATAAACTACACAATTTTTTTTTTTTTTTTGTAACAAGTCTGAATGCTCTTGTAAAATAGCAGTCTATTGTTTTATGGAAACTGGGCATGTAAATGAAATTCTTTTGACCTTGCAGAAAATTTTGTACTTTGAAAGAATTTTTGCTTGATTGGCATACTTTTGAATTTCTACCCAAAAAAAATAAAATTAACTGTACTGGAGATGTTGTGTCAGGTAAAAACATTTGATATAACTGGTAACAGTTTATATCTGTTCTGTGAGAAACCAAGGTTATGTGTAAGGTAATCCAGAGATGTGGCTCTGCAAAATGATGGGACTCATTGGTGTGGTGGCACAAACAAAGGTTCTCGAGGATCTGTCAGACACTGTATTAGTATCCATGCTAGCCTTGACTTTTTGTAATACGTTGTTCACATGTACAGTGGTCAATAAAGCCTCTTTTTTGTCCTTTTGAAAAAATGTTGTTATCATCGTACGTGCATTAGTTGGGTGAACATGAAAGGCCAGGCTTTTGTTCAGCTTAGAACTGGTAGATACCATGAAAGCTAACAGCTTCATAACACCAAAGTATCTGAAAACAGGTTTGTTTCCTCAACCTTAAAGTCAAAGACAGCTCACGACTGGGGCACTGTTCATTAATAAGATTACAAATTTTTCTCCTGGATGCAAAAACCTGTTTGAATTTGTATGAATTTGTTGCAGAACTATCTTCGCTTGCAGTCTGCATATTTTGCTGTGGACTGGGGATCAGAGCGCACTCATGCGTTTAAGCTCATAAGATACTGACCAGTCAGAGAGCTAGGAGACATTAGCCATTTATAAGCTGTGACGTAAATGTTCTCAGCTGACTATCAATGTAACATGTATACAGACAATTAATTATAACAAATACATGAGTGAACAACAGTGCAAAGTGTTTCCAGACCATTATGTTATGATGAGAGGAAGTTTCTTGTCCTAAATTTACATATATACCTAAATTTCAACTACAACCATGGCAGCTTACAAAAGTAGGGACAAGAGTGTTCTGCGTTTGGAACAATTTTAACAGCCCAGAGAGAGCGGCTGCGTTTCATACTAGGCGACGCAGCATGGTCAAATGCCAATTTCCACTGTTGTAGTAGCTGCTGGAAAAGAACACTTCACCGAAATTAACACACTACTATCCAACCTGTTTGGCAAACATGTGGTAGTTAATTATCACATGGCGGGTATGTCATTTGACCTTGTGCCTTGAATTATTGCCAAAGAATAAGGGACATCCATCGCAAGCCTGAGTCCATTACCCATACTCCAAAAAATCGCCACAGACCTCCAAACTCAAAGTCGATGGACCTGCTTTCGATGAGGTACACGCTTGTGTCACACATCTGACCTTGACCCCTTGGTTTACTGCCCAAGAATATGTAAGGGACAGATGGGTACACACCACAATTAATGCTTCTGGGTCAGACGAAGCTAGTTCCTTTCTATTTTTAGAGATATTTTCTTTTGCTCCCCTGGGCTGCCCTTTTTCATTTTTTCTTCTTGATCGGTGGTATCATTCTGTAGATCAGGCATCAAAGTTTCATTCCAGGCATAAATTTGTGTGTTTTTCAGGAAATGGAGGTGGAGGCACACTAGGCAAAAGTAGTGATAAATCAGGGTTCACTGATCTCTTATTTGATGGGTTTGACCCCTGTGAGCTGTTTGTCAAATTTGTGAAAACTTTCATAGGTCATGCCCTATCAGGAATTTGACTCGAGTTTTCTCAGGGGACCAGGACTATCAGGCCCTGAGGGTTTAGGGCTTGCAGATTTAGGGACAGTGTTGTAAGGCAAAACATTAACATGTAAGTAAATGGGTAAATTCATAATTCTACCCGATGAATTATGTTAAAGCTAGGACACATACGAGTCTCTAATACTGTATCCCAGGTTGAAGTAACACTGACATTGAGGTCGGTACAGCATTAACCATAAACAAATATTCAAAATGTGAACAATGCATGAAATAACTATCAAAACGCAATAATTCATACGATCGTACTTCTTATTGAAATTAATTTTTTCTCGCCATCTCGGTTTGTGATACCAGTATGGTAAAGAAAGATATAATTTTCAGGAGACAGGACTGATATCTTGTGAGCAGAAGAAAAACTATATTTCCCCCCTGGTCAGTTTTTTTATGACACTAATCAAATTCTTCCATTTAGTCTATTAACAATCAAATAAAATACAGGTTCCCTGCTGGTGTATACAATGAAATACAAGTATAGATATAAAACAATTGCATAAATCTTCATCACAGTGTTTCAAATATATTGCTAATTCTATCCGGAATGTAGATATTTTTCCGCTATCACATCCAAAATTGCTTTACATTAACAGCTAGTGCTTTCGCAACTTGTAAATAGACTTCATGAAGAAAAAGAAGAAGAGTCAAAATAGACAAAGTGAGTCGGGTAAAAGTCCATAATAACAATGGCCATGTTATGTTTTATTCTTTCAAATGTCCAGTAATCAGTGATTACAAGCTTATGTTAAATGCTAGTTTTTCACAAACACTGCATATAACACTGTCCTCTAAGAACACTAACACTCATGATAGTGATCACTTAGTCCAGGTGAGGAAATAGACATTACCCAGTTTGTCACCACAGATCAGGTTGGAGCGGTCTCCCACTTTATCCACAGCCTGGCTGCTGCTCCAGAGGCAGGTAACTGGGGAGGAACAACAGAACTGACCCACCTGTTGATGAGACAGGAAAGAAAAGGTGAAACAGGTAAGCAAGTGCTAAGAAACAACACAGTTGGATGTGTTTCAGTGTTGGTTATGGACTCAACTTTTTCCCTTAGACCAGTAAATCCAAAAACTCAAACCCTTAAATTTCCAATTAAACTTACCATTGCATACACTGAAGTACATGTACTTATGGAGTGTGTGTGTGTGCAGAATCTAGGTGTGTTGCATGTTACCAGTACACACTCAGCAGTGCTGTACCTGTACAATGTGGTACTGGGTGTGGAGTTTGGGTATGTTATATGTTACCAGTACACCCAGCAGTAACCTGCCGGTGCACTGTTGCACTGGGTGTGAAGTTCTGGTGTGATACTAGGGTGGGATGTCTGGGTGTGTTATATGTTTCCAATACTAGGTATGGAGTTCAGGTGTTACCAGTACTGTGTTACAGGGTGTGGAGTTTGGGTGTAAAGGGCTGTCCCCACTGCAGGCGCCAACTACAGCCACAATTACAATTGCAACTACATCAAGCTGCGTATTGTACCAACCGTCAGCGACATGAAAACAGTTGCCATGAAAACATAACCATAACCAAGTATCATTTCATTGCACATCTATTGTTCAGGACATACTGTCTTGTGTTAATAGCAGCTGAGACACATTTCAGGCGATTTCTGGTGACCAAATTTATAACAGGAAGCCAAGATAAATTATATCTTATGTTTCTTGTTTCTTTTCTTTTTATTTAAAATTATAAGAGGAAGTTGTAATAAACTTTTTTTCTTACTTCATGTCCATGCATTTTTTTAATCAGTGAGATTGATAAATTCTACTTTCCGCACTATGCCCAATTTCATCTAGCAGTTTTCTGGATGACAATAGATATAGAAAGCTGGTGACCAAGAGATATTGAGATACTCAGATGTAGCTCCTGAGCAAAATCATTATGGTATGAGCAGACAAATTAACATTTAATCAAGAATTTTCAATATCGATAAATTATTTACTGATATCGATAAATTATTTCGTGGAGGAAGATTGTGAATACTCTGACAGCACGTATAAAGCAACCTGCTTGGATCGGTAGCAGGAAGTAATTTGTAAAACATGGTTCAGTTTTATTACCAAATTGCAACAACACAGTAAAAACGTACAAGTTGTTCTTGGTCTCACAAATCCAGGGATAAGACAGACAGCTGAAACGCATCTAGGTCTGTTTGTTTCCTGTTGCACTTTTGCTCATGTAGCTCTTAAAGAAAACTTAGACACCCACAAACACAAATTTACTTCAGGGGACCACTCCTCCTGACTTCTCAAAAAAATTCAGACGGAGGGGGCAGGCTTCAGCCCCTACAGGCCCTGATCAGGCCCTGATGTCTAAGATGAAAGGAACACATAGTGATAAAATTTCCACCTGGCCACAGATAATGGCTGCAGTCTTGCTAGAGGATACATGTAAAGTTGCATGATAATCAACATTTTAAAGCATGTGACATTTTCTGGTAAAAATATAGGGATTATGGAGGAAAGTCAGGCAAATTTGAAGAAACACACAGAAGAATAGAGAAGCATAAAAAATACAGGGAAAAATAGGGCCGCAGGGAGCCCTGATGTCACCAGTACTGTGGTACTGGGTGTGGAGTTTGGGTGGATTACTGGGTGTGGAGTCTTACATATTACCATTACAGACCCAGCTGTAGTGGTCTACCATCGAGGCGTTTCGTCCCCGTGTGCAAAAACTAGAGCCTGTGCAACCGGACAACACGGGACAACGAACAGCTTAGACGTGGGTCTACGGAAATAAATGTTTTATTGATGTCAACATCAAACTGGCAGGGAAAGCATGGTATGTTGGTGAAACATGGCTGCAGAGAGTACAAACGATCTAGAATCTAGCCTCTGTGGATTATAATCTATGAGTTTGGCCGCCACAGCTAATTACCTACCCAAACTTTATGACATAAGTACTCATCAGAAAAGACATTTATTATTATTGTATTTGGTGTGTATAGACACATGAGAATGGTGAATTCAATTTTCTTCTTAATTTATTTCAAAAGACATTATCCAGACTGACAAATGACAATGATACTGATATGATAGCTGTCATTTCATTCCAGTGTTCTACGAGATATCTGAACTACATGTATTCAGTTTTGAAGACATTAGAGCCATTCTCTGCCTTGCCAACCAGCACTGTGTACATGTACAAGTTGTCAGATGTCGCTTCCCTATGGTCAACGTGGTACAAGGTTACGTGGTATGACATGGTTTACCGTATTTGCATGTGTAACTGGCGCATTCATGTAAATGAGTGGTGCGTCCATAACTAATGATGTAAATTCCAGAAAAAGTCCTTGTACTCATAAAAGTCTGCAGAATAATGTACAGGATTTGGCTGTCTTTATGCCCAGCTGCTTATTGCGCGACACCCACTGTGACTGGCAACTGAGGTTTAAAAGCAGCCGGCCACATGCAGTGGGCAAACTAGGAAATAATCTGACCTCCTGTGGGTTCATCTATGAATGGCTTCCCTTGATAATTTATCTGATTGCTTGGACATTGTCTTTGATGGCACCATGACCTGTGTCTTCGTTTTGTTTTCCTAAATCATGGCTTTTATGGTTATAAAAGACGAGTCGGTTTTCCTTGGCTCATACATGTTGTCGTTGTTTCGGCCGCGATTGCTAACGCCGAAATGACAGCAGGACTGACTGTACTTTCATCCTCGTATCTCGGTGGTCAGTAAACATACTTCATATATAATTCATATACCGATGTAACTGGTACAGGGCTTTGTAGAGCTTGAAAATGTTGGTAACAAAGTTCACCTGGCACACATGCAAATACAGTAGGTGACATCCCAATAGATGTATGATGCAATGAAGCAACACTAGGCTAAACCTGCTTTGATTACATCAGTTTGTTGACTCCTAGAGCACTTACCGGTAAAACACTGACGCAAACCTACGTTCTCCTTTGCAGGATGGCTCACTCCACATTCCACACCAATCTTTCGGAGGAAGGCATTTTGAAACAAAAAGCCAACGTCCAAGTTTGTTTATTGAATCAAAGAGGGTGCTTTGACAGCAAAATCCTGAATATTCGCAAACCACTTCCCTGGATTCACACAGTAAAGGCCATGCACGCATTTGTGCGCAAAGAAAACTAGCTGTCCCCATATAAACACACGCTGCTGTTGTTGTTTCCATTTCGGGTTGCTTCTTTTTTTTGTAGCAATGTTGATGGTGTCGAGGCAGGGTGGAAATTATTTGGTATTCAAAGATGCGTCAACAGTTAGGCATTCAAAGGACAGGGTGCACATTTTAAGGGGCAGGAGAGTGCGCCATTGTAAAACGGCGAAGCTGCAGCTCTGGTACTGTGTTCCTGGGTGTAAAGTTTGGGTGTGATACATGTTACCTGTACTGTGTTACTGGGAGTAAAGTTTGCGTGTGTTACATGTCATACCAGTACTGTGGTACTGGGTGTGGAGTTTAGGTGTGTCACATGTTACCACTGCACACCCAGCAGTAAAGTACCTGTACACTGTGTTACTGGGTGTATTACCTGTACAAACTCTTACCTGAGTACTATCATGAGTCCAGACTTTAATGGTGCTGTCCTGAGAAGCCGTGAACACCAAATCCTTAGTGACCAGGACAGCCAATACAGCTGCATCATGAACCTAAACAGGGAAAAACCAAATGTAGAAAATCTAGTCGGACCACATTAATACCCCAATTCCTCAACCTTTTCACATATGAAAGAGCAGATTTCAGAACAATTTTATGTGCATCTTCTTAATTCCATTTCTTAATGTCAACATTAGTTGAGCTGGACAATTCCTGAGTTTCATCACAAAACTGCCCATTCCAGATCTTTTGTATAATTTTAGTAAAGTACAAATACCTTTTTGGTGCTGATAAGCTCAAATGTCGGGGGCTGGCCCTGTCTGGGATGGGACTTTATACTCCACTTGGACCCACAGCCCTCAGAGTTACCCACAAAGCAGTGCATTCCATGGACAGCAATGTCTGTGGGACAGTCCTTACTGCTGGATTCGACAGTCACCAGAGTTTGGCATTCTGCGAAAATCTTCGGTTGGTCCTGTTCAATGTAAACACAAGGACTTACCCACATGTATACCTACATGACCAAGCTACATGTACCTACAGTAAATTCTATCCATCTCTGAATGGTGTCTTGTTCTTTTATGTTTTTATTTAGGGGGGGCGGAGACAGAAAGATACTCCACAGGATAAATAGTTTCAACACCAAATTTACTATTTTATAACCTTAGTTTTACTCTAAAAATGCACCATTTCTGGCAGTTTATTTGGACAAATGCAGTCAGTTAGTCAGACTGGTTCCATTTACAGGTACTGAATGGCACAGCCTGCTATGTTGGCTGTGCAAATGATGAGACTAGAACTGTCAGATCTGAGATGTGTTAAAACTCACCTTGGTCGTGGGTTTGAGGTACCACACCCCCAGTTTACCATCCACTCCCACTGAAAACAGGTAGGATGGGTACATGTTGTGACATTTCAGACTTGTCACCCAGTCCACATGCCCAGGGGCAGATCCATCCTTGGAGCTGTCAGAAAAACAAAAATACTCGCTTAAAATAAATCGTGCAACAGTTTTTTTTCTTCCCTTTTTTTTCTTACTTTTTGACATAAATCCAAGACAATTAGAGTCATATAACACCTTCTCAGTTTAATAATGCCTTGCCATATGATGACTGGGATGAGTTTTACAGATGGGATTTTCTTGACTACATACAAGTGTTACATTTGATGTGAGTGTCATTATCCCTCTTCACTGCTTCATAAAACTCAAGTACATGGACACTGTTGTTATCTAGTCTTACAGGTAACTTACCTATTACACCTTAATAGGATCTCGTTATCTAGACTGACTGAAAACTTCCTTTCACTGAGATTGTTGTTATACAGACATACACATAATCTGCCTTTTACCAGTGAGGAGATTAATGTTACCCAGACTAACAGACAACTTAGCTTTGTCGATAGCAGAGACTGTCGATGTCAAGTCTTAGAGATAACTTCCATTTTACAGGGTAGGAGATTGTGGTTACCCAGGCTTCCAGACTTTTACAGGTTAGGAGATTTAGTAATAACTTACCTGCTGCAAGTGAGAAGTTTGCCATTATCCAGATCCAGGTGCCAGACCTTGATTTCCCCAGTCCATTCTCCCGTCACCAAACAGTTGTCTGACAGGTGTGCCATGGAGCTAACTGGGCTGCCTGTCCTCAGTTCTAACGCCATTCGCCTGGTAATAACATAACACACATCATAAATTATATCTATTTATACATTTTTTCACTTATCTGTTTATCCCTCTACCTATTTGCTTGTTCAGGGTTTGCACGGTGTGCCAGGGAAAAAAATCAAGTACTTTTCAAGGACTCCAAAAGCAAATTCAAGTACTGATACCTTGTTAGCTCTGTGAATAAACGGCTGAAGATTTGAAAATCAATATCGTATGGCACTATTGCGGAATCACTATAGGCCTGACTGAGGTTTGGCTGAGTCAAGTGACAGTCAAATTGCTGTCATCCACTAACTTGAATGTGTGTCCGCAAATAGGAGTAAATATTGCCTAAAAGATCATTAATATTCACAGTCGTGCAGAACATGGATATATTTTGCTTAATTCCACAAATATCATGTATTCTTCACATATTTTTCCCCAAATGATCGTGGTTTAATTGGGCATCGATGAGTTTACAAATAGCGCCACTTTATTTATTTGATCATCTGCATATAACCTAGCTCAACACTGGCCAGATTGAAATTTCCATCTATTTGACTTTCTGTTGAATTTATTGAATTTGTTTATTTGATTGGTGTTTTACGTCGCACTCACGAGTATTTCACTTACACGACAGCAGCCAAACCTGGAAGAGTCCGGGGAAACACAACCATCCTCGGATTGCTGGCAGGCCTTTCTTTTAAAATTCTGACATTCATCGCAACACCAACACCCAAACTGAACAAAATTGGGGATTTCCTAACTCAAACACAAAGTTACAAGGTCACGTGTTCACATAAATGCGTGAGATGAGCATGGACCTTGCTGGAAACACTTCCATTCACTTCGAGCTCAGTTGATGAACTCTCAGTCTTTGTCCATCTAGATTTACCATCCACAATTTTATTAGTGTACAACAACTGTATACAGCATACCTTTAGACCTTTACTACAATTATGGTTTTATACAATACGATTACCATACGAGATCACTATAGCACAGAGAAACTGTGGCGCGAAGTAACCTGCTCAATGGGTTTGGGTATGAAGTGATCCGATACCTTTCACCTACATGACCCGAGCACTGCTGCAGTGCCCCGTTGTACAGAAAAAGTATGTTGTAGCACACAACCTTGACTGCGTACATGTTCTTCTGGCTGGCGCAAATACAGTTCACGCAACTGGCTATTGAAAACTGACCAATTCATGCTTCCACTTGACTTCATTCACCCAAGAACAAATAAAAATCAAGTACTCTCAAGGACCTGCACATAAAATGTGAAAACTTGAGGGCTTTCAATGTTTTCAAAGACCCATGTGAACCCTGTTGTTGCTGAACGCTATATTCAAGAATTGTTCACTTGTACAATGGTGCTCAGTTGTATAGGTGAAGAAGACCTGAGGGCTCAAGGTTAACCACTGACTTTGGGCGAGTTGCTGACCAACTTTCCCATGCATTACATACAGATATACAATACAAACAGGGGAGAAGAAAAGCGGTGATCAATGAAGGTTGAACTGCGTGATACTGGATTAGCAGGTGACTCTGAAGCAAGCACTCTGTCATGAACATATTAATGCCTCAAGTAGCAAACCAGCCACGATCCCAAGTACATGTGCAACTGGGAAGCTTAATTTACTAATGTTTAATAGCTAATTTTCCTCCCCACATATATTCTTCAGAATTTCAGCCTTTTTATTGAAAACTATCAAAGCTTATACATGCATCATTGCATCATATCTTCATCAACTGCTGCCATGTATTCAAAGATTCTATGTCTTTATAGTAAATTGGTGTAATGACATGGCTGACAGGTTTTTGAGGGGAATGATGTCCTTACTCACCGCAGACACACCTTCCCACGTACCAGGACCTGCCAGAGCTTGATGGTGCCATCATCCGATGCCGTAGCTATTCTATCATCCCTCACAAAACAGACAGCGTTCAAAGATTTGCCATGAGCCTGGAACATATTGTACTGACATTTATTCATTTGTTTGATTGTTTCTTAACACCATACTCAGAAATGGTGCCCGGGGTAAACCGTTGACCTTTGGCAAGCCACTGACCAACTTCCCCAGGTGTCATAGAGATATGCACAATATATTCATGAGGACTCTGAACACAGGCTGCACAAATGGTAATACAAGCACTGTCCTTTGCTCACTGTCAACAAGGCTCCACAAACAGTCTGAGCGGGAACATCTACAAATTCCCTGTCAAATCTGCACCTTGAGTGTCTTAGGGACTGACACGCTTATCTCCTCTGACAACTATACCATGGCCTTCTTCCATACAAAGTAACAACCCTATAATAAAGCAAGCCAGTTCACACACAGCTGTACATCTACATCCATGATTAAGGTGTACTGACAGGCCATCTGGAAGATTTCACACTTCCACTTTAGTAGTAAGCCTCTATCTACAGGTAAGAATGTTGCTTCTCTTGTATGGTGGAACACCTCAATCTACAAGTTTTGACTGCAGCCTGGCATTGGTTGATCAACAGGCTTATATTGTCACATAAACCCAATCAGTATTAAAGGAGTGTCACTCTTTCCTCACATTTGTTGATGGATGCTGTTATGTGTGTTTGCCATCATCATTTTATGAGCCCCCTCCCTCTCACACAGACACACTTTCCTCACCTCAGCCCTACCCCTCACCTGTACAGACAGGGCCAGTCTGAAGCCTTGATTGACCTCCTCAGTTAGGTTTTTCACCCAAACCTTCAAGCAACCATCCCTGAAATGTCCAAACAGACATACAACGTTTAAATGAGGCCTGTAGAATTTCGTGTAATATGTTGATTACCAATAAAGAAGAGGACCAATAGGCTGACCTAACAGTTGAGGAGAGACATGTCGAGGGTGTCTTCCAAACTACCACAGCTATAAGGCTTAAGTTTACAGTGATTGCTGGATTGATTATATAGGTTGCATAATCAGACCCGTCAAGTCAATGGCTCTCAGAGCAACAGCTGTAGCATCATACCTTTCAGTTTGTGAGAGTTTTTAGTTTGTCATAGACCCAATCTTGAATGTCATAAAACAACATGAACACAACAATCTTGAATGCAGATTCCACTTACACCACAGCATGAAATGTATCAAACATTTTATCTTCATGATATCACATTAAGTTCAATTAAATTTAATTATATACACAATTCATGTTTAATGGTTTATTTCAGCATTTTTCACTCATATCACAGTTTAAAGCAGCAGGCCAACGAGCAAGAGCTGGATTTGAACCAATGACCCACTGATAAGGGATCATCTTGATGTGACCAGAAAAACACCTCAGCTGATAAAGCCAAGAAAAGACCATTAGAGTACAGATCAGCTCCAAAGGAATGAATACATGTACAAAATGTACACACCTTTGGTGTTTACTACAATCTGCAACAGCTTAATGCACATGCAACTCGCACATTTCTGACTGGAACGACACTTAATCGACTAACCTGCTGCCTGTAACAACCATTGCCCCATCCAACGACGGCGTCACACAGGTCACCTCTCCATTGTGTCGACCTATCTCTTCCTCAGTTGTCACTTGTGCAGCCCATAATTTCACAGACTTGTCGAGGGAACCGGTACAGATTCTTCCAGATTTAGAGCAAGCCAATGAAACTACTCGGTCCGAATGGCCAGTCAAACAGGTTAATTCATTTGCCTGTCAAAATTATGGTTACACCACATGTTATTTAACAACTTATCCATTATAGATAGGACTGTTTGCCAATACAATTATTTGCCATATGTGGCACGAAATGAGTTTGAAGAACTTGTTAGATTATTTCCTTTACCATATTTTATCTGTATTGAGGATTGTAGTTAATCAAATTGTCAAAGGACAATCAAATCTTTTTAGGAAAGCATTCCAACCAAGGGTCACTAGAGACAAAATGAGTCCCAAATCAAATGGAGCTTTCAGTGTGGCTATTAAACAGGTACGAAACTAGCTTCAAAGCATTGCAAGCGCATCGGACGAAAGCTGGACAACTACCACGGACAAATAAAAGGCTTTACTATCACACACGTCCTTAAAAGATTCTTGAATTTTGCCAAACACAAAAGCTATTAACTGCAGCTTTTGGATGGAAGATATATGATGCTATGTAGCTATGACCTACTTTCGCTTAACCCAGGACAAGGGTGCTGACTTGGGTACTTGGCTTACTGCTGAAGGCACAGAAGCTGGTTTGGATACTACACTTACTGCTTAAGCCACAGAATAATTACGGGACGATTTGGATACTTCACTTAATGCTAAAGGCACAGAACAATTACTACCTGAAGAGGTTTCCACAGTTTGATAGACCCGCCAACATCACAGGTTACAACAACAACCTCCTCAAATGTCACCGGAGGTGCTTTCTCCTTCTTGGACTTCTCCAGTTCTTCTACCTGCTCTCCCCAGCTAAGCTCGGCTTCTTTCTCTTCTTCCTCTGAAAAAAGCAAAACATGAAATGACTTTAAACATGCAGACACTTCACCCAATGGATAAAATTATTGCTACATTACATCAACTACATTTAGTTTTCCAAAACTTGAGGTTTTAATATCGAGACAAAGGGGAAGAAAATTGTTTTTCTTGCTAAGGTACTGATACGCGCATTTCATGCAAACCTTCCAGCATCCCGATTTCATGAAAATATGCTTGTGACCTGCAGAATTAATGCTCTGATTTACTCATAACAATCTAAATGTTTTGCTCAATCAGTACTAAAAATAGCTTCCTCTTGTTCTACTTTCCTTAAACCGGCCTGTCTCCCAACATTTGTGTGTAATTCAGTAAATGTACTCATACACACCTTTCGTGACCTTGACAAACATGTCACAGGCCAGCACACGACCTTGATGTCCAAACAGAGTCGTGATCTCTGTACCTTTATGGGACCAGACCTTGGCTGTTCCATCAGTTGACGCAGTGACCACACAGCCATACTGAAACAACAGACAACAACAGCAATGGTAATACGCACAGCAACTTCAATGAACAACACATAGCTGTTTAAAATGCAGTACACACATATCCAAAAATTCTTACAAAAATACAGGCCAAACATATTTTAAGTCCTTAAAAACTTTCCACTACGATAACAGCCACATGACATCACTTTAATTTACCTAAACTAGAATTTTACATCACCCTATCACTTCATTTACTCTTTCATTCTCAAATGTTTCCAAATGTGAAAACACATATGAAGGCGCTTTGAATATCTGCCTATCATGACAGCTACACTGTATCTGCTTACATAACTCAGATGTTGAACAAGGGCAAAGATGACAAGCAATCAGAGTTACACACCTTGTATGCTAAGCTGTTAATGGTTGAGGAATGACCAATCAGAGATGTCCTCTCTTTCCCAGTGTTTATGTCCCAAACTTTCACATTGAAGTCATTGGAGGAGGTGACCTGTGTGGAGGAATTTATGAGGAAAACTTACATGCATAGATTAACCTGTACAAATCAGTACCTTCATGAACTATTTTGAACACTATGATGGTATGATGACAAATGGCTTTGTAGCTTGTAGATGTATACTTCAATATATCAACTATGAACAAAATACACCTTGATAACATCCCGTCTGTACACTGAGGCCAAAGATAACTGTGAAGTTCTTACATTTTTGTAATTTGTTAGAAGAAGAATGCCTGCGAGTTGCATGCATGTCAATATAGATGCGGTAAAAAGTATACTTGTAAAGATGCGTATTCCCTTAGTAGAAAAACAATAACTCCATCAATGAGTCCCTAGCTGTAGCCTAAATGTAAACAGTAGGCTTAGGCATAGTTTACTGAAAACAGTTTTCTTGATGTTTTAACATGGTTCACACAGAGAAATGTGAATAAAATTCAAGAAGTGTCCCAAGGCCAGATTTTAATTTTCAAAGAAAGATGTTCACTTTTCTACACATAAATAATGACTTAGGTTTAGCATAGGCCTATATCTTTATCTTATAAGTTTTCTTTTTCTCAAAATACTTTTCTTAACTCCTAGGTTTCCTTATGTTTTATTATTCTACTTTTTTCCAGAAATTTTAGTTTAGCCTTCTCTGTTATAGTATAGATATATTAATGTATAAATATACAAACAACAATCAGGCTACATTTATAGGCTACTGGTAGGCCTATGTTCTCAGTGGATTTGCTTGTCAAAAAGACTGTAGGCCTATATTAGAATTTTTTAATAAAACCTTTACTTCCAACAGATTTCCTGCCGCATAGCTTACCTCCTTTTTCACCATCAAATAAACAATACTAAACTCTATCCTGAATGAAATTTTGCATGATCCTGCAGATTTGAAATTCACACCTTCACAATATTACAAGTGATAGAAATTGATCTTCAACCACAGCACCAAGTATGATGTCACTTTAACACAGATTAACATCAACTGAACCTCTGTTTTGTTTTCAAATGAATGTACTATCGATATATACTACCGAACACAACAATGGATGCCAACACACCATCCCTGCTTGCCACACAATGATATGGAGTATTGTCTTAGCCCCAAAAATAGGTATGGGGGTGAGGTGAGGCTAGGTATCGGAAACTGGACCACATATAACGTTGGCACACAACCTCTGTCGACGATAAATGATGCAGTATGAGTCGCCTCCGTCACATGTTACGTGTTGGTTGCAGAGGTCGTTTCATACAAGATAACCAAAAGCGACTCAACTTCCCCAAAGTGTCACAGTTCCTATTACCCCTAAATAACCAAAACACTAAATTTATTTTCAAAAAACTCAAGTTTAAAATATGCAAAAAACACAATTAGCACTCCGTTTCATTGGAGATTATCCCAGTGAGAAAGTGTCTACAAAAAGCCCTAACATATATCAAATATACTATCTGTGAACTAAGTAAATAACATCAAAGGCTTCAAATAATTGCATTTTATAACATGTTGTGTTCTATTTTGTTGCTTTTTTCAGAAACATAATGATTAAAAGCAAAGTTTTATGGTTTTATGGTTTTGTGGTTTTAATAATTGAATGGATTTAATACTGACCAAAAAGTCTCCAATGTTGGACCATTTACAATCTGTGATCCAATCAGCATGGCAGGCATGCATGATTTTGATTGGTTCTCTTTCAGTTAGGTCAAGGTCAATAGTGGTCATGTCCCAGATTCTCACAGACTGTAACAAATCAATGTTCATACATCTGTGTCAATGAATAGTGATGTATCCACAGCGACATGACGTATGCCACAAAAACTCCTCACAAACAACACAAACAAACATTACTTAGACTAAGTATAATTTCTACCAGTTACCCATGGTTCCCATAGAGAATGATAAATGTAAAACTAAATGATCTTCAGGTTGATTACATAACACGACATTCTCCGTGTCAGGGAGTGAAATTAATTCATGTTTCATATAGCAATCATAACTGAAGTTTTGAATTGACAACTGGATGAACAGTTGTGTCTGTCACATAAAATGTCACCATTCTGTCCATGGTTTCCAGCAAGAACAAGCGCCGTTTAATCATCAAAATGCAACACTTGTCAACGTTTAACAGCCAATATGTGGTATGCCAACCCAAGATGCGCTTTTTTCCAGATATTATCACACAAACTTAGCAACTGACCATGTCTCTGCTAGCAGTGGCCAGTCTGGTTTCTGAGGAGTTGAAAGAGCAGCCAGTGACCGGGCCAATATGACCCGTGAGAACTGCTACAGGTAGAACACTGCAAGTAGGACATAAGTAACAACATAAAACACACAACAGGTGTTCAGAGTCTGTATGCAAATATGATATTAGCTAATAAAGTAACCTAACATTAGGTATAAAGATAGTGTTTTTGCTCTTTTTAATAGTGCATTTTTAGAGGCAAATGAAGATCATAAAGTATTATTTGGGTGAGAAAGTTATATTTTTTTTTTAAGAATTTCACTTTTCCTTCCAAACAAACTTCCAAACAGTTTACTGAGATCAACACACCTCTTAGCATTAGCCAAATGATTTATTTATTTGATTGCTGTTGTACACCATACTCAAGAATATTTCACTTATATGATGGCGACCAACATTATGGTGAGAGGAAACCGGGCAGAGCCCGGGGGAAACCCTCGACCATCTGCAGGTTGCTGGTAGACCTTCCCACGTACGGCCGGAGAGGACGCCAGCATGAGCTGGACTTGAACTCACAGCGATCGCATTGGTGGGAGGCTTCAGTCATTGTGCTGTGTTAGCGCGCTAACGGACTCAGCCAAATGAGAAGGCCTAACGCATTCATGGGTAACATTTTTGGTCAAATACAGCTGGCTTATTCATCCATGACTGCATGGTCTCCTATAAAAGGAATCTGACAGAACTTTACATTCAATAACACAATAGCATCAACTTGAACTTATCAGAAAATTTCAAACTTCACTGATGAAAGCTACCTTTCATTTTTCATGCTCTTGAGTTTGTAGATTGACTGGTATCTGAAAAGACAACAAGTGAAGTCTTCTGAGGTAGATGCCAGCAGCTGTTTTCCCGCGGTGACACGCAAGACAGGCTTAGTGTGACCGGTCAGCTGGTACAGCTTATTTCCCGTCATGCTGTCCAAAACCTGTCGTCAGAAAGTCAGGAACACACAAAAAAAGAATACATATATGGCTGCATTTCTACACGCTTAAAACATTCAAAAAGAACAAGCAAAGTCGGAGAACTCAAACATGCACTATTAAAACTATGAAAAAGTTGTAAGATGCTGGTTTTTAAACCTCATCTGACAAAACACACCTGCATAAACAATTTTTTCTAAATCAGATGATATCTGAAGCAGTTGTTGCACAGAAGCCACAGATGAACAATCCCAACTTCACATCCTTTGCTTTTTTGCTATGCTGAATGATTCTCAACAACTCATTACCATCTGGAAAAGCCGAGCCAGGTGCTCAGGTGTGACCTTGTCACTGACCTTGCTGGTAGAGTCCTCTGAACCTGTGATGATATTCTCCCCGCTGACAGCATAAGTGATACATCTCAATGCGTCAACATGGGCTTCCACTTCATAGTTCAGCAAACCTGGAAAGGCAATCAATCAACAGAACTGTTTTTGTATCATTTCTGTACTTAAATCTGAACCATTTACAAATGAGAGTAAAACAAGCACAATGCCAACTGCAAGGAGAGAAATGTGATTCCTTCTGTGAGCATGAAACATAAGACTGCTGGAAGAACAGAAATACTTTCACAGGCACAAGTAACTTAATTCAACCTTCAAGGGTAGTCAAGCAGGTTTCCAGGTAGGGTAAACTCACCACAGGCATTGAAAAGCCATTGTGTCTTAAGTGGTACAGGCAGCTGACACACTTCTGATGAAGTGTAGTCCACAGATACCATACTTCACAAAACATAAAAATACATACATCAAAAATCAACAACTTTCACAAGAGATCTGACTGTGAATACATTGTTGAAACACCCACCTGATTCCACATCAAACACACGGACCTGGCCAGAGTGATAACCCACGGCAACACTAGCACCATCAGGTGACAGAGCAACACAAACTGGGATGATGTCATCCTCTAAGCTGTGGAGTAGTTTACCTAGATGAGCAGACCAAACCTGCAAGAGAATGCCACCAAAAGCTCTGCACATTAGCAAACAAAAATACAACCCCACAAGGCCATCCTGTAATAAAAAGAAAGTACAGTACTTCCATGTAACTATGTCCTCAACTGTTCATTGCAAAGCCAGATACAGGAAACCCAGTGAGCAGAGTTAAAAGGATAGCTCAGACACAACTGCGGTGTGACAGATATCATGCATTCATGAACAAATCTATATACATGTCACGTTTACTCATCCCTGTCTCCAACCCAACACTTTAGAGTACACAGTTCTGTGTTACTTTCTTGATTAGTCAGGGGTTCAGAGAAATCACTTTTTTGCCAACCAACCACTACTCTCAGGAGGAAACAGAGTTTTTCTTTGAAATGAAACTGAAAACTTTTTTGTTTCAACCAGCCTTTTAAGGTACTGAAATTGAATATTTTTGCACTTAACCATTTCTCTTTATCTAAAGAAATTATATGTGCCTATTTATGTACTCAAGCTGGCCCTCTTACTGTATAATTGACAACAGGCATGAATTGCAGTTGTTGTTATATCAAGATACCACACACGAACAGTGTTGAGGTCCATGAAGACCTGTACAGAAGCTTATGACAAAGATAATCTGGACCAAAACTGTATGCAGTTGGTGTTGACATCACTTTCAACAATACTTAAGTCTTGAATCATGCGTTAATGTCTTAATGGGTTACGGAAATTGTGGCGGTCATTATCAGTCAGTGAAAAGGCATGTTAAAAACCATGAACTTGATAGGTTGGGGAAAAAGCACAAAACACAACAACATACAAACAAACAAAAAACAGTTGAGACAGAGTATAGGTAATTAATAATCATGAAACATCTTACGCGAAAATAATAATGGGTGTAGATGAACGTTCTCTTAAATGTCTAAATTTTCTTGAAGTATTATCCTCACTTCTGAAAATAAGCATTCCAGTTCATAGCAAAAGTTTAAAACATTTCTGATAACGGTTAATGTGAAGGAACTTGAAGCCCTTATAAGTCATATAAAATTTATAATGAAATTCAATGCTGGTAATCTGAAAATACAAAGATTCTCTAGCCTGGATTATCAAATTTTATTTTTATATTTACCAGTACCTTAAAATAGAGAGGCTACAGATTTAGAGACATTATTAAAGAAGACTTCTACAGTATCTACGATGATGGCTTGTCCCTTGTTCCAAGACCATTACCACAGAGTCTCAACAGCTTCATGTCCCGTCTAACAGAAAATCTTATGGCCATGAACAAAAGAAAACATGCTTTTAAAATGAATGGAGGAGGCAAACAATGTTTCATATTCACACGTATAAGTGGTGCATTCATTTAAGTCATGCACCCATAACTAATGAGACAAATTCCAGAAAAAATCCTTGTGCCCATGAAAGTTTTCCCAAGTACTTTTGAGGATTTAGCTCAAAGCTATGAGCACAAGCTATGTGTTGACAGTTGCTGAAGCTACATGTATTAGTGCCACCTGGCACCAGAGGGAAGGAACCAGCCAGATTGCGTGCGTGCACTGTCAGTCTCGCTGCAGTAAAGTCAAAAACAGAATTATCTGGAACCATAGAAGTATGTAAAGCTTCTTTGCAAGGATTGGTACAGACCAAAAAAAGGCTACTGTTTGTTATCTTTTGATTTTACATGTCCCTCTGAATTGATATGATGTAAAATTTTGAATGTTATTTTTCCAAAAACAACATGTGTTGACTTTTTTCATTCAATCCCCCAACCAAATACCGATTGGTCTGGACGACTTCTACAAACCCCTGGATCAGTACTATTATATTCCTGACAATTCACAACCAACAATCATTCCCTCAAATTTATGGGGTCATTCAAGCTTGGCCGGTGTACCAAGAAAGGATGATTGCATGTTAAAATTCTCCTCTACTCAAACAGAAATATTTTGCTATACAAAGTGCTCTACATGTAAGCATGCAATGTGATTAATACCTGATGGATTAGCTATGCACGCAGGCTATCAAAGCCCGCTAAAGACTTATGAGGGAATTCTACCATTCACATACAAAGAGCAATCCATCTGCACTGTTGACATAACAGGAATTATATATGCAGTATTCAAGTAAACATCATATTCATCACACATCTGCAAAAAGTTAAACGTTAATTCACTTGAAACGTCGGTATTTTACCTTAGCTTTCTGATCATCGCTGACAGTTACTAGTTCCTTCCCTGAGGGGGTGAAGATGAGCTTGTTGATGGGAAGGGAGTGGCCTTGTATAACACCCAGCTGAAATAAGAACCAGTAATCAGGAAGGTAACCTCCACCAACTTATTGCCCAATCAAATACCCTGGTTCAAAATAAATTGGCATATAATTTTTGAAACATTCTTGAGTATAGCATAAAAAAACAATCCAATAAATAACATTCCAAACAAGTTACAACTTTGATTAAATTACTCACATTTACAAGTGCATCAACAGAATCAACAATCTCATCGAATCGCCTGTAATGCCTGTACAATATAATTTTCACAAACCATTAAGGTATAAGGACCAATTAATGACTGAGGTTAGGACAGAGACAAATGTATATGTTTGTATAATATACTTTGTTCAGTGAACCCAAACCACAACATGTGTGGCTTTACAATGTTCGCGCTTTCAGACAGAAATGATCGTGTGTGTTGTTAGGCTGTTGTCACCTAAGTTTACCCTGACCACTCATGGGCTGTCACCTTAACCTTTATCTTCCCACAATTGGTAATTCACTACACAGCTCTCAAACATCAGTGCTTACTGCTAATGGTAAGCACACCATTTCCTTCCTACCTTTTCTACATGATCCATCCACTATATTTGGCGGTGATTTTAGTTACCATAGAAGATGTGTATTGATAAGACAGCTCACCTGTGCTCCATTAAGAGCTGACCAGAGCTTGACCTCCCCGTCCAGGGCTGCAGACGCTATGTACCTGCCTGAGGGAGAAAACCTGGCCTCTCTCACAGAGCTCACATGGCCACGTAAAATCTGAAACAAACACCAAAGTTAAAGTGAAATGCAATTTTTAACCAGATACCTGAAAAATCTTTTGACTTAAAGCAGAAGCCAAAGTGATGCGATATGTGAGAAGGTAAAACCCTAACGATATGACTTGAACTTGTGGATTATAACATGTGTACATGCAACTCTGTAAATGTACATGTAGAGTGAACTCAGAAAACCTCACACCATTTCAGTATCAAGTTTGTACATGTATGGTTCAAGTATAACACATTTCTTTAAAGTAAACATTTCTTGTGATGTATTTTTTTCTATCAAAACCTCAAAGCCCTCACCGCTTTCCGTTTTCGGTTGAATATGTCCCATATCTTAATCGTTGTGTCCCAGCCTCCAGTAACCACACTCTCATCTTCAGGGTGGAAGGACACGCAGTTAATAGGCTTCCTGAAAAAAAAAAATGGGCCACGTGTGTGTGCCAACAACATCACTCTCTGTGATGTAAGTTATGCAGTTAATCGGCTTCTTGAAAATAACCTGCAAACTGTGTGTCCACAACTTTACTGTTTGTGCTGAAAGATTCACAATTAATGGTGTTACTGAAAATAACCAATGATAAAATAGAAATATATGTAATACAATATTACGTTGTTGTTGTCTGGACTTACATGTCCTTAAACTCGCAGACTTCCTTGCCGTCCTTGACTGCCCAGATTTTGATGTTACAATCCCAGCCCGCTGAGGCGATAAGGACGCCATTCGTAGAGCAAGAGTTGACCGATCGCCCATGGCCCTTCAATGCGGACATCCTGAGTTGGAGTAAACAGGTGTGTCAGGCATTCCTCCACAGAAAACTCAGATCAGTTTTAAGATAATTCCAAGGTATATTCCAAAGTCAGCCAAATTAATATACATATTAAAACTGAAATTCCTAACTAGACTACCTAAGGTTTTGTCAGATAGTTCTCCTGGATAGTTACAAAGGTTGCCACGTTACACACCCTAATTCTTCAACCTTTTCAACCACCACTGCCACCAATATTTTTAAACATTCTGACAGAAATATGGGGTGCAGAGAAATAATTTGCCCAGTTTTATGAACCTTGTACCTGCAACCACACAAAAAGATAATTTTTAGCTTCATTTTGATAGTCACTGTGTGCATAAATTCCACTGAAAAAAGTTCTTAAGTGGTTGAAAAGGATAAAGATTTACAGTATGTCTAAGATATTGTCATGCAGTTTTGTTGGAATTCTTGCACATGTTGCTACCATGTGATCTTAATCTCAGTCCTGAGAACAGATAAAGGCATCCATCCAACCTACTCCGTGTTCCTGGACATCAGAAAACCTTATCCTCAAGCTACTTAAGTTAAGAATGGAAAGCCTTCTTCATACGGCTAAACTACCTGTAATGTCAAAGATACAATGTGCCCTATTATGCTTTGGCATTTAAGCCAATGAAAACTTTACTTATACATGACTGAACAGAATAATGTCAACAGAAAGTTTGTCACCAAACCTTTGTCCAGATGCCACATTCCAGAGGAACACCATTTTGTCCTTCGAGGCCGACACAAGCCAAGTCTCGTTCACAAAACATAGGTCTGTAAGCTTGTTACTGTGGCCATGCAATGTCCTTAGCTCCTGTTGACAAACACAGGAAAATACACTTCAATCTTCATACATGGCTTCGACTGAGCAAGAAAACACAGTACAGAATTTCCAAACACAGCTGATGATAACTAATTCTGCCAGTTTCTATCTGCCAAAGATATAAAGCCATTGATTGACACAAACTAAGAAGTTCACAACTTCCTGCCACATCACCTCTAAGTTTGGTATAATGTGTGGATGTCCACACCAAAGGATTTGATTTGATTTGATTGGTGTTTTACGCAGAACTCAAGAATATTTTACTTATATGACGGTGGCCAGCGTTATGGCGGGAGGAAACCGGGCAGAGCCTGGGGGAAACCCGCAACCATTCACAGGTTGCTGGCAGACTTTCCCACATACGGCACACACTAAAGGAGGGAGATGTGTGCAAAATGCCCTTTGTTTCTTCTGTCAGAAACCTTCACGTGACCTGAGTTGGCAGGTAAATGACAGGTGAGAATAATCAGCCCAGTAGAACTGAACAATTAAGGCACAGTTCTTGAAAATCAGGCCAGAATGACACAGGAATTTTTGGTTGTAGCATGGCTAATATGCAGGTCTGTAGATCTCCCTATCATTAGCTTCTGACAACTTCCTCGTAACAGTTAAACGGAGTAATTGTATCATATCTATAATGATATATTATATGGGTAGAGGACACTGCACCTTGCCAGTGGTCATGTCGTAGAGTTTCACCGCACATTCTGCGTCCCCACAGGCCAAGAGTCTCTCACAGGGGGACACAGCCACACAAAGCACAGCCTACAGGGATACAGAAAAGTGCATTGGTGTCATGATCTTAACCTCTCTTTCTGTAATTACAGTCAATGACCCAAATTTTGCATATAAAATGTTATTTTGGGGGCAGAAACTTACATTTTTGCCAGTATGATATCATGATATCTTTACCTTCAAAAACACCTTTCTCAGATCACTAAAACTCTTAGAATGTAGCAAAACATGCATACTCAGTCAAAACTGACAGTATCTCAACTTTCCTTTACATTACACACATAGTACATACAAATAAGATAGGTCTTCAAAACATTTCATACAGAACACATTGATTTACTGAAATGAATTTGATGAGATGATACAGGTCACACAGGAGATGCAAACGTAAACCGATGTCAATATGTTCAAATTGATATCCATTTCCTATTTGTTGTGTTTGGAAACATTACATTGCAAATATCTCCTGATCCACCAAAAGATCACATATGGAAACTTTGTGAAATCTAAAAGACGAAGGCCTTATACTCACACTAGGCAGGTCAGCAATGGTCAGCGTACACTGGTCAGGGGTGACGGGTCTGTTATCCCACCTCATGATGCCCGAGTTCTGACTGCCTGGACGAGTCTGCAGCAGCTGGTCAGCATCCAGGGCTGGTTGAGTGTCAGGGTAGTCATTGAGGGCTTGCTGGATCGTCAGTCCCGGGTGGCTGAGAAGGGAGAAGAGAATCATTTGATTGTTTTGAAATGCCATATTCAAGAATTTATCACACACTATGGCTGTCAGCAAACAGACAGTGCCTGGCATAAATCACTAATCCTTGGCAAGTTACTGATGAACTTTCCACATGTCATGTACAGATTGGCACATCATACTGGGAGAAGACAAGTGGTTTTCAAAACGTCATACTGCTTATTATCACTGAGAATGAGGAAATGTACAAATTCCCTGCCCTTGGCCAGCATTGAACGCGTACCTCGTGTCCTTGTGACTGAAAAGATACTCTCGGGCCAGCGAGTAATAGCATCAGGGGAGAATATCATAAGGCTGATTTACTTAACACAAGCCTGCTTAATAAGCTAAATATGCAATAATGCTCTGTGTAATGATGCCTCTATGAGATTTGATAGTGCTATTTTTTAATCTTGTTGAATATCTGCCATATAAGTATTGAAAGTCGGAGAAATTTTGGAGTAAAATGACTTACATCAGCTGCTGTTCATCACAGAGAATCAAAGGATTACATATGCTAGGTCTTGTATGTATGCAGAATTACATCTTACTCCAATCCCCATGCCACAAATGTCAAAATGTACAGCGTTATTCAGGCTTCAATTTAGAAGTTTAACCAGTTGACTGCCATGTTATTTTTCACACAACATATATATGAAGTGTGAGTTTTTCAAGTTTGGTGTTATCCTTGTGTACATATGAATGTGATGTATATGCAGCTACAATGTGAGAGAAGTGAGGCTGACCGAGCCAGGATATGAGCATGGCGGGTCACAAACAGCTTATACTCCTTCACTCGCTTCTTCTCCACGAAGTTCTGCTGGTTTTTCAGGGTGGACTTTCTCCCTGAGTCTGCAACAAATATGAATACCAGCCACAAGAATATACTTTTGTTTCCTTCAGTTTACACACTTAATGTTACTTTTGAAATGTTCCAAAGATCCAAGTGAAAAAAAAAACAACAACATATCATCAAGACTGACATGTAAGCTACGTGATAATGGTAGGACCAGTAGAATAACAAACTTGTTGGAAATAACTTATTATTTTCACTTCTGACAAATGACCTGAAACAGGTTCACTATTTTTCCGTGCAGGATCAATAAAAATGACAAAATTAGAGCCGTATACCTCGGACAGAGAAGTCTTCTATCAACTGAGTTGTCTGTCCCTGTCTACACTTCATCTCAAGGAAGGTCAGATCACAGAGTACTGTCTCCAGTTCTTCAAAATGGCCTCCACACATCTGTGTGATGGAAAAAGTACATCTCCTTTTCTCTCTAATACATATACTTGGTGCATTGCAATGACAATTATCTAAACTGCACGGAAAATGGTCATTAAAAAAAGAGCCTGATGTACAAAGCGATGTTTTACTTAACTCAAGCTTACTTAACTCTCTGACCTAAAAAGTTCAAAATATGACAGATTTGTTTTGGCAAAACACTTATTTTGTTTTCCGACCTTAATGCCAAGGATAAAGAAAAAATCATTCATGTCAAATTTATCACATGCATAAACATTAATATATTGCTAATGAGTTAGACATAATCAGCCTTGATTCAGACTATGACAAATGAACACAATCTAAACTCCTGGATGACTCACCAGGTGGTAGGGTAGTTCAGAGAAGGCCTTCCCATCACCCCCCTGCCATGTGCGATCAGCCCTAGGGTCAGCCACATGCCAGAAATAACCTGGTGGGGAAGACAAAATGCCACTGACTGAAGACATAAACTGGGTTCTCTCAAAATGAATAAGTTTGTAACTCATTGTTCCTGAGGACTACACACATAACTGGTTCTCTTCCTCAGGTACATGTAGATGAACAAAACAAACCACTAATAACGTATAATTTGCAGTGAAAAATGGAAAAGCTTCTGTTCAAATGCTGACCTGAGAGCAGTTTATGTAGCCGAGTTTCCACCTCCTCCAAATTCTGGCTCATGTACCGCTGTCGTATTGCCCGCTCCATGCCAGCATGAGCCAGGTTGAAAGCCGGATTCCTGCAATACACAACAGAGGTCATTCCAAATTTTTTTTAAAGAAGTGAATACTTTTGAACACTAACAACACTCCAAGATTTACACTTATTGCTACCATTCTGAACAGGTGTTTTATTTATTACTTCAATACGCGAATTTAGCTACTGAATTAGCTAAAATATAAACGTGTTTCAATATTATTTATGTATTTCATTGATTGGTGTTTTACACTGTAAAGAACATTTCACTTATACGCTGACAGCCAGCATTATGGTCGGAGGAAACCGGGCAGAGCCCGGGGGAAACCCACAGCTATCTGCAGGTTGCTGTCAGACCTTCCCAGAGCCATCTGCAGGCTGCTGGCAGATCTTCCCACAGCCATCCACAGGTTGCTGGCAGACCTTCCCATGAACGGCGTCAAATATTAATCTGTAGTATGTAACATCCCAAAAGCTACTGACGCAGAGTCCATGGGTCGCAGGAAAGCTTGCAGTGCCATCTGTAGTTGTAGGAAGGTGGCTGCCGGAAGAAGTTTGCTGGGGGGTAACTCTGTTTTAGCCAGTTCATTTACAGAGCAATCCCATTTCTCCATCTCTCTGTCCAAGCTGAGTAAATAATGTAACTCTGTTTCTCCAAGACCTACAACACGGTCACAAAAACATCATTCTGAAGCTGTCAAGTCATACACAATAATACATGGACAAGATCCATTCAAGCATAACATCCAATCTTCATCACAATCATCATTTCACCCAATCCTCATGACATGCCATCTAATCTAATGGAATGACACCCGATCCCCATGACACGCCATCTAATCTAATGGAATGACACCCGATCCCCATGACATGCCATCTAATCTAATGGAATGACACCCGATCCCCATGACATGCCATCTAATCTAATGGAATGACACCCAATCCCCAGGACACGCCATCTAATCTAACGCAATGACGCCTAATCCTCAAACCTTTTCACGCAATCGCATTCAAAAGCCACCAAACCCCCATGGCATGTCATCCAGTTCAGTTTAATAGCACTGACAAACCAGGTCTTGCGACATTTGCATTCCAAACTGCCATTTCCAGAAGCCATTAAGAACACTTGATGAAGTTTTCCTCAACCCTATCAACCGTCCTCACTTACAACAAAAACAACAGTACCTGCTAAAGCTCTCAGAGTATACCTGTGGCACTTACCTGTTCTTGACATCACCATCAGACACAGTGAGGTGCGTACCAATCCCTTCCCTACATCGGTCTCCATACGGCTTAGAATGTTTCCCAGTAACTGACTTAAAGTATGGGGCAAGGACTTCAGTTTTGCAGATATCTGAGAATGAAGTCAATACTCATATATCAGCCAGGCAAATGAACAGGGCAAAGTTTACATATGCTTGAAGATATACTTTCAAAAACACTGCAACACTTAGGGTCTACTGTGCACATTTACAGGCCTTTGAATGTCTGATGTGCTATCATATTCTCACACCTAGCACACTCCTGCAAGAAAATCTAGATTTCCTAATATCATAACACAAACATCAAATAATGAAGTATCCAGGGAGTTTGAATCTAAGTGTGCAACTCAATCTTACTGCAAATGGCATGATAATCAAAAGCTCAATCTTTAAATAATAATCCTGCTCAAAAGCATAATCAGAGGCCTCCATTTAAGTCTGGTCAGAGATCATTTCTCACTATTATCTAGTAGTATAAACAATAGGTGTTCTGGCGCAATTCAACCACCAGGCCCCTCCCTGCCCCCCTGGAGGGGCCCCCAACCTAAATTCAACCCAAGCTCAAGCCATATGGTGTCCAGCCACATAAACTTTTGCCAATTATCTATGTAGATAAACAAGCGTTCACACTCAGAGATCCCTCCCAGCCCCTGTCCCAGCCATGTAGACAAACGAGTGTTCGCGAACACCACTTTTTGCCAAATATTCATTTAGACAAATGGGCATTCACATTCAGAGATAATTGCCACAGGCCAACCAATGCTCCAATTAGAGAAAAGTGTGGGTATGGTATATCAATGATCATGAAAGGATAGCGTAATTGTGAATGGCTTCTCGTCGGCTCTTGAGAGCACTGTGGAAAAAGCCGCCTTGGTGATTTCTGCAGGATCTATTTTGCACACATGCGCAGGAAATCCCCTGTCCGGACGCCCTGTCGAAAGTGTAACATCGGGACACAGTCAGAGGCTCACCTATGTGGGCCTGGCAGGGCCAACCGGGCTCAAAAATATCTCGTTAGGGCTAAAGCCCGGGCAAGGCGTACCCATCCAGTTGTTATGAGCAAGCTCCAACGTCGGTCAGCTTGGGTAAAGATGATGCCCGCGTTTGTAGGACTGTAAGCCCTCAATCCCCTTTCCGACTTATTACCGTGAAACAAATTTCCATTTAGAGGAGAGTGTGTCTACCGTTTATCCATCCATAACTGCCATGGCAACTATGGATGAATACATCGACCAGCTACTGGCAGAAATGCCAGAAACAACTCTCCATGATGTAGTCCAAAACATATTGGAGGAGCCCATTCCTGAGGCTAAAGCCCTTACAGCCTGGGAAATATCGGCCTCTTCCTCCACCATGCAGGAAGAGGGTAGTAGGAGGAAGGCCATTGAGGAAGAGTATGACCCCCAAAACTTTCTGAACAACCAAGGACTACCAAATGGAGGTTCTAGAGCTGTTTGAGGGTGCTAAGGCAGATGAGCTCACATTCCAGGAAAACCCCCGGGCAATTGGAAAGTATCTCTATAGCAGGCAGATGGCTGTGCTTCAAGGGAATCCCCATGGTGCCAACCCTAGAGCTTTTCTTGCCCTCTGAGCCCTCAGATGTGTAAAATTTCAACTCGCCCTCAAGGTCCAGCTCCGAAAAAGCAGCCCTGATGGAGGTGAGAAGTACACCGATCCTGTGATCTGCCAAAAGCAGGAGGCTGTTCTACAGGCTGATGAGATCAGCGAGGCACTAGACAAGGTTTTCCCTCACATCATGGAGACTCTTGAAAAGTGGATGCAGAGAGGGTGAGGGTGGGTTGTTGATCGAGTGGAAGCTCTATGGCTGGACGTCGCTCGATACCAGCCACTGAGAGGTGGATGTTACATCCCAATTCCAGCAGCTGTGAGGAATAAGAAGGCACTTGTGAGTGTGAAGAACAAGGATGACACTGTCTTTGATGGGCACTCTGGTCAGCTCTGTTTCCTGCAGCCAAAGACCCACAGAGCCCTGGTAAGTACAAGCCAAAGAATGGCCTGGACTTAAGGAATCAAAGCCGCAACTCCCATCTCCCAAATCCTATAGGTTGAGAAACAAAACAACCTGGCCATCAATGTATTTGGCTGGGACAAAGGGTTTATCATCCATAGCCTAAGTAAGCAGCCGACAGGCACGCCCCTCATCAACCTACTGTTGATTGAGATGGTTGGAAAATTCCAGTACACCTGGATAAAAGACCTAAACTGCCTACTCTATGACCAGAGCAGGCACCACGAGCGCATGCACTTCTTAGTGTTGCCTCCATGGATACTTTAGGGAGGACCTGCTGGAAGTCCACAAACCAGAGTGCTGTGGGATTGGCCAGACAGCTGTGCCAGTGGAGAAGCTGGAAGAGGGCAAAAACCAGCTCACATTCCAGAACCACCACAGGCAGCTTCCAACCCCTTACACCATCTATGCCGCCTTCGAGGCTCTCACCACCAAAATCGGGGGTGCAGGGCTGGACCCCACAAAAAGCAACACCAGGAAAACACAGGAACATGAAGCTTGCAGCTACTGCTACATCGTGGTGCTATGGAAGAGGGGCGCAAGATCAAAATGGTGCTAGCTACCCCGACAGCCTTAGCAATGACTTGAGAGGACTGGCGGGCATACAACAGCGCTTCAACTTGACATGTATGTGGAAAGCCGCTTGTAGTTTGCAAGGCAACGGGACTCTGTCCGCGACCACTGCCACATCAACCAGAAAATACTGGGGTGCTGCACACAATGCCTGTAACCTGACGCTGCGGCTAAGCCCCAAAACCACCACAATCCCAGTGGTTTTTCACAACCTGCGGGGCTATGACTCTCACCTGCTATTGCAGGCGATCTCGAGGGTAGAGGGTCATATATATTGTGTCCCCAACAACACAGAGAAATACATCTCCTTCTCCCTGGGGCAGCTCTGTTTCATTGACAGCGCCCAATTCTTGCTGGCATCTCTCGACAAGCTGGTAGCAGACAACAAATCAACGGCATTCCAGATCACAGCGCTGTATAAACCAAGTCAGCAGAGACACGAACTGCTAATGTGCAACGGTGTTTACCCATACGAGTACATAGACTCCTGGCAACGCTTTGATCAGCCTCAGCTCCAATAAAGGAGGCCTTCCACAGCAAGCTTCCGGACACACACATCTGCGATGAGGATTATGCCCGTGCGCAAAAGGTCTGGAAGGCCTTCGACTGCACAACCCTGGGGAACTACCACAACCTCTACAACCGCAATGGTGTCCTACTGGCAGATGTCTTCGAGACGTTTCGGCAGACCTGACTTTGGCAGTATGGCCTAGACCCTGCACATTATTACACCAGCTCTGGTCTCTCCCGGGATGCTCTCCTCTAAGAAACAGTCAGAGTTTGAACTGCTGAAAGACTACGACCAGCTCCTCTTCATCGAGGAGGGGAGGAGAGGGGGTATCTCAATGGTCTCAAAGCGTCACGCCCAGGGCTAACCACCCTAACAGCCACATCCTCTACCTGGATGCCAACAACATTTATCGCTGGGCAATGAGTCAGCTGCTACCAACAGGTAACTTCCGGTGGGTGGAAAACTGCGATCAAGTCACAAAAACCATCGCAACGCATCTGGGAGGAAACCCAGAGGGTGGAAGCGGATTTGGAGTACCCAGACGAGCTGCAAACGGTGCACAGCCAAAATGTACCACTTACCCGCTAGCAAATGGTGGTTTCCAAAGAATGGATATCGGAGTACCAGCACATTCTCTTTGGTGTTGGGGTGGCACCTACTTAGGTGGAGAAGCTGGTCCCTAACCTCCGCGATAAGGAATGCTCTGTGCTCCACTACCACAGGGTATGCACCTGAAAAAGATCCATCATCCTCTCTGCCTCTGCAGCCCCTGGATGGAGCCATACATCTGAAACCTCAGCAAGTGAGTAGATGTTAAATTCGTGCAAGCAAGCAAAGAAAACAAACTGAGGCGGTTTATCGCCTGCCCAGACTTCACCAGAGCCAACATCTTCGACGATGACCTGGCAGTAATTCAGGTTCGCAGAAGCCATCTGACCCTCGACCACCCCATCAATGTAGGGATGCGCATCCTCGACCTCTCGAAGAACCCGATGTACTGCTTCTACTACAAGATGAAGGCTCAGTACGGAGACAACTGCAAGTTCCTCTACACGGACACGGACAGTATACTCCTTGAGATTCAGATCGAGGATGTCTACAATATGGCCAAGCATGCACACCTTTATGACACGTCCGACTACCCAGTGGATCACCTACTCCATTCTATGGCGAACAAAAAGGTCTCAGGCAAGATGAAGGATGAATGTTTTGGGCGTCCGATCACCTAGTATGTTGGCCTGCGTCCTAAGATGTATAGCATCCTTGAGACCAGCCACCACAGCATCAAAAAAGGTCAAAGGTGTAAAAAAGAATGTTGTGAAGAAGCATATCAGACATGAGCAGTACAAAGAGGCTCTCTTCGAAAAGCAAACCATGCCATGGCATGGATGTCCTGTGGTTAGAGTGCCATTGCATCTACGGGCAGCATCTCAACAAGGTATTGTTCTCATCCTTCGACTCCAAGCACTGGACAGCTGAAAGAGATCTGGACACAAAGATATTCTTCCAGCAGGCTGAGCTCCTAGTGGCACTGTAGGACCCTATCAGGCGGAAGCTGGGTGTCAGGAGGCAACGTGAGAAGTTCCTCATGGACAAACCCCTGCTGCGAGGCATCTAGCAGATATTACAACACAGGCTCATCAGGTTTAGTTAACGAGTGTCCAAGCCGATACACATCTAGGGACCACATTGGATCAGTCGCACGACAGCGACCACCCCCCAGCTCAGGAAGGGAACTTTTTGCTCTTTGTGCCATCGTTTTTCCTTGATGGCCTCAGCAGGCTGTTTGCCAGTGAGTCCAGTCACTTCTCTGTTGAAAGCCACCATGACAGCGGGTAACCGCATCACAAACTCAGAAGAACGCCTAGAAGGGAGCTGCATCTCTTGGGTGTATTGGTGCCCGAACAGTTGCTCGGCCAGGTTCAACTGAACTGCTCAGCGATCCCCTGGTCCCGATGCATGTCCACACACCCACCCTTGACATAACGATTATAGAGTCTTTCAATTGCTTCGTTGTTCATACTGTATACTTTCTCAGGAAAAAATTCTTTTCCCAGGTACTGTCTACATTGTCCACCAGCAGCAAGCACGGCTAGCTGCTATCGTTTTTGTAGACATGGGGCACGATCCGTGTCTTCTATTCCCCGTGCTTGGGATGAGGAACCTGCCATCAGGCTCGCTGGTCTCATTTCATCTACCAACTGGTCGATAAGTTCATCGCAATCCATGGTAATATAGTATCTTATTGTTCAGTTTAATACAGAATTCATTATCAATGCTTAACATCTGATTAGCAGTGCTACAGCATGATGTACTTAGTCAGTTTGTTCAATATTAGGTTAAAATCTTTTCTCTCTGCAACGTGCTTACGCACCGCGGCACGTTCTGCTCTTATTGGGATTACATCATTTTCTTTGAGGCATTCTTCGAACGAATTCCTATGTTTGCTGTAGAAGATGGCAACCCAGGGTGTCTGCTCGTGGAAGTCCTTCAGGACTAAGTTCTATTTCTGGCTGAGCACCCAGACGCTTTCCTGCACATGCCGGTCGGAGAAGGCCAGCAAAGAGAGCATGTCTTTCTTTTTGGTCAGCGCCTTCCAAGCGGAGCAGCCATCAATGATGTCTAGGGTCCACTCACCTTTGAACAACGAACAGAGGGCTCTAAGCCAGTCATGCAGCCTCTCACCCGGACTGAGAACGTAGATATCTGATTCATCCCAGATCCAGCGGCGTGATTGGTAAGCTTTGTTGTACTTCACAGTGGGGCATAGAATCACGATTTTCTGGAACACACTGAAGTAGGGCCCCTCTAAGAGGTCGAGAACAAACTCTGTTTTTCCACACCCAGTCTGCCTGCAGATGATAGCCGAATGGGGGTCGTTTGGGAGAATGCTGTGACCAGACCACGTTGGCATACCTGCCATCTTCAATATTAAGCTGGACATAAATGATGACATAGAGGTACATGTTCAAATAACCTTCCGCCTCTGCCTTTTTCGTGACCTGATTGGTCACAGCCTCACTGGCGTTCTCGATGCACCGCCTAATGCCATGTAGCTGGTCATCTTCCCTGGAGCAGAGGTCAAGCCACAGGGGGTACTTGGTTGTTAAGAGGTCGCCAAGGGACACGCTTGCCAGCGCCAGGTCTTTTGTGATCATGGCCGCCTCAGGATGGCGCTTGCAGCCAGCTGCAAAGAACTTCTTTGCCTCATCAAACTGATGGTAGGCACATAGGCCTTGGCTGCACAGCTGGCTGGGGATCCCCTTGACTACCACCTCCACCTTGGTTATTTTGGGGATGTAGGAAGCCTCGAAGTTCTACTGGAAAGCCAGTCTTGTCATGAAAGCCAGCATCAAGATGCCTTTCACACTGTGTGCGGATATGTTGGGGTTGATGTTCCTCAGGGTATCGCTTTTGGTGTGTCTGAATTGACTCTGCCGGTGCGCGTGGTTGTACTGGATTACCAGGCGGCCAGCTCGGGTTCGGTGACCATGTCGTTCTCAAGGCTGATGTTATCAATGGTGTATTTGGTTGCTGCCAGGTCAGTAGCATCCCCTGTGGCCCGGAATACACTGCTGTCGTCATTGAAAGTTAGCTCGTATTCGAGCCTGTCCCCCAGGGGCGACTGGTAGAATAGCATATGAGTCTCCTCTTTATTCTGATGTCGAGCTAGTCGATAATCAACTATGCCTTGTGGCTTATCCCACCTATGATATTATCAACAAAAGCACAGGCAAGCCACTTGCGTTATCGACACTAGAGAAGTGTTTTGGGTGGGTCTCAATTGAGATAAACTTTTGTTTGAAATCAACTTGATGAGACTACCAATGAGTTCTTCATGCGCCACATTGCATAAGAATTGGGAGCCCATCGGGATGAAAGAGCAGATTGTCTCAACACCGTCTTTGCGACCCATGATGCTCTGCACACACAAATCAATCGGATCAGGGAAACAATCAGCCGCATTCTTCATGGGGACACAACTCTTGCCGAACGTCTTCGGACTTTGTTCCACGAACACAGGGTCGCCACAGCCAGAATCCTAACTGCGATGGGTTTTATCGCGTCGACCCGGGTGCTTGCGCTAACTGGTGGTGCGGCACCAGCCTCATCAGCACCGCTAACCCCAACAACCCAGCCAATGGGTGGCATTAAGGAGTTGGTAAAAAAACAACGGTGAGCCCTGGGCAGGCTTCTAGCGAAGCTCGTTGGTAAAGCCACCGCGGCTCTCCAAATTGTTATAGGGAGCATCGTCTCTTGGCTCCTCAGCACATTAGGCAAGGCCGTGAGCTGGATGGCCGAAAATACTTGGGCTCTGGTTGGCATAGTTGGAATCATTTACAAGTCCGTTCAGCCACATCTAGCGTAACCAGATCAGTGCAAGCCCGAGGGCGACGCTAAGTATTACTAACACCAGTTTTTCCCTCCTCGTGCTCTTTCGATGAATTTTTCACTCCATGCATCGTCTTGCGGAAGTGGTGCCTTAATCTCTTCCAGAATACGGCGCATTTGATAGTACATGTGGAAGCGGAGCACAGAGTTGGTTAGTGTAGTGTTTGTTACAAGGTGATTTTCCTTTAACAACCCACAACCGGTCGTGGCGCATCATACAGCAAAACTGAATTGGTTCTGCCACCAGGCCATCGGTTACGTGTGCCATTTCTCGATCAATGCGTCGCTGTTGATTTTTGGTAAATTGTCGCTTTCAAGCACCTTTTGGAAGGTTACTTTGAAAGCAACCTACAAGCAGTGTAAGCTGGTATCTATAACCACAACTTTACTTGGCTCCTAGATCTCTTCAACTCAAATATACTCCACCGACATGGTAATGGGTTACCTTCCTATTGAATGAATATGTTTGTTACACTGAGCGATATTCAACAGGGGTACACTGTCATCCTCTAATCATATCTGGTCAATCGAGAAGGACAGTACGAGGTCACCCTACTCGACATGACCTTGTACCCACAGACGAATATTGGCACCGACGTACGTTTCAGGTTGAACGATAAGTCGATAGCCATGCCAAGTGGCTATTACAACGTCCGGACCTTTAACAAAGAAGTGTTGCAACCGTTGGGAGCTAAACTGCAACTGAGTGAAGCTACTGGTCATGTGCGGCTGACTCAAATGAGTGATGTTATCAGTCCGATATCCTGGGATTCTCAAACGCAGAAGAACACATGGATGGAATAAATGAAGGGGACAAACTACCCAGACTGACGCCCCACAAAGAAGTATTTGTCCACCTAAAAGAGGTGAGCTCAGCCAAAAACTTTGTCGCAGTGTCTACTAGTATAACAAGTGGCTCTACTCTTCGTAGAGCAGCCGCGGTATACCGCACATGCATAAACTCCATTGGCATTTCCCAATCCACAGTATCCCGAATGGGACACTGATCTGGACCCAGGTCCTGGTGCAAACAGCAAAGGGTGGTGTTGTTCGAAAGGTTTTTAATAATGGTATGGCTTTCTTCTCATTCATGGCCCAGGGAGATGCAGTTCAGTCGTGATGAAAATCACTGGAAGGGGGCTATACTATTGGAGGTGGTCCAGAGACAGCATCTTACCTCGACATCAACTCACCATTTCCCACTGACCGGTTACCCCCACATTCTGTAATCATTCTGGATATTGTATTGGGTCCTAATCCAGTTCCCGATCCCTAACACATCCTTCCTGGCTTGAGGATCAAGTGGCCAAAAGAGCATGTCGGTAAAAACATCAGGATCGTTGTCAAAATGATTCCGAAATCTAATAAGGTCGAGACTACGTTAGACGCTGCGGCACAAACGGTGCATGTGGATCGAATAAATCTAGAGCATGGCATTCAGTTAAAACAGTTAAGAATAAAGGCTAAACTCAGATTTAGAATTAAACATTCTCACAGGCGTCAACATAAAAATGACACAACTGTATCCAGCATTAGATCCATCTACCCCCCAAACTGAAGATCCCCACGAGTATAGATTACAACATGTTAGCATTCTGAAAAAAGAATTGGAAAGCGAGAGAGAAGCCAGAGCTGCTCTATACAAAAAATACCATACGGCAGTCAACGCAGTTGATGGTATTGATACCACGCTACTCAAGGTAAGTATGGGTCTGGGCATCGCCGGAGTCGAAGTATTGTCCACAATAATTGCAATGCCTATCGCTATAGGCATGGAAGGCCCGGCCTTAGTCTGCAGCCTTCTCAGTGGGGTGGGTAAGTTTGTAAGCTGGTGTGCGTCCGTCAAAGGTAAGAAACACAATGAAATTCGCTTACTGGCAGAGAGTAAGCTTAATACCATGACAAACCACGTCTCTACAGCGCTGATTTACGGTAAGATTTTGAATACCGAGTTTCGGTTAATACTCGGTGAAATCGAAAAATACCAAGAAATGAAACAGCAGATTCGAGCAGGCACAGCATATAGCTCGATTTCATTAGATAAGAAAACAAAAAACGAGTTAGTGCAGCAGAAAAAAATTCCCCCCAACACATGGAAATGAACCACCAACCTGAGTACCAAGCAAAAACCAAAGCCTGGTGAAAAAGAAAGAGAAAAAAAAATTTTCCACATCTGGAGTCGAACCACCAACCTGAGTACCAAACAAAAACCAAAGCCTGATGAAAAAGAAAGAGAAAAATAGAAAAAAAAAATCCCACACCTGGGATCGAACCACCAACCGAAGCGTAGAGCAAAAGCATAAGCCAGGTTTGTTAGCCTTTTGCCACAGTTAGTTACCTTATGGGGTGGTAATTCAGGTTTACCCTAACGACTCATCCCATGGGGTAATGACACGTGGTGTTGGCAAGAACCAGCGATGTCTCGACAGCACAACCAACGGGTCTCTTTGCTGGCGAAACGTCAAAAGTTGCAGAGATCCCCAGAACTGTAGCGAGATGACTTATTGGAAATATAGGGAGAGATAAGTCCCGATTTTTCACTAGCAAACCCTCTCCATATATTTACAGTGAAGCCGCTGTCTAACCGACTGAGCTAACAGGCCTGGCTAATGTGCACACATAAAAATTGAGGGTGTTTTCTCATAAACATATATTATCTGTAAAAGGTACCTATCCTACACAAAAAGACACCCTGATGAGGAATATCACGTTAGTTATTGTCCAGAACCACTATTTTAGCCCGTTTCGCAGATAAAAACATGCCAGTCATCATCCCACTATGTCTAGCAGTAGACATGGCCGTAAATCTCAGTTCACATGGAAAATCGTTAACTTATAGCCTCCACATGCTTCTACATTTACACCAGCTAGTTGCAGACTTGGATTTTATCAACCACTGCCAGGGCTTTAGACAGCTCTGGTATGCAACAGGATATAACACACTGTGTAAACGTTATTGATCTAGTTAAATAAATAAGTCGGCTGGTCCAGCTATGCAGATTAAATGGCTCTTAAACGAACTATTTATATCGCAAAACAGGTCCGATAGTGTATATGCTGTATTGCATTTTCAGAGCTTAAGCTGGCCTGTCCGGAACTGTTGTGGTAAGTCTTGATCTCTTCGTTGTGGTTTTTTTCTGAATGTGAACGCCCACTTGTCTACATAGATAATTGGCAAAAGTTTATGTAGCTGGACACCATATGGCTTGAGCTTGGGTTGAACTTGGGTTGAACGGGTTGGGGACCTTCCAGGGGGGTGGGGAGGGCCCTAGCGGGTGAATTGCGCCAGAATCCCCATTGTTTATACTACTTATCTGTATCAAGTTAATGCGTTGTTATTTGAACAATTCAGAGTTTCAGTGTAAATTTGTGTCTGTTAAAGATCACTTATCCACAAAAACTGTGTTTAAGTAATGTGTTGTTGTTGCAACAGTATACGATGTCTTAACACAAACTTGCCTGCTCAAACACACCGCACAACCTTAACTCCTCACAGGCCAGGGTCAGGTATAGGGGGTTGGAGGCTTCTCTCTTGGACATCAGGATCTTCATCTGCAAACACACACACATATATGACATCATGGGAGGATAAAGGAAATGAATATCACTTCATCTACAAACAAGAACAGTATATGACTGTAGAATATGGAGAACAAACAACAATGTTCATCGTTTCATCTACAAACACATGTAGAACGTGACTGGAGAATAAGAAGAACATATAACACATGACGTGGAGAATGAATGACGCAGACTAGGGATTACAGAATATATAACTAACAGGTAAAAATGCTTGAACTGTCCATGTGCATTAGCGACTCTGAAAAATAAAGTCTGCAATCACGAATTTATCCAAAAAAACCGAACATTTCTGAGCTGTGCGGTTCTGATCGAGACTACACTTTGCCTTCCTCGCTTTAATTAAAGTCTGGTTGAAGTATAGATCAATGGCAGCACTTTGCAAATGAGAAGTTGATTACTGACCTGGTTATTGAAGGCAGACTCCTCCAGAGCTTTACGATGCAGAGCTAAGGTGGACCTCACCACTTTGGCCTTGTCTAGCAGGTCAAGCGGCCCAACACTGACCTCAGTCACACGACGCTTCTGCAAGGCCTTATGCACATGGCCACCCTCCAAACATGTGACCACAAACAGCACATTCTGGAACAAAAGGTGGATAGGATTAAAACATGGCTACATTTGCCAAATTACCCAACTTTAATTAACCCTAAGAACACTTGAGACAACAAAAATATTGCTTTCTTTTATCGAATTCAAGGAGGTTGGGCGTGTTTAAAGGACACTGAGATGTTATTCTCGACGATCCAAGCTACACTATCAAAACATACCACAACACAACACTGCCATGTTGCTGCACTCTTACACGAGATTCAAGTACATGTACTTTCCAAACCATGGCAAATGACCTGAAATTTCACTCGAAGTGGCATACTTTCGCTGATTCTGAGAGTTCAATAACTGATCCTGGAAAAATGTCGTAAGGAGTTTTTGGGAAGGTACATTTCGTAAGTTTCATTTGCCACCAAAATGCACTGTTTTGCATGAAATTTTATGTCATTTATCATACATGAAATATTCAAAGAAAAGATTAACTGGCACATTGTATTTATACAGAGCCAGGCCTTCAGATTACGTTATTTTGCGCACATCAGAGCCTATGTAATTTGGGGACCTCAGAACCACATTCAAAACACAAAGAAAACTGGACAGTAGTTTCACCGTTATAACCATTACAACCACTGTTGTACTGCTGTACATAATTCACTGAATATAAAAGACAAAGTTATATGGTTTAACTTTTAATATTTTTAACATTAAAAGTACAGAAATAAATAACTGTGTAAAAGTGGTGCCAACAGCTCCACCTAAGCCCTAAAGAGGTAGTGCATGTACCTAATCAGATGGTACACATACATGTACCTAATCAGATGGTACACATACATGTACCTAATCAGACGGTACACATACATGTACCTAATCAGATGGTACACATACATGTACCTAATCAGATGGTACACATACATGTATATAATTACACTAATATATGTGCTGAACCCAGCCTGAGTTAAGTTTTATGTACCATAGACACAGCACAATTCTTCAGAAGAACAAGACAAACATCCAAATGAACTTTTTGTATTCCTGTGGTTCAGGTGTGACCCTGACATTGACGTTGTTGCTGCTGTTGTGGCATGGGTCTTCTTCACAATCTGTCTTGTGGGCTCACATGTTGATTGATTGTCACTCCTGGCTTTTTTTAACATTTCATTATCGGTAACCGTTGCCAACTGTCACAACCGTTGCCACAAGGGAAACTTGACAGCCAGAAGCACATGGCTTGAATCCGGAGTAACCACATGACTTTTTCAGTCAATCAGAGATCATGATTATGCCTTTCTGACTTGCACACCAGCACAAGAGGACAAAACAGACAGCTGAATGTAAACAACTTCGGTCCATGTGTATGCACACTGACGATGACTTTTGCTTCAATATTTAAATATGTCAAAAACATTTTGAATCTTGCTTGTCAAATTATTAAACTGTCTACATGTTTATGTATGTGCACTTATTTTGAGTGCATTTATTTTGCGCACAGCAGTAGTCACCATAGCCAAGTTGTAATCTAAAGGCCTGAGAGCTATCTCACTGATGTTAGACCTAGCAGATGCTCCATGCTCGGTATAACTAGTTTATGCCGACACTAAAGTGTACCTGATTTGACTAGTGAGCTAGGCAAATCATTCCGACAAATGGTCTGCTGTAGATTTCAAACGATTTCTACTGATGATTCCATTATCTTCATCTTTTAATCATTGTTCTCCATCATGCTTATAGGTGCTTTGTTCTAATGTGTTTTTTTTAAGGTGTAACCAAGGCAATACTTTTGACACTTCCGTATTTCGAAGAAGAAAATGGAAGATAGTTACCTATATATCTCAGGAAGCAACTAAGTTCAATAAATGTCAGTTTGGGGGGAAGTCTTGTGTTTTTTTAACCAAGACAATTCCCAACAGAAATGCCACAGAAATGACTTTTCGCAGACAACGCTACAATCACCAGCTCCCTGTATATGTACCTGTGGGACGGGCTCTGGCAACCACTCCATGTTGGAGGGCTGATGACTGTCATCCATGGAGTCAATCCCGTCCATGAAGACCACCACAGGACCCACACTACGCTTCCCACACTCCTTCAATACCTCATAAAATTTGGGAACAACTTTTCTGAAAACAAAATTTCAGAGACACAATGAGAGGTAGAGATTCTAGGCATAATAATATAACTTAATTAGAGGTTTTATATTCAAATATTATTTGTTTATTTATTTGATTGGTGTTAATCACTATAATCAAGAAGTTTTCACTTCGTGGATAAAGGAGACTCAAGTGCCTTGAGTAAAAGTAGTTTCTTTACTTCTTCTCCTGTAGCACATACACCTTGGTTAGCTCCCTTACTTCCACTCCTGTAGCACATACACCTTGGTTAGCTCCCTTACTTCCACTCCTGTGGTATGAACACCTAGGTTAGCTCCCTTACTTGTACCCCTGTGGTACGTTCGCTTAGGTTAGTTACCTTACTTGTACTGCTGTGGTATGTTTGCCTAGGTTAGTTCCCTTGCTTGCACTCCTGTGGTACATAAACCTAGGTTAGTTCCCCTTTCTTGTACTGCTGTTACACGGTCACTAAGGTTAGTTCCCTTACTTGTACTCCTGTGGTACATTCGCCTAGGTTAGTTTCCTTACCTGCACTCCTGTGGTACATACACTTGGGTTAGTTCCCGTACTTGTACTCCTGTAGTACATTTGCTTAGGTTAGTTCCCTTACTTGCACTCCTGTGATGCATACACCTACGTTAGTTCCCCACTTGTACTCCTGTGCTACATAAACCTAGGTTAGTTCCCTTACTTGTATTCCTCTGGTACATACACCTAGGTTAGTTCCCTTACTTGTATTCCTCTGGTATGTACTCCAGGGTTAGTCCCCTTACTTGTACTCCTATGGTACATACTCCAGGGTTAGTTTCCTTACTTGTACTCCTGTGGTACATAGTCCTAGTTTAGTTCCCTTACTTGTACTCCTGTGGTACATAGTCCTAGTTTAGTTCCCTTACTTGTACCCCTGTGGAATATACACCTAAGTTAGTTCCCTTACTTCTACTCGTGTGGTACATACACTTCGGTTAGTTCTCTTACTTGTACTCCTGAGGTACGTCTGGGGCCAAGGAGAACCTCAGCTGTAGCTCAGCACACAGCCTCCTCAGGGTAGGAGTGAGGTTGGTAGACTCAGGAGCACAGCCCACCACATGCTCCAGCACACTGTCACCGTCTTCACACACCAGACTCTGGTACTCCTTGTGGACTGCGGCCTGGGGATGAAATGAACAAGGGTTAGTCTGAGGCAGAGTACATTGTCACTCATCACTGTCAGTGGCCTTACAGGACATCAGCATGTGACGCATTCCACTATTCCCCTGCACCGGGTGTTACTGTAATGATGTGCGGAGATCATAGGAACAAACCACTCTAACCTTCCAGAAGCATAGTAAATGCTCATCCTCCAGCAAGTAACTGCCAGTGGGGCACTATTTCTACACAATGAATCTATAATGATTTTTTATCATAAGTGTTATATTTGCAATGACTTCCTTTCTGATTGATAAAAATTATCAGACCTTAATACTCCATAACCTTTAAGCTTTTGACATTTTTACAAGTAGAATAAAACAAAAATTATGCAGAGCATTAAACTCATTTTGGTATATTTCTGCCACTCCCAACCATAAGCCAACCCAATTAGGGGCATTCAACAATAACTTTAACAGCTGCCAAGTTTCTATTACATGAATTTTTCAATACATGAATTTTTGTAGTCAACTGATGATCTGCACGGTTTGCTGACTTTCCTCATGACTTCTTTTGAATTTAGGAACGTATTTTGAAGGTTGATAGTGTGATATCCTACTGGAAGAAGTCTGTTTGGTTGATAGTGTGATATCCTACTGGAAGAAGTCTGTTTGGTTGATAGTGTGATATCATACTGGAAGACGTCTGTTTGGTTGATAGTGTGATATCCTACTGGAAGAAGTCTGTTTGGTTGATAGTGTGATATCCTACTGGAAGACGTCTGTTTGGTTGATAGTGTGATATCCCACTAGAAAAATGTGAGCACCAAAAACAAATATCTTATGACATTATTTTCCCAAATTTTAGCTCATTTAGGGTAATAAATAGCTCAGGTGACCACATTTAAGGAGGAATAGTACTGGAAAGCACTCTGCAAAACTGACGTGTAGCACTCATCACAGAAAGCCTTACCAGCAGAGCAGATTTGCCTGCTCCCCACTTCCCTGTGAGGGCTAGCACCCCTGACTGGATGTCAGCCATCTTACTGAGGCACTGCTTCATCAGGGACTTTCTCCACACAAACTTGTTCATGTGCGAGGCTAGACTCGCTTGGTGAAGCTTGTTGGTGCGCTGTTCTACATCCTGGATTATCTCCTACAATGTCAAGGTCAAATCAAACATATTCATTATAGTATCACTCATGTAACATGCATTCTACTTGTGGTGATTCAGCAAACGATTAACAGAATGAACACTGATTACTGTCAAAGTTATCAAATGAAGAATTGGCATTGATGAACTTGAAAGAAGGCTTTTCATGTTAACATTATTAAAATATCAATAAGAGCATTGCTATTTTTAATGGTACAGGGAGATTAATTTTGAAGTTTTTACAGTACAGCAATCTTAACACAGTTATTTCATTTCCTAAGCTTGTAACATAAGCTATCATGCAAAAACATGTAAAGAGTTAGTACATCCATGATATTACCATTATCCACAGAGCCCTGTCATGGCACCTCAGAGTACAAAATGCTCAAGCCTCTTCTCCCTCCCCCCCCCCCCGCGCCCCACCTATCCAACCACCCACTTATACTCTCACTTTTATTTTACCTCATCTGGGTAGAGCATCATAATGCTAGCCCACAAGTCGTTCAGAACTTTCAACCCAAACGTAGACAGGTTGCCAGTGAAGGGTTTCCCATCCACCACTCCCTGCCAGCTGCATGGATAACTAAAACAATACAGAATGCACTAGTCACTTTCTGCGAATCACTATATCCAAGAGCTACTCCAGATAACAACAAATTTTGTGGGGCCCCATGGTGCCTGGCATTGTTTGTCAATGGTTACTTTTTCTTTCTTAACATGCAGTTTAGGATGCAAAAAGGCTGCAGGCCTTTCTTCTAAAGGGGTAAGAATGGTTTTAAATTACAGTTTCCTGAAGGCCGAACGGGCAATCTGATAGAAAGGAGTAGTCTGTAGTTGATGTCAAAAACAAAGTGGGTGGGCGTGTGCGTTCAAAATGCCTTAAAAATGAAAAAAAAAAAAGAAAGAAAGAAAAACGTTTATTTTCATCCATCACTTTCTTCATTTCTCTGAAAAGCATGATTTTCTTTATCATTATTCTACTCTAAAAAATATTTTGCGACATTTTTTCAGGCATCTATATTATAATAAATGTGATCAAAAATACTTGCCCAGCAGTTCTGACAGGCCATGTTGTACAAGACCTTTTCTTACCATTAGAGGTTTGATCTCTACCCTTCCATTTGTACACTAAATGAGATTAGCATACCTTTCCTCTGAGCAGAGTCCAGATTGTCTCACTGTCTGCTTAAGACCCTCCATTCTGCTCCTACTCACACTGTGCTCAGACTCAAATTCACCACGGTAACGCTCTGGCACATCCCTTGGGGTGAAAAAGAAAAATTAAATTACTTCTAACTGAAAAATTGGATTAAAGCTTGACAAGTGCTTTTAAATAAAATTCAACAAGGGAAGAATAGAACTGCATGCAAGAAAATTAGTTGTGACAAGACCTATAACAAAACATTAGGATAGCCATGGAGAAATACATCATGATAGGACAGTCTTACTGTTTGATAATGATACTAGCTAAATAAGCAATTCAAGAAAATTGTTCTTCCAGTCAAACATACATTACACTTCATTAATTACAAAGTGCGATATCACCTGACCACATGCTAAATAATCATTTTTGAAAACCCATATAACTGAAGATATAATACTTTTATTTCAATCACATTTTAAGATTTATCAACATATTATTTAACTGAAGTTTAATGCCACGCCCAAGAATGTTTTCACCATGTCTATCAGATTTATGCAGGGTGAAGCCTGAGCCCTCAGAGTACACCACCGACCTTTGGCGGTTACCTGACAAACCTTTTGACTTTAAACCATTACTCACAACAAGTACTGTGTACTTGTTGGTTCATGATAATCCTGTACTTCATACTTTACCTGATAAAGGAATTATCCCTAATGTAGAAAAACGCCTTTCCCTTGGCCTGTTTAGGGTTGCGCAGTGCCCCAGCATACATCTCCAGCTCTGTCAGAGATGCACCCTGGGGATGGTCTGTCAACCAATCAAACTCAGGGTCACTTGGGAGGTCACAGTTCAGTGGTACCCAGCCTTGTCTCTCTCCGAGTAAGCCGACAAAAAACTGGCATTTGGACACTTCTCTGAGGCAGATTTCCACTGATCTGAAAACAGATGAAAGAATATCCATGGTGTCAAGGAGGAAATGATATGTCAAGAGAGAAATGATATACTAAGGGAGAAATGATACGTCAAGAGAGAAATGATACACTAAGGGAGAAATGATATGTCAAGAGAGAAATGATACACTAAGGGAGAAATGATATGTCAAGAGAGAAATGATACACTAAGGGAGAAATGATATGTCAAGAGAGAAATGATACACTAAGGGAGAAATGATACGTCAAGAGAGAAATGATAGACTAAGGGAGAAATGATATGTCAAGAGAGAAATGATACACTAAGGGAGAAATGATACACTAAGGGAGAAATGATATGTCAAGAGAGAAATGATACAGTAAGGGAGAAACGATATGTCAAGGGCTTTGACAAGTGCTGAAGTCATGTATTTTAGTCCAGCATGGATGCACATGGTTGGTCAAACTGCATTGAAAGTACCTGTGTACGCTGGTTCTACGCAATAAAATTCAATAGCTTTCCTTGAAGTACTTGACAAATTTGAGAGTGTTTTTACACATTTGCAACAAAACACAACATGTTTGAAGCAAATGTTGTAAACTTACTGTTTGTTCTTGCTTTCTTCCTCAGTAACACCCCATCGAAGGTCAACTTCAACAATGTTGATGAAATGTTTCTTTGCTCTAGCTCGCAGTTCTGGGAAGATAAATCTTGTGAGAAGGTCTCGTTCTCCGTGCATGTCCCGAAATGTTGATGAGATGAATACACGAACTGTGCGCCATCTGCAAGACAAAATATACATGTACTACTCGTTATTTTAAGGTGCGTTTTCCTACAGTATACATGTATACATATCCTTCAGGTGAAAAGTTTCAACTATACCTATACTCAATCAATACCTCAACTAGTCTCAGAACCCTGTAAGTCATACATACAACAAAACAACCAGTCCTCCTACAAAATATCTAGTGTTCATACAAAACAACGAGTGCTCTGACAAAAAACACCTACCACAGAACTTTTACATACATGCACATGTACATGGCTATCTTGTTAATAAACAATAAACTCACCATAATGCAAAATTATGGATACTGCAAATAAACACTTTGTTCATGTTTCAATATTTTGTCCACTTCAGAAAGAACCACTGCATCTCCTCAGTTTATCTAGGTTTTTTCATTATATATATTTCATTGGTAACACCTGTCTACGACACTTGACATTTTAATACAGAATCGAAGAGAGATAACTTAGCAAGGGTAAGACGCCTACTGACCACCCTACTGAAGCCTACTGACTAACTGTAAACTTACACAGGGACGGGGTTAGCATTCACTGCCTTGGTGGCCTTAGGTAGCCTGTTTGTGGAAGGGGCAGCTAACGGGAGCCTGTCTGGAGGTGAGGTTTGACCACTGTCCAGGTCATAGGCAGTGTCTATGTTCTCCACATGGGTCAGCTGGGCACCACTCCCTCGCTCGGCTATGAACCTGTACACACAGTGTCGTCAATGATACACAGAGAAGCTTGTTGTAATAATGTTGTACACTTGTAACAATGATATACACAGTAGCTGTTATTCTGTTGTATTGATGTTGTTGGTGTCATTCTGCATAAGGTCAGATGTATTCACCTACAGTCAGGGCCAGACAAATGCAGTGATACCACATTCTACCACTTGGCCAGCCAAGGCCCAAGACATGTTTGTATTTGAATTATTAAACATGGATGTCACAGAGCACACAGCAGTGATATTTACCCTGTTGGAGTCTCATTGATAAACTGTTAACCCCAGAAATACCAGATAACAGTTTCCATAAACATAAGTCCTTAAAACTTCACAAAGCAGAGTATGAAGAACTTTATATGTTCTTCTATGAGGACTGAAAACTTCCATTTTTCAGGCATACCTAAACATTTGTTCAAAGATTCAAACCAAAGAGGAAACCTTACCTGAGAATCTGGTCGCTGTAGCCTGAGACATGGATGTTATTAGGATGTGAGGAACGGCCATCAACTCTGTACACAAATTAAACAAAGGCCATACATGAATCAAACAAATATACAGGTACGGAGACCAAATAAAAATGTCACACAGTTCAGAGGAAATACTAATAACAGATGAAATCTTCAGAAATCTGATATGTACAACTGTATGTGTTGAATATTTTATACCAGAGGTGCTCAGAAAAGACAAGTCAATTGGACATTTAAACAGTTTTCACTACTGCAGAAACTTCTAAAACTATAAGATTGATAATATATTACTGCAAGGATACTTTCAATTTAGTATGAATTAGACCACATTTCTATCTCCTGCATTTTTAAACCACTGAGCAGATGTTTATATTTACCTTGTGAATTTTCCAGCCAGAGCCACAGACACAAACAACATATCTGGATAAACAAGGCGACGATATTTGAGGAGGAAGTCATCCAACAGTCTGCCCTTGTCACCAGTGTCATCAATCCCTGACCATAGACTGATCAGGTTGTCCACCTGCCATGGACAAAACAGCAGCATAGGCATCCGATGTTTCCAACAGGCACGTCAAAACCCATTACTCAAGATCTTTATCTAACTATTTATTCAATTATTTATTTACATTAATAGCGCTTGTCTAGTACTTCAGGTTTTACTTAGTAAGTGCTGAGTTGTGAGGAAGCAATAAGTCCCGTAGACAGTAAAACTGCTTTCCCCAAACAGACTGTCTCAGAGCACCGGTAAATGTTTAACGCCAGCATATAGCCCAGACAGATTTACATGAATCTTCCAAAACAAATGCTGTTACCTGAACTCTATCTCTGAGGATTTCCACTAGCTTTTTCTTAGGGAATCCAGATTCCGTCCTCTCTGTATATTCAGCCTTGTCTAAATCCTAAAGAAAATTGACTATTAACTTAAGCATCTCGAAGACACACACAATGTCATATCCCAATAAAGTGAATTAACATACACGCAGATCTTTAAATTCTACTCTGCCATCCTTCTACCAAAAATAAGGTCATAAAGAAAAATCACTGCCTCTGTAATGTTTTCTTTTGGCCACTAAAGTTTTACTCAAATGCCAGAAATGTATGACATCATTTATGCTCCATGAACAGTTATGATAATATTCATACTTCATGCTTTTTTTTTCCTTGAAAGGTGTTGTGAGAGGTGGGAGGTTGGATTGCTGGATATATGAAAAAAGAAGCAACATTACTGCCCAAGATCTCTGAGTAACAGTCATGAAAAGAAAAGAAAACACCAATTTATAGGCACCATAACTATTTCTGAGGTAACCTGACAGATTATGAAAACTCCCCATACCAGCTGCTTGATGAGGTTCATGTTGTCCAAGATGGTTCCCTTGTCGACATCTATGTCAGTGAAGCTGTTGTCGTTGTATAGAATGAGGGTGCAATCTTCGCAGGAGTACTTACACATCAGCCCCAACAACAGACCCACTTCCTTCAGCTGATGAACAACAGAAAACTCATTTTAGTTTTGTTCTTTCGTCACAATTATACAGTTCTCACAACCCAAAATTTGCCAGATATAGGCCAAGTTGATTACGACTAGGCCCTGTTTTGGACTTACATAGGTCATCCTTCTTGTTGAGCAGTTTTTCAGAAAGATGTCATCTCTATAAATTTATTCACACACAATACAATACTGAACAATACTATGCATTTCCATTCTGTTCATGGTGAAGAACTGTTTAAAACATCAATAGTTTTGATCCTGGTCCAGATCACTCCCTGAATGTAATAAACGGGTCCTTGAGAGGGTGTCAACCTGTGCACTTAACTTCATCCATCATGGTATAACGTTTTCCTTAAATTACTGCGAGGCAAACACACAAATAAAAGCTGGAAAATATATCGATTATTTGTGAAATTTTATTGAATCTCCTACTCCTAAACAAAACTGGTGTGCCTTACTGTTCAAGATATGGTTTCCCTAAATGAAGAATATGCATTGTATTGTTTCTGGAAGATGGGGGCACAAGGACGAATGTTTTCGAAAACAGGTCCTACAAATGCAGTTATCAATCGACCCACCTGTCTTGGTTTGCCCAGGCCTCTCGCTGCTGTACAAGGTAACTCCATCTGGCTACCTATATCACATAATATCACAGTGCGTCCTCTGATTGGCTGAACATTGTACACAGTGGCGATTTTGACTGCTGTGTCGAGAGCTTTGCGATAACGAGCCAGCAGCTTCAGGTCAAAGGGCACTTCACTGTAAAACAACAGAAGCGGTAGGAGATATACTGAAACGGTAGTGAAACCATTATGAACTATACACACGTGATCAGGAATGCTGCAAAAGTAATTGTTGCTGAAACTTCTTATACTTTACCTTTGCTTCATATTCAGACGAGAAACAACCAAGAGTTGGTCCATGTGTGAGTTGTTATATATAACAGCTAAAACTCTCTGCTTTTGTACTTTTTTCATACAACAAATAATACTTACTTTTCACATACATATCACATTCAAAGAAGAAAACTGAAATGTAGGCCATACTGACCTCCCACTAGTACAAAACATAGTCAGAAGCCTTATCAATCTTTCAAGTCAGTCAGAAGTTAAATGATTCCATAACCTCAGATCATAATCAACAGGTAACAATTCATCAGGAATTCCAATATGAGCTGGCCTTCAGGCATAATGAGGAAAATGACCCAAATTTGTCTCACAAAGTGGATTTATAGAGGCAAATAAAATATTACCACAAATGCTGAGACTTACATTTCCTTACTAGAGTATCATTAAAACTGTCCACAGAAAATTCAAAACATATTTCTAAGAGCAACAGAACTCTCAAAATCAGACAAAATATGCATCTTTGTCATGAGAAGATTTATAGATTATTTACAGTTCTCATTACATCAACATTTATGCATGAATGAAAGGGCTTAACTGCTTTTTGCCGTAATCCATTTGCATATCTTTGTAAATCAGTCCTTCATGACTTTCCCTGTAATTCTGTCTCATAAAGAAATATTCTGACACATAATGCCATATATTATGACATCTTGAAAACCAAGATTAGCAAAGCCAGATGGAAATGGGATCACTTCTGTACCTGATAGGTCCGTTTGTCTTCTTCACCTTTTTCTTCAGCCACCACTTCACAGAGCCGTCTGCTGATTTCTTCACCTTCTGCTTTGGCTGAGTGGACCTTGGTCCAACCCCAGCCTTGGAGTCTACAGCCTGCTTTATGATATCCTCCTCTGTAGAATGGCCACAGTCAACAAACGTCAGAAATGAAATAATTAAGATGAACAAAACATAGAAAATAACTGAAAAATATTGCAAATATTTTGTCTTTCCTAACTACTGCATATGTAATCAGTGAGGAAATGATGAGTCAAGCCTGTCTTATGTGTTATGAGTGTTCCCTGGACTGTTAGCTAATGATAGCCTATGCCAAAACCAAATAGCACAATATTGTGCTTTTTGTTAAATACATGATAACCAATCTTCTCAGTATGAAAGCAACTGAAGCATGTGTTGTGATAAACGTGTTATAATGAGGGAGAGTGTACATCCGATAGAATATCTCAGGTGTATGACAGAGATGGAGAGAAACATTACAACTAAATTATAAAAAAATGTTTAGCTAGTCAAAATTTTGAGGGATCATTATTCCAGGCAGCTACACTTGTAGCTGACTGGAAACCTGTGTTGATGTGTTCCTGTCTGTATTTTTACAAAACACTCACGGTTTGTCTGATAATCTGCCTCCAGCTGGTCAAGAATTTCGTAAGCCGAGAAAAAGCGGAATGGAAACTGCTTGCTGTAAATGACAGCTCCCTAAACAAAATGACACCAAAAACATCCAAAATTTTTAATTAAAACAATTCAGTAGATGACCTGAAAGAACATTAGAAAACAATTTTTTATTGTGACATAAACATAATGACGCTACAGTGAGCTATGTGCATATTTTTGTCCCACAAAATTATGTTATTTCTAACTGAAGATTTCCTGATTCCTAAACTAACAGTACATTAGCAAAAATCAATATCACTTGATGCATATCACACACAAAAGTAAGTGAAGTTGTACAGCCATAACTAAGGTCTTTGTGGACTATTATGCCCCATACCTGGTCACTAAGTTTCCGTATGACCCAGTTGTGATGTTTGAGAGATATCCCAGCCTTTATCATGTTCCTCAGGTTCCTCAGCATGGCCATAAAGGGAAGTTTCTTTTTGTCTGTAACCAAACACAAAAGCAAAATACTTCATTGATATGATTGGTGTTTAAAGCTCTACAAAAGAATTTTTCACCTAAATGACGGCTGTTTGTTTATTTATTTATTTGATTGGTGTTTTACACCGTACTCAAGAATATTTCACTCAAACAACAGCAGCCAATGTTATGGTGGGAGGAAACCAGACAGAGCCCAGTGGAAATCCACGAACGTCCGTCGTTACTTGCAGGCCCACCCATGTAACGGCTGAAGAGGAGACCAGCATGAGCTGGACTAGAACTCACAGCGACTGCATTTGGTGAGAGACATCTGGGTCATTACGCACTGCTGATGTGCTGGCCCCATCGGCCACAGAGGCCCCTGCATTGAACTTTAACTTGGACATGTATACAGAGTGATTAATCAGCCTCATAAAGGTAAATCAAAATTACTTCAAACTGCGAAAGCTATGCTTTGTTCTGCATCACCAAAACAGTAACTTCATCAGAAGTACCAAAAACAGTAACTTAATCAAAAACCTTGACAATCTTGTTAAATAAGAAGTGCCAAGCAATTACTATTACAATGTATGAGAACACGTGGTAAATATTCATGCACATTGTGGTCCATACTCACCTATAAGCTCCTCCCAGGTGGATGCCTTGTTCCCTTTGAGTGACACCTGAGTCTCCCAGGTCTCAGGGACAGGCAGTTTCATCCTCTTCCCAGACCTGTCCTCCTCCCAAGTCCCTGGCAAACGACTCTTATAAAACTCCTCCAGACTCTCTGGGTATCTGTGTACAAAACAAGGGAGGTAACTCAGGTTCATAAATGAAAGGCCTTCTAAAAAGAGAGATGTGTGAACATATAATAAATGCAATTTCCACCCTACCTATACAATAGAATAGTCACAATCACGTATGCATAGGACAGACAATTAAAAAGACATGGATCAAACCCAGCAAGCACAAATTCAACTCAGGTACACTGGTTCACTATTGAAGGACATTTAATGCAGACAGCACCTCTCTAACACTGCATTCCTTAAAGGAAAAGGCTGGGGAAGTATAATGTAAACTGTAGCAAAAGGAGTGAGGTTTGAAGATTTAAAAAACACCATTCGATAAATTTCTTCACGTTCTCTAAAAAACATATCCTTTAACGCTGTAAACTCAAAAAACTGTCAGAAGACAGCTACATTTAACTACTAGCTGAATGATATGTATCAGGTCGGTCGATCAAGTGGAGTTCTATCCCATCCGTATTTGATCTGTTCATTGTGCAGCCAAAGACAACACACTGGCATCCTGTTCTTCATTCTGATTTATGCACTGAGAAAACAAGGTGCAGCAGTCAACCATCCGTAATCAAGGAGAATTTGTAGGTGTAAGAGTAGCGTTGTGTACAATCAAGAGATAGACTGGTAACGAGTAACCAGCTTGATTCATGTCATTCTCACTAATCTGGCTTTAAATAATCTTGTGTTCTGATTGGTCAAAATAATTTTCACAATTAAATCCCCTTTTACATGGAGGTATTTATTATTTGGCTTCAAGTGTGTGCTGTGATCTATCTTAAAATTTGTTGTCTAGTAGGCTAACAAATCTAAAAAAAATACTTGATAGTTGTTTTTAAATCTTCAAATCATACTCCTTCACCACGAATGGTCCAGTGCTTCTTTTCCTTTACACAAAATAAAAAGTATCCAAATGCTCACTTCTTTCCGATCAGGCACATGACATGTTCAACCGGCTCAGTGATGTGAAGTTTGCGGATAAGCTGTTTGAGGGTGAAGGTGCTCTGAGCAAGCTCCTCTTCTGTCTCACTCTCCTCTCCCATTCTAAACATCTGAGAAACAAACACACAGGTGTCAATATGTTATCACCTTACAGAGTGAAACACAAAGGTATAAGAATGCCTAACCATCTGACAGACTGAAACCGACAAGTAGCCAAATAGCTGACCACCTAAAAGATAGAAAAACACAGGCGTCAAAACACCTACCACCTGACAGACAAAAATACACAGGTGTCAAAACACCTACCACCAGACAGACAGAAACACACAGTTGTCAAAACACCTACCACATAACAGACAGAAACACACAGGTGGCAAAATGTCCACCATCTGAGAGATAATAATACACAGGTATCACATCATCTGACAGATAGATATGCACAGAGATCACACTATCTAACCATCAGACAGGCAGAAAATACAGACGTCACAACGCAGGCAGCTAAACAACTGACAGGCTGAAATATACAGGTATCCAAATGTCTCATCACTTGATAGAGGGAAGCATACAGGTGTGAAAATGTCCAACCACCTGACACAAATACTTTCCAACCAGGCAGAAATAAACAGATGTCAAAATACCTAACCACTTGACAGATAGAAATAATATACAGGTATCCAAATATCTAACCACTTGAAACACAGAGAATTAGACAAGTACCCAATTATCTTCAGGGAGTATATGTACGTCCACATTACAGGTGTTTTTAGCAATGCAATGTCATGAACTGAATACAACATCTATTTATTTCTGCTGATTTAAGAACACAGAAAAACATACACTTTCATAAGGATATAATATGAACTAGCCAGCAAAGCAATGTATAAAATGGTTGAAAATGTATAGTGCCTAAACACACATTAACCAAAAATCCCAGAAATATCAGCCATTTTTACACCTGTGTTGTTTACCTGATGTAAATCCCCTGAGTCATCCTCCATCTCTTCCTCCTCACCTGATGATGACTCAGGCCCTACTGCTGGCCATGGTTTAGTCTTGCAAACGGGCTGTTTCTTCACTTTCTTTACATTCTTTACCTTCTTACTCTTTGACTTGTCTTTGTTATACTTTGCTGAGAAGAAAACAAATTTTCATACAACAATAAGTAACAGAAAGAGACAAAGGAACAAATTCAACAACTATATAAATGATAAAGAAGTCTTGGAAAGGTGACAATGTTTCTGAATGATAGTTTACACAATGCAACAAACCATATCAGTTTATTCTCTCCTGTTCATTACTGTCACTGTTGATGTAGCAAATCCTGCACAATGCAAACTTATCAAGATTTCCAAACACATAGACAAACAAGTCTAATAGCTTCCATACTAACAGGAAGTTTGAATGTATGCATACACGGTATAGTATACAAAAAAAACTGCAAAGATTGAATCGAGAAAACACCATACCCTGACTTACCAAGCTGATATTTATCAAAGTCCGGAAACTTTGTGGCCATGACTCGTCTGAGCGCAGCTGGGAGTGATCCATAGTTTATGGACTTGTCATAAAATGCCTGCATAATGTCAAAAATACTCCCAGAATTCTTGAAATTTGTTGCAGATTTTTCTTTATCTTTATTTATTGTTTTTCCCAGAATCAAAATGGAATTCTGTTCATTTGCTCTAGAGGAATCTGCCAGAATCTAGTCCAAATATAGTATCACAAAGCCATTGATCGAAGTCATGGTTATGAGGATTCCATATTCATAACATTAACAATGAAACATAACGCATATTCTGTTACAATAAAAATATGAATTTTGTGAACTCAAACAGACTAAAACCCAGAGTATCAAAGCTGACCAGAATTCTGCTCATTGTTAGCCCAGAAGTCACTGCAATATTCACTTCAGTACACAGTTTAACCAACATCTGCCCAGCCTCACATTGACAAACTCACCTGATACAGCTCTGCCACTTCGATCCAATCTGATGGTAGACATATTGATACCTTAAAGTATTTCTTCAGGAAAGTCCGACAAGGATGGACATTTGAGGCCAATGCCAGCAGAAAATTGGCAGGTGTTCGGATGTTAAGCTCTCGTCTTGTGTACAAGGCAGTCTGAGAAACACAACAATATTCAGGCTCAATCCTACTTGGTAAATTAACAGAAAGCAAGGAACTAATGCTATGCAGAGCAAAATGTTCAGAATACCTGCTATACCTGTGCAACAACTTTACTCTTAGAAGAATATGATTGCGAAGGCTATTCCAATAACTGATCTCACCGAACTAGTCTACACTGTTTAACTGATTGATTGTTTGATTGATGATATTCACAGTGATCCAGTGCCCTTAACTTCTGATCCAGTAAGACCCCTTACCAATAACTAATAAATCCATGGTATATCGATAAATGTCAACAAATAAGAACATGGATACGGTATATATACACAGAATTTATTTACTCACCTTCAAAATAAATTCTGGATCATACAGAGCTACGTTTTCTGCTAGGACCATAAGCTGAGTGCGAGCTTCATCCTTGACATCTTTGAAATCTGGGGAGCAGATAAGTGAGGAGCTGACAGCATTCAGAAGCGCCATCTGAAACAGTCATCAGGGAAAACTAACAATGTAATGGTTGCTGAATAGTCACTCAAACATTACTTAAACAAATGAACACAAACACTACCTGAAACAAACAGAAATTCGGGCTTTTAAACATTAACTGTTCTGCATTCATAAAATAAAAGATTTCTTATGCCTTTCCATTTATGACACTTTGGGGGTCTTAAAGTTAAGAGAAGAAAGTTGGATTTTCTTTAACAAATGAGGGCCATGGCATGAGGAGTATTGCTTGAATTCATCCGTCTTTTCATATGCTCACTAAAAACCTATGATGACTACCTTTTTGCTGGCAGTGTTTAGCACAGGTGTGGGAACCATGGTGGAGGCTGAGAATCCTGGAATCTCCACAGCCTTCTCCTTCTCACTCAGTGTGGCAAAGACATGATACTCTGGGGCTGCCATATCTCTCTCTCTACTTCCTTCCTTCAGCTGAGCCTTCTCTGCGCTCTTTGCTTTCTTTGATGCCACTGGAGCAAAGGCCCGCTTCTCAGTTACCTCCCTTCTCTTGGGGTTTTGTAGTGACTTGTAACTGTATCCTCTATCAGCAGGCAAGGCTTTCTTTGGAGTCTTCTCATCAGGTTTGGCCCAGCGATTATCTTCTGTCATGGCATCCTGACTCTTCACACTTGTGTACTTCAGAAGATTTGAATCTTGGAGAAAAGAAGGAAAAATCAAGATCAAGACACAGTCAGCAAGTGAGTACAGTATAATATTATCTTCTACATAAAATTTTGAGAATGATGAACTCTGTAACAAAAGGCTATTCACTGAAAGTGCCATAAATCCAAGAAGCACCAGCTACAACGAGTTCATGGAATTAGTATTTCAAAACATAGCTAACAAATCGGATGTTGTAATCATGCAAGGGGCCAAACACAGTTAACTATCCATAAACATAATACAACCTGGTCAAAATGTTTTCAAAATAAATCAACCCAATAACTGAGACAATACCTGTGGTAAGATTGGATGATGGGGCATATCCTGCAGAAGTCGTCGTCACCAGGGCCAGGGGCGAGGACAGAGTCATACTGTGTAATCCTCTCCCAGGGGCGGACAGAAGAAGCTTGTTCTCCAGGCTTCTCGGGCTACTTGTGCTCTTCAGCCTGGAAGTCGTCACAGGTGAAGTGTACCTGCATGGTGTGGTCACACCCAGAGTGGGGGTAGCACTCTTCATCTCAGGGATGCTGCTCAGCAAGCCAGACTTACAAGTCAACAAACTTGATGAAGTCTTCGTCGAACCAATATCCATCTGCATCAGACCTGGTGTGAGTTTTGTCAATCCAGGTGAGGTTTTCATTAACCCAGGTGAGGATTTCAATATACCTGGTGAGGTTTTGATTAACCCAGGAGAGCTTAAATCGGCAGTTTTCAGCAAACCAGGTTTAAAATTCTTTGCTGACAAGCCAGGGGATTTGTTTTGCTTAGAGGCAGCCCCCTCCTTTATTAAAATGAATTCTTTTATCTCATTTTGGATATCAGGATAACTCTTTGGTTCTTTCTGATGCTGAACAGGTGCGTCAATCCATCCCCCAGATGTCTTCGTGGGGTGCTTTGAGACTGATCTAACCCTAACTTCTGCATCCTGGTTTGACAGCAGGACAGAGCTATATCTTAATCCAGTCAGAGGGGAAGAACTATTAAGATTACCTGTCAATAATGAAAACATAGAAATACATATATCCTGATAACTGATAAAATAACTGATAAAATCAGACAATATACAGCTTGCCAAAAATCTACGCACAGTAGTCAACAAACAAATGCAAGTGAACAGTTTATTTCTCAGCATTATTACATTTTAGGTAATACAAGTAATAATATTTATAATAATTTACTCTCTAGATAGTAAGCTTTAGGAAGCATCTCAAAACACTTTACACGTATGTCTCAAAAAGGCTGATGATGAAGAGAAACATTTTACAGATATGAACTATGATGATTTACCAACACAAACTCACTTGGCTTAGAGGAGAATCCCAAAGTCCCTGAATTTAACTGTGGATTGGAGAGTGTGGGAGGCATTGTCTCTTACAGTTGCATACTACAGGCTCTCAGGACTCCAGTATCCTACAAGTATCAAGAACAAACACATACACAGAAATAAGATAGGTGACAAGCAAAAGGTGTCTGTCTTGAAAAAGGAATACTCTGACTTCCCCCCAACAACATACTTCTAAACCAAAAAACTTCCTGAAGTTCACCTTCTTTGCAATCAAAATGTGTCCAAATGAACAGAATTTCAGTTTGCACTCCAAGTTGGACTTGAAGCATTTAAACAGTTTCAGCCGAATTCAACATGCATTCTAAACAAGTGACAAAATGGAAAAAACAGTTCCTCATATATTAGAAGCAAGAACTGATTTCGGAAAGACTCACTATGGACCACCAGAAAAAGAGGGCTATTTCTTATTACATCCTCTAATGAAGCTACACAAGCTCCTTCTGTTTCTTTGTGGCTTTAACTAGTTTAAGCCAGGCATATGGGGATCTGGTTAGTCCTATATCACATGCTGCCTGCTTTTTGGTTCTTAAGGCAGTCTCCAGAACTGTGACAACACAACCCTTCTGCAGGAATGCAGACAGGAGACTCAGAAAGAATTCTACAAAGTGTCCTCCACCACAGGCTTAATAATTAGATTTGCTTCGAGTTTATTCATCACTGACTGGAGTTGAATTATAAACAGTTTTTCACTTCCAAGACGACAAACACATGGGTTAATTTGTGGGTGATTGAAAATAACCAGACTGCACAGAGTAAACCACCAATGTTTCCTAAAACATCTGATGTGGCTGTCAACTATCTTACTGTCAAATATTTTAACTGAGCCGATATTTACTTGCCTGATGCAAGTATATCTATTGTACAAACAGCTGAAAACAGTTTTATGCATATTAAATTGCAATCTAGTTCGATTCAATTAAACTCTGAACTCTACTGAAACATCAGAAATTGCTAAACGTAGACTTTAGCCATTAATTTACATCCTTAACTGGTTTCGAGCGCTGGCTGTGTAGATGCCGTGTAGGCCTATGCCCGGTCAATGGTGATCCAGCCCACAACAACATGTTGGTTGTACGCACAAGAACCTTTATCCTCGTTATTAAAAATTACTATAAAGTAGACAAAATACCTTACTTACAGTTTTAGCGTCAAAGCATAGAATGACAAATGTTGCAAACTGATTGAAACTCGAACCTAAGTTATAGGAAAGTGCTGACACCGCCTCCGAAGACGTCTGTCGCAACACCGAGAAATTGTTTACATGCAAGCACTCTCCACTATTCGGATCATGCCATGTGTAAGTCGGCATATGTCATCCGAATTGCACAATCCCCAATGCATGGAGAGTGGAGTTGCCAGACACGTTCAAACTCCCTACAGCACATGTTCCACCCTTCCTGCCTGCAAAGTGTCTGTCTGTCCGTCCGTCTGTCAATAACTTTTAGGGAAAAGGGTTATCTAGGGCAAAACCGTGAATTTCGGTGGAAGTTTGCTTTACACGAAAATGTTAAACAATTAGACGAATGTGTAAACAGGCAAACCTAAAAGGCTTTGTATAGGATTTATCCGAAACTGTATAATTCGCCATTATCCTTACCAGAACATGGTAAGAAAAGTTGAGTTGACATCTCACTAAACCTAAAAAGGCTTACTGAGCCATTGTGTGCCAGTACTGCACGCCATAAGTAGATAGGTCTAAATCAACCATGGTAAACAGTACAAAATTAATAGTTTTAGTGTTGAAATGTAATAAGAACGGATTTATATAGCCTACATCCGGGCATTAGCGGTTTTACTCGCGCCAACACGCTTTGCACGCGGTGGAGAAATCATTGTCAAAATAACATGGAAGCCAATGAGGAACTCTGCTTCACGGCCTCATAAGTCCAAAACTAGGTTTCCTTAACGCTCATAATGTACATATGTTATGCGGATTGCTCTGTAGTAAAACATGCTGTAATTTCTGGTCATTATCAGATGTAGTTCTCAGAATATTGTCTGGTGTTGTTCATTTTCCTATCCCTTAACATGTTATCTATCACCTCGTCGTCTGCTTGCCGCTGCTCAAGTGCCCGGATGTACACGGTCCCGCATTATACAGTTTATTTTCAAGGCTATAAGGATCAAGGGTAGCCTGTATATTTCTGGATTAGAAAATGAAGCATATCGATTAACTAACTTCATGCAGCAGTAATTATAACCTTGTTTTAAATGTTAGGAATTTGTTTTTGCTGGATGAATCGACGGCATTGTTAGGACTGTGAAAGGAAAGGAAAATATTCATGATTGTCAATGGAATGATCATTTAATTGGAGCTTTGGAAAACAGTTGAGGACGCGTCATATCCAGACTTAGGGCCGATTGGCATGCTACCCTCACATTCGGCTGTTTTGTTTGTTTTTGTTTTTTTTTTGTTTTTTGTTGTTTTTTTTTTTTGTTTGTTTTTTTCTTTTCAATCAAAACAGGTGATAAAAAATGAGAGTCAGGCCTATATAAAAGGTGTATGCAGGGTTCTTGTCATGTATATGAAATATTATCGAGTTTGATCGAATTGTACGTAGTATGTACCGGTCTCGGTGTGAAAACATGTTATTAGTATATCAGGGCAATATAGCTATATGATAACCTATGTTAGTATTTATACATATTTAGTAGTAATAAACCAAGACGCTCTAAGTATCCATAAGGAACATTTTGTCCAGCTTATTAATTTTGGGCTTACCAGAGGACATAGTCCTAACGCGTCATTATCCCTTAGTTGACTTTATAAAAAATGTTTTAAAATAAGTTAACTTTACAAACTGTGTGCATGCTTAGCCTATATATGTACAGGCCTACTGAAGTAAATTTTAGATCACAGTTTGAAAGACGCGTTGACATGATATATATGATGTCAGGAAAGCATTTGGTTCGTATTACACAAGTTTGGTCAGGTCATGGCGGCCTGTTCGACGTGCGTGCGGGTCATGTTGTTCCGACAAGCAAACTTCGCGGCTATGCCAGAGCTCGTGTGGGAATATAGATCGGCCTAGCTCGCCCCATGCAGTACACAGGCGGGACTATGCCGCTCAGTCTTGCTGACATTATCCGAGTCTTCAACCAGCTATACACACATTAAGATTGCATGCATGTGCAGGACAATGGCCAGACAAGTTGATGGGTCGAGTTTTTCGTTCATTTTTTTTAATGTTTAATTTTTTCGTTATACCCTTTTAAAAATGCAGTATGTATCGTATGCATGCAAGTTCGTGACATATGCACACTTCACGGCATACAGGCAGCCGTGTATTTGCGGAATTCATCAACTGGAGTTTATATACCGTATCACTGTCTATAGCGTTTGCAATACAGTCGAGACAAATGTTATTACTTAATAATAATCCCTAAAACTCTTTAAACGCTGGTGACATTGGCGTGTACTGCGGTCAGAAGAAGTATAAAGCCCAGTTATTAAACGTCTTGGAATAGTAGAGGGGGTACATTTAAAACTGAACCTGGCAAACCCACTTGGCTTGCACGCAGGAGAACAGAGATCACAAACCGTACAGGACCGTGTCAATTAACTTACTGATATGCTTAACTTTTATGATGATGCATATGATGATGTATTAATGAACTGTTTATTTATTTATCCCATTTGTGTTTTATGCCGTACTCAAGAAAACTTCACGTATTTTTACGACAGTGGCCAGCAATACGGTGAGAGGAAACCGATCAAAGCCGGGGGGAAATCACGACCATCTGCAGGTTGCTGCTAGATCCTCCCTGCACGCATATACGTGGACTTACAAAATTCACAGAAGTCACAACGACCACGGTTGTGAGAGGCCCTTGCATGGGCCATTATGCTCTGCTAGCAACACGCTAAAGTTATACTTCGGCCACGTAGGCCCCATGAAGAAGTAGTCATGTTTGTTACAATTATGATATGAAATGTGTAATATGTCTTTTTAATTCATCCCATCGATCAGAAAGAGGCGTGTGCTGTGAGTATGACCGCAAGTTCTCCCTCTCTGTGGCGTTTGGGACTATATACAGGCCAAATTCAGTCGAACTTTTAAAACCATAACATTTAAAATATATATTACACGTTTTGAAGACTGTCAATTAACACATCAGATCAATCTTTGAATTTCAACGGCAACTTTTTATATCCTTAAAATATATATAATCTATAAAAGACAAGTATGTATCACATAATATGGGTCAGTAAGTCTAATATTGGGCTTGGTAGTTTCATATCCTTTCACCGAGTGACCATATATAATATTGGCATCCCTCGTGTTAGCTCTAGCGGGCTTACCCATAGATTAATATGTATAGATGCTAGTGGATAATAATCTATACAAGCCCGCTCGGGCTACCGCCGTCAGCAAGTTTCAAGGTTTCGAGTACTACGAGCAGGCTACTGTACTATAACATGGTAGCGTCTCTGGCCCAACGGCCTTGGAAAGTACATAGAATTGTCTCAGTCGACTTGACTTAGTTCATCTGTCGACGTCATATTTTGACAAATTTATATGTTTGAGCACAAATGCTCAGCGTCTATTATCACACACACATACGCTATACATACAAAACACCTATACATGAAGCCAAATATTAGGCCGTTGTAGCCTCTTCGTCATATGCCATATCAACTTGAGCGGGATCTGAAGAGTATGCCAAGCATGCATGCATTTGATATAGATTATACACCAAACATATCTTTATTTGATGTGCACACCAAGCAAGAAATGATTTCTGTTTAACTTGCTCCTTGGTCGATGAAAGGTTTAGGATATAATTGATGGTCTCCGGCCGTACGTGGGAAGGTCTCTCAGCAACCTACGAATGGTCGAGGGTTTTCCCCACGCTGTGCCCTGTTTCCTCTCACCATAATGCTAGGTGAAATATTCTTGAGTGCGACGTAAAACACCAATTAAATAAATAAATATATATGTATTGGTTATAGTATTTCACGTCATCTTGCGACTGTCACATATATATATAGGCTTCTTCCATGTATGCTGTATATCTTCCATGAGTTTGTAAGTTGAACAACACACACACACACACACACACACACACACACACACATACATATACACACATAAGGTACCCATATATAAAACATGTGCAATATCATTTTGTGTACAGTAGAAAGGTCACATCATTATAGGCCTATGCACAGTTAAAGTAACGCCTTTCCAAACAAACCATTCAGCTGAGCAGCAAAACGACCACGGAGTGCTTTTCAAAAGAATGAGCCATATATAGGCTCCATACGTATGCAGTTTTTCACAGTCACACAATTAAGCACTTAAGGCTTACATGTTATTGTAAATAGAACAATAGTTGCACATAGAGATTGACGGTAGAAAAATTCAAGGCAACCAATTCCTTTTCGCTTGATGTTTGCATGCTTTCAATGATTTTTTTTCTGAGTGTATTATCTTGGCCACACATGGCAATTTTGATTTATTTGATATTTTCCCTTGGCGTCGTGTATACAGAATGCATACTCATTCATATATTGAAATGCTATATAAAATTTTTACATTAGTGACAATCTTTACGCGTCTCAAGTATAACAGAAGACTTCCTCAAAATATGTACATGTATTCATGTAGATTATGACGCATATATGTCTGTATGCTATGCTGAGAGGGCGACATTCATGTATGCATGCATGAATATAGAGTTCGACATCAAACAACAAGCATAGTGTATATGGCATTGATTGTATGCGCATGAGGTATACATGAAGGAATATGTACATATGGTTTGCAGTTCTTTACACATGGAACTTCATTAATATATTTGATTCATATTTAACGCCGCATATATACCAGTACTCGAGATTTTGACGGTCAAGTTAATTAGTTCATTCATGAGTGGGCAAAAGGAGCCCGAAATAAACCAACGCCCTTCGACATGTATTTGCCTGACATGAAACATATAGACTAAACCCCGCAACGATATCAAGATTTGCGATTTTGTTAAATCCTATATCACCATATCTAAACTACATACGTACAAGTAAACTGTAGCATTGACAGAAATGGTGCATAGCCCGACTTGGAATTTGACAAAACTTATAATGTTATGGACGAAGGCAATCGTGTTTTGTATTTAGTTCATACTAACTAGGGTGATTACCTCACCGACTACGGGCTAATTATACTTGCTGAGGATGCACGCGCGTCTGCTAAATGTTTATTGCCTGTATAGTTCCTGCAGTAGAGTTTGTCTGTAACCTGGTGACCATATATATGCACGTTAATGAAAACAAAATCCTTAATGACCTCCGGTGGGGTGCCAACGGGACGGGGTTCATAAACACAAGAGGTTTTGCTCAGAACTGCCGAGATGAAAGACCTATTTAGACTATCACTGATCATTATAATTTTTACAATTTTACATAACTTAGTCGGTTGATGTGTTTTGATTGGGGGTGAGACAATTCATGATTAATATTTCTTTGTAAATGGTGAATTTTTCACACGAGGCACCTAGAGCCCCAGGCATTTTGCTGATTATCTTTGAGACAGTCGAACTTTGAAAGTTTTAATTTCAAATGATCACTGACAAAAATCTTAAAGATGGATATTATGGTGGGAGGAAACCGGGCAGACCTGGGGGGGGGGGGGCACAACCAACCGCATGTTGCTGGCATGCCTCTTATGACCTGAGAGGAAGCCTGCTAGAGCTTGACTGGAACTCACAACGATCACATTCATTGGCGAAAGACCCTTCATTGGGTATTTGTAGGGCCTACTGAATTACAGCAGGGTAACCACGAGTCCACGGGGACCCCCACTTAACTGAACTATAAAATTTAAGTTTTATAATAGAGCGTCTGGAGTTCCACGTAGAGTGACAAGAGCAATACACGTCCCACAACCATGGAAAGGGTCAATATGTCCCTGGTTTTACCGTGCTCTCCATGTATGCATAATCTGAGCTCAACATAAATGCCGTGCTGCACTGTACTTTTTGAGACAGCGCCTATTCTAAGACACAATAGACTGTAAGTCATGCATGCGTTTCGTATAATTTACGGTTACTGTCATATACGCACTTAGGACGTCACTGATGGAACACATTCCCTTGTATTAATTTGCCTTATGTTCCTTATATATGCAAGACTTCACCTCAGTGGGTGTAATATTTTGACTAGTAAACCCAAAATATTGATCAAATATATCAATATTTTATATTATGTATGTATATTTTGAAAGCTAAACGACTGTTGGTTTTAAAAAAGCTTACAAAATTCACCCCCCTTTAACATTAATGAAAATAAAGAGGAAGTTTGAACAAAAAATCAGAGCTGCTTTTCAAAATACTGTCTTTTTTCGCCAGTTTTCAAAGTTTTCACATTTTCCTTATATAAGAGAGTAGTTTACTATTTAAGTCCAGTGAAACTTGATTGCTAGTTTCCCGTCACCGACCGCATGCATTTTTACCATGTGCATCGTTTTGTCATTATTTCCGACTTTTTTTTAATTATTATTTACTCACTTTTTCCTACGTTGTGGAACTTTGCTGTTTTTTAACCCGTGCGCCCGATCCGTGTCAATTCATCGGATGAAGTCCAGCCATTTGAAATCTGAGTTTTATTCTGACCCTGTCATTCTGATTCATCACAACTCCGTGTCCATCACCCGAACTCAATAAAATCTGCGCATATATCTCCGAATTCGAAGTCGCCACGTCACTCTAAAAGGCTCATCAGCCATTTTGAAACATCTCGTAACCTACTTTTTGTCCTGAAATGCAACGGAGTTCTGGCATAGAAAACACCTGGAAACTGTGGCGTTTTATTGTAAACTCTACTTCAGTCTTCATAATATAAAACCGAGGACATGAAAAAAATTTCGTTATTGTCAATTTTGAATACACATGTATTTGTGCGATAACGGACCTCACCGAGAGCAGTTCCATTGACTTCGAGTACGTAGATTTGGGACGATTTTATAGGGTTCAGGTGATAACTCAGGGTAGCGATGAATGTCAGAAATTTAACATAATTTGCTGTGTCCATCTGGATGGACTCCGTAGGATGTGGCTTTGTCCGGGTAAGGTCTAGATCTTGTTGGGGCGCAAAACCCAAACACTACGTCATTTACTACAGAGGCTAAAGGAAGATAATTTCATCCGTAGTCGGTGCGTTTCGGTCCTAATTTTGGGGGGACAGAAAAACTTATGAAAACATGTGATCACTGCCGTTCAGTAGACTTTATTGTCAGTGACAATTACTTTATAATTGCAAATAAAACGTGGAATAATTCCGCTTGATTGTAATGGGTAAATTCTTGACTTTCTCGTAGCTTTATAATTAAAAGCGCTGCCTATAAATACACTGGTACTGGTGCCAGTACATGAAAAATGAAAAATGAGTAATGAAAACTGGGACCCCGAACGCATCCACCTGAAAAATTCTCATGACGGAAAACAAGCAATCAAGTTTCATTACCACTGATTTTATGTATTCATCTTAGATTGTTCTGAAAGATCATTTAAAGTTAAAACTTTCAGAAATTTAAAAAGTTGTTGAAGCTTTGATACTCTTCTACAAACATCTTTTTTTTTTACATCGTGTTTTAGCGTAAGTATTTAACTACATGTGTGCTAAGTTTCGCAGCATTATGTTGAAAAATAAGCGAGAAATAGAAATATTTTACCACACAAACACCTCAAAAATAGAAACGGAGAAAAAGACCAAAACGTCAGGAGGAGCACTGTGTGTGACAAAATTCGTCCTTAATTCGTTTGCAGATTAATTTTAATCAAGAATTGCGCCGCCTCTAATCTGAACATATCAACTTACTTATGATCAATTTTAAAACTTATTGTGCTCTACGAAAGAGTAAATTGGTGGCAGGTCTCAGCAAAACATGCTAGAGTGTGTTTATACCCCCCCCCCCCCATAATGGCACTCCGGTAGGGTGATTAGGGCTGTTCTTTTAGTTAATAGGGCTGATACGGTAATCTCCCCAAGCAGCCAAGCACAGTTCCTAGCAGGGGGCAATACATATTTATCAGAGGCATGTCTGTTCACAGGAGGTAACCCCCCTCAGTGAGCTAATCCCCTTGAAATTTAAGGTTTTTACATTTCGAATTTGGTTTGCATCTGTAAGTGAGATGAAAGTTAGGAGAATGGAGAATAGGAATGTAAATTGAAAAAACATGACCACATGTCACTCCAGAGAGGTTCTAGTATCCTTACATGTTGTCATGGAAGCCGACGCAGACTATCGGGGCGAGACATTAAACCATCGTTACCGCGACGTAAATTGTATGGGCCAGCTAAGTGAAAATTCACATGATACTTAGAGCACGAAGGTATAATTTATACCTGTATATATTCTAAGAATGAATGAATGAATGCTTATTGTTTAACGCCCTACTCCAGAATATTTCACTTATACGAAGGCGGTGTCTCCTTGGTGCAGGAAGGATTTCCACCGTATCTTTTATCTGGTGCTGCCTCACCACGACTTGCCGAAGACACACAACAAGCCCCCTCACCCAGTCACATTATACTGACACCGGGCGGACCAGTTCAACCTCTATCCTCTTATTGCTTAGTATATTCTAAGACTACTACAACATAAAGGTCTACATTTATTTATGGGGAGTATATTTAGGCCAAGTTTTAACGAGAGCCCTTTGTAGCTATTGTATAATAAAACCATACTGTATATATAAACAACTTCAATACATGTATATATAGTGCTCAGCTTTTGCATGTCGCACAAGCGAACAATCAGAACTCATATGACAAAGAACAACAAGAAGGTAGGCCTATATATATATTTACTGGTCGGGATGAGCTACGGTAAGTGACCCCAAAATACATGTAACAGTCGAGTGGTCACATCAGCCACATAGTCAGCTGTGCTCAGCCAAACACTGGCAAGGAAAAACAACACGGTCAAGGTGACCGAGATCTTTGACCTCCAGCATTAGCCAATAAACGCAGAGGAAACGGGTCATCTGACTAACCGAGATTTGCCGAAGTTGCGTTAAAAATTTCGTGTCTGTTTTGTTGTCAGTATCGTTCGTTCACGCTGCGCTACAATTTTGTTCAGCTTTCTCTGCTGACTTGCAGGCCCGTGTCTCTTGCAACAGTGAGTTGGAGTGCAGTACAGGGTAGTTCTGAAGGAAGCTTTGAGAGATAATGGAGGTTTTACAGCAGCAAGACAACATCAACAACAAGCACCAGGCGGTCGAAAATGTTGAAAATGGCGAGCTTAGGTTTGACGACTTCAATGGAAACTTGCCGCGGTCGACAACGGACTCGGCGCTGCTCAACAGTTCCAAAACTAACCGAGTCATTAAGAAGGCAAAACGACCAAGCAAGCAGTTAATGAGGTCTGATTCTGATCCCGAAGGACAAACTTTTAGTTCTCTTGGAAACCGTGCAGCATTTTCTAAAAATAGTCGAAAATCCCGAAACGGACGAGGCCGAGGTTTGCCGAAGAAAGGTATTGATCACAATGATGTCATTTATGTTTATTTGACAAAATTTTAACATTGTTTCAAAAATTTTGTCGACGGTTTATAAACCTCTTTAGTTTCTATACAGTTTATAGTGAATCTATATAGGAGTAGTTCACTCACGGATAGCTCTCTCCTAGAAATGCGGGTCGACTTGTGGCTTCTACCCGTACCACGTGGTATGCGACATAATGGTTTGTTTGTAAACAAGCTGCGGTGCATTGTGAAAGTAAAGAAGTAACATCTCAGTTTTCATATATACTAAATAGCATCTGTACATGGAAGACTTACATGGTTTTTGCACTGTGATAATATTTGCACATTTGGCACGCTACCAAAGAAACAACTATTGAGTAGCAAGGCAAAACTATTAATTATAATATTATTATTTTAACCTAATAATACATTCAGTGTTATCCAAAGCCCCCAGTGTACACATTTTTCACATTCTGTATCCATTGACCCCTGTGGTAAATTAAATATTGGCATTTTTTTTTTTGTTACGTTGGAGTGCTGACATTATAACTGTTACTGATGATGTTAAAAAAGTACAACACAAAAACAGAATGTGGTGGGAGAAACCGTGATGAAATGTCCGTTTACATTGAATTTAATATTGTATGTAGGAATAGTAGGATAAAGTGATGCTCATGAATGATTAGGAGCTAGTTGGTCTGTTAAAATGAACCCTAGCTGCTCTTAGCACTCTCCTGTGGAACTTGGGTAGGAAGGGAAGGGACAGATAGAAGAACCTTCATCGATTTTTACACTTATTGTAATTTCGTAAATTACTGATTTTGAAACTACCTCTTATTATCAGAAACCTACCATTAGAAACCTGCCTATATTTCCATTTCCACTGATAAATTTAAAAAGGTTTAGTGCTGTTGCAACCTCAACAAAGAAGTGTTTAAATAAAACCGAAATATCAAACCCTATATCGCCGTGCATCTTATGTTGGAGTTGCCACAGTGCTACACATTCAGAAACTTGCCAAATTCTTAAGTGTCTAAATGCAATCTCGCATGAATTTGATGGGAATTAACACCGCCTAAAACACTCACTAGATCTTGGGAGCAAGAAAAAATATTTTTTCTTCTGCAGGGGATATATAAGCTGCATTACTTATTGTCCACAATTGACTTCAAATATCCCGACTCGCATTGTGGTGCAGTGTTGGTAAAAACGTTGCAGTGTATATTAAAATTAAAAAATATTCAGGAATTCTGATAGGGGTTCCAATATTTAAGTACGCTACAATGCCAGTGGAAGGTCCCACTGAACACCAGAAGTATTTCAGATTTGTTTGCAACAGCGGCTGAGAAGATCGATGACATAGCTGAGCATAACTTCCTAGGACTAAATTTAACAAGCCCCAAATTAGAATGCTTAATTCATCAAACATGGCAAACCTTGATGTGTAACAAGAGAGATAGAATTCGGTCAAGTTCTATTATGGCTAAACAGTTGGCATAAGCGGTTGTAAATTGTAGCAGATGTAAAAAATCCAATTTAAGGAGAAAAATGCAACACACGAGCAGAGCTGAACTTGCCGAGTGAAAGCAGGACAGTAGGTGGCTGAGTTTGTGCCATTAGTGTTCAGTGGAACCTACCCATGGCTTTTTAGCGCCAAAACATCATGTGATTACATGGCTAACTTTAGCCCTGTTTTTCCATCCATTAAATAAGATAATGGGGCAGATATAACAGTGGACACTTTCACCTATGTATATTATTTATTCATCGATATGCAGCTACTAAGTTTTACAAAGTGGAAAGATATTGTGTTCAGCTCTGCTATAGTTCGTTGCTGTCCAGGTTATAACTCAGCATCAACTTAAGTTTATCCATTGGGTGTGGTTGGCTGCTGCAATATGCAGGCATAGTCAAGGTTTATGACACTCAGGTGTACGTAGACAAACTGAAGTCACATGTCTACACAGAACCAGCGAGTAGATATAATATTGATCACACCTGCCCCTTAACTGCAGGATTTCAAGGAGTTTCAGGTTAATTAACACTTAATTGCCTGCATTGTAGATTATAGATATCATGAACATGCACATTTCCAGTACATAGCATACTGAGGAACCTAGCTGTACATTTTTTATTGCACTTGTTACCCACTTGTATACTTAGAACAGATAAAGTAGTCTACCTGTCTTCCTCCCCGTTTTTATTCTCAATGCATGTACTTTGTTAAGATACTTTGTACTACGAAGTAAGTGTAGAAATGTCTGATAAAACTTTAAGATTAAGAAAGTGAGGCCAGGAGAGGATAATACCGAAACAGTGTGACAGTAGTGTCTGCTTTATAACATATCAGATTATCTTAGCAGATGTCAGACCCTGCTTAATTGGGTTTTTAAAGGTACTGTGACATTGTATTAATTTCGTACCATTACCTGCATAAGTACATCTATTATCAGCCATAAATGACCAGGAGTGTTGAGGTAGCATTGTGAGACAGTTCAGTATTTTTCCCAAGTTATTACTGATAACTGTCTCGGTATATTCATATGCATGTAGTTAAAAAAAAGTGATAGAAAACAACTACCCCTTCTCTTAATCCAAGCACTGCTCACATCATCTTTCATGTAGCCATCTGTATGCAAAGGTAGTTGTCTGTAAACTGTTTTCCAGTGCATTTTGATCGGTATTTAACTGACTGGAAACAATGGGGGAAAAAAAGAGAAGAATTCAACCCATCTGGGTATCATCAGTGCTTTATCTGGTATTTGAAATTTATTAACCTTGTGCCTCATTTGTTGTGGGTTCTTTAAATTGTTGTTTTAAGTAATGCTATGCCTTGTCTTTTTGGCATGATTAACTCATTATTATAAGCATCTGTGACTGCTTGTGTATCTTTGTTTGCTGTAGTCTGTGGTTACACTTTGTCTGTCCTCAGGTGGAGCCGGAGGGAAGGGAGTATGGGGAACGCCAGGTATAGAAATGTTTGAAGATGGTCAATGCCGAGACTCTGGTGATCCCAACTACGACTCTGAAAGTGAGGTAGGTGTCCTTAAAACCGCTTATCCCTTGTACATGTAGTGTCTCTAAAACTGAAAACCCTTGTGTTAACTTTCTGTGTCCTAATCTCGTTAAAATCCTATAATTGTTTAGTTCTTTACATATTCAAAAACTAGCACATGTGATACCCATTACATGTAGGCTTCCAGTGTTCTGATTTTGGCAGTGGAGAGAGGATACATGTATGTTACATGCCAAGAATACAATGTCGGGGCTACATAATGCATGCAAGTAGATGCTTGGACCTCAGGTTCTTTAAATGGAGTGCAAAGCTTTCTGCCTCCTGGAGACTCATCAAAAACAAACAAAACGGTTCGAGAACTTATAGGCACGTAGAATGTTCTTTCTACTTGTGTAATTTGACGAGGTTGAGGTACACGTAGATTATTGTCTGCTGTCTCAAATGGCTTGGTTGCCTTGGTGGTGACTCCTGTTGTTTTCTCATAATAGTTTGAGGATATACATGTACAATTAATTCAAACAGTTTTCTGTCAGGCAAAGCCCAGTGAGGAAATCTTCCTCATATCAACTGTAAATGTATGAGGAAGTTTAAGAGATTGGAAAAAAACACAGATGTGGTGTCCTGGTTTACTTGGGATTGCAATACTGCCACATTATCAATGTGAAAGCTTCAAGGTTATATGTGAGGACTGCACATGTAGGATTTGTTAGATGAAGAGAAGAATGGAAGGCAGAAAAAAAACTTGCATAGTTTTGGTTGTGAGGTTAATATAGACGACTTATCTAGACATAACCACCCACTGTGCTACAAAAGATGAAACCAAGAGTGATGTGGCCACAACAGTCGTACATGTCACAGTGTATGTGGGCCGTGTTTATCACTGAACTTGGAGCTAGTGTGATAAGAGGTCATGACTTCTCTAGAAACACCTAAGAGAAATGAGGCCAGGTTTCTTCCTTTATCACTATGAGTGTCAGTGTCCTTTACTTTATCCAAGATAAGCAAGTAGTAAAGACCTGGGGCTGATTCCACAAAGCCATTTCAGACTTGAGTTAAAATTTGGAACCTCATCACAGTACAGTTAATTTAGAACTGGGACTTGCAGTTTTGACACATTTGTCGTGGGATAAAATTTTTAAGGCAAGAAAAATTTTCAATGCCAAGGAATAAACTCCTTGGCATTTCAGATTTTGACTTCAGTTAGAAATGGCTTCATGGAATGGACTCCTGTGTACTTGAATGCCTTGTTCTGTCATAATTGAAGGGAGTTCTCAGTTGTGTTTACAGCTACATGTACATGACATGATTGTGAGAGCTGCTAATTAGGGCTGGTCTGCATTCCTGCATGACGTTTCAGTGATTGGTACATTCTTGATCATGTAGCCTGATCCACTGTGTATTAAGGTGCTTGTATTTTTCTGTGCCCATTGTAGCGGAGGTAAATTTGCTTTCTCTATGATTCTTGAATTCAATCCCTGTGCTCAAACACCTGACTGAAATGGAGAAATGTACCAGGTGGTAAATAACACTATACCCCTGAGTCTTTTCTTCACTTTTGTGCACCCGGAGTCCTGCAGACAGGAGAGACACATGGTTGTATGTTGCAGGTCCATGGTCTAGCTTAATTAGGCTCTGCCCTACAGAAACATGCTAACTGTACAGTATTAGGGCTGAAGCCCACATGCCTTATGGCAGAACTGATTAGTGCTCAATTAACATTATTGATGACTTTTAACAACAAAAGGTTATTTTTTATGTTCTGAGTGAAGATACATGTCTTCTCCTGTTGAGATTCAGTTACATGTAAATGTATGCACTGGTCATGTGACCAAAGAAGCATATACATATTGATAAGCATATGTATTCATTAACATATCCAAGAAGTTGTGAGTGATGTCATTTCAACATGAGTGTGGGGTTCTCTCCAGAAAGATGCATGTAATATTCACCATACTGAACTAATCCTCTGTGAGATCAGCCCACCTGTGCTCAATCAATAAGATTGAGCTGGATGTTTGGCCAGGCATCTTCTGTTTACCAAACACCAAGCTGTCAATTTCTGGGCTATGAGTTACTGTTCAGGCTGTGAAGTGTAAATAGGTATTTGTGTGTTTCTGGGTCAGCTTACATCGGGGCTCTGGAGTTACAGGACTTAATAATGTGCATGCTGCGTGAACTAGGTCAAGCTGCTGAGAGCTTAGTGAATAGCTGGATCTGTTGACAGGTCTGTTTTAGTTATCTGAAGTCTGCAATCATTTTCACTAGCTCAGGTGATCTCTCCTGTTACAGGGAGAGCCTACAGTACACGGAGTATTTTTAAAACGAATATAAAGATGAGATGCCTGCTTGTAGAAACTTGGTGTGGATTTCCTGTAAAGCTGCAGAGTGTGGTTTAAATGTAATATTGTTCAAGTGATTCCATTTTGAACAGTGTGTTCTGTCTTCACTTTCATTATAACATCTGACAACACTGTCACTTGCACAGTGCATTACCAGTGCAGATAAATTTAGAATCAAGGTTTTGGAAATGTGAGAGAAGATATAAGCACACATGACAGTGATACAGTGCACAAAAAGATTTTTATTTGTTTACACTAAGATTTGGCATTCTGTCGACATTGTCAGAGTTTATTAAAAGTAACTGTTTTGTGGATTTTATAGTTAACAGTTTTGTGGCTGAATTGTGGCTGTATAGAAAATTTAGATGCCTTGAAGGTGAACTCTCCTGGTTGATAAATTTATCGTGCAAAATAGGCACAGTATATCCTAGAGATACATGTATCTGAAACATGGAGCCGAAGTGATTTAAAGAATAAAAATCGCTAGATTTTATAAAAAAATATATTTATTTATTATTAATATATATATTAAGACCAAAAGAGTAAGTTTGTTGAGGCTTGGTATTCTCTACATGCTTATTTGCCTGTGATATCCTGCTAATATATCAACGGCAATCAACTGTGTAAATCACTCATCGAATTACAATGAGATTAATTTTCATGCTTTCCCATCAGGCCCCTCCATGTGATGAAAATGGATAATTGCTGTTTTAAGCCAAATAAGTATTCTAAATTATGCTCTAGCCATTTTTAGCTCGCTTGTACTAAGTACTGGCATAGCTTATGTCATACCCTAAGCAACGGCGTTCACGTCTTGTAACAGGGAAAGCAGTGTTAAACTAAATGTTAGGGGTGGTATCTTAAAAAGTACTGCATGTATTGAGCTCAGGGGTTTGCACATGTGTAAAGCACTGTAACATGAGGGAGATATTTCATCGTTGATTCTGTTTGTGCAAAGTAAATACCATAAATTACCGAATTCCCCCCTTAGCGTACTGCATATTAGAATCTATCGTCTACAGGCAAGTTGGTAGCCTTGCTACCACATCTGAGTTGAGAAGACTTGTTTTGGTCCGGCATACAAATTGAAATCGAGTTTGGACTGGAAAGTAAACATTATGCTTCAAAACCAGAAATGCCTCAATTACGTCAGGCATTTTTGCACACTATTGGCATTGAAGGGCAGACGAGCAATGTGCAATTTTCTTATCAGAATTAAATATAAATATATTTATATTTTCTACAAATAAAAATACTCAGATGCAGTTTTTTGTTGGCATCATTTTTTATACAGGTATATCATTCAATTAAGTGAAGTGAAAAATAAAATGCGACAATCCACCTACAAAGCAAGCATGGGTTCACATGTGATCCTAACATTTGTTCAACTTGATAGTGGACGTACATATAATGCTTACATCGAAATGTTTGGGAAAATATTGTGATGGTTAGCATCTGTTTCAGTAGATGCTGTTATCGTCAGTCATCAGCCTGCATAGATTGACTGAATCCAATGGGGATGAGATGGCTCATGCTCTGAGATGCTTTGAGTCATCCCAAACCCAGGTGTTCGAACTACGCCCAGGGTTACTCTCCTTCATATCCGGAAAAGTAACTTCTCATAAACTACAAGTACATGGCAATATTCAGATTTGTCTAGAAGTGCAGGTGTATGAATGCCTATTCTACAATTTGTGTATTGACAGATTAGTATCCTATTTATGGAGCAGTTTCTTGTTCTCTGTATTTCAGGATGAGTATGTGGTGGAGTCCATTGAACCTCCAGTGACGGATGAAGAACTAAAGAGGGTTGTGGAACCTCTTCTGTTAGAGTACTTTGAGAATGGTGATAGCAGGGAAGTGGAGGTAAGCCTTCCATAGGATAGCAAGATGGAAGTACACTGATTCATGCATGACCGATATAACATACGTTTAATATATATATATATAGTCAGATTTGCTGGTAAGTGCACAGGAATCATTTTACCTAAATTTCCATCCATTGCTAAGTTACTCTTTATTTGATTCAGAGAGAGCTATCTTGATCTTTGAAGGGTGTTCGAGGTTTGTTTGATAGGTGGAATGATATTCTTCTGGATAAAATGCAACTATTTTATTACCTGATTTTGCGGCCAAAAATGGTTTGTGTTTGGCGAAGTTTTAGGGCAAATACAAGATTCTGAGCACAACATTAAACACCAATGACATCAAGATCAAATATGCTGAAATACATGTGCATGTACATTTGTAGCATCGTGTTTCATATAGAATTCATTAATGAACTGCTCTGATACAGTGAGAATGTGTGTGTGATTGTGCACTATCTTGGTGATATCCTCGTCCGTCAAGTCAGTGTTACAGCAAAATATGATAGAAAAAAACAAATACATACATATACTATGCTCTCCTGCTTTTTGATGCAATTCAGGAAAACCTGCAAGGATTAAATCTTGGTCAGCTCAAGCCAAAGGTGACAGAGCTGGCCATTAATATGGCTCTAGACCGCAAAGCCACGCACAGGGAGCTCACCTCCCAACTCATCTCAGACCTGTACGGAAATATGCTTCGCACCAAAGACATTTCCAAGGGCTTTGACAGCGTACTCAGCAGTCTGTCTGATCTCACAATCGACACACCAGAAGCTCCCACGGTAAGTTCACTGCCATTGCCCATGTTAGAGAGTCCTACTTAAGTTGGTGAGTCTTGCCCATGTGGGTGAGTTCTGCCAAGCCCTACCCAAGTGTCTTGCTAAAATGGTGTTGAGGACACACAAAGTGTTCATTAGGGGTTCATACAGGTTCCCTGTGGGACACCTCTTGAAATCGTTGGGATTATTATTATTATTTTCAGTCCTTTCATAAAATTGCAATATCTCCCAAACCACTGAAGGTAGAGAATCCAAATTTTGCAGTCTTGATTATGAGCACATGATGCAACTTGTGATGTTTAGTGTCCATTAGCCGGTCACGTGACTTAGCGACCATTTTGAATTTCATTGTTAGGCTTAAAAAATCTTCTTCTCTCAAACGGGTTTACCTGTTGGGAGGAAATTCCATTTGCTTGTTATAGGTGGACAGCCCTACTCAATTTTCCTTATACATTAAAATTGATATGCAAATTAGGCTGTAATAGACCTCGGAAGTTACATAAAAATATTGTCACCTCTAAATAATGCTTAAAATGATTAACCAAACACGCTATCTGGTGCTCCTTGTTGTCAGGATTACAAGTCTGCAAGAATTAGTTTTGTACATTGTATAGTTTTTCAGTTTTTGCCAAAAAAAACAACAAAAATCGTCAAAACCCTCCCATTTAAGTAACATGGGAGCTTTGTGCAAGATTTCACCAAAGCATTTACTCTTTGGCTGGCCACAGGACAGGTAATTCTGTCTGGTGCCAGGAGCAAATGATCAAAGGCACAATCTCTCTGTACATGTGGCTGAGTCCTGGTATCTGAGAGCACTGTTTATTTTCTTGTCACTGGCTTTTAGGGTAGCCCCAGTGCAGGTTGTACCTGACAGGGGAATTTTTTTCCCACAAGTTTTATTTTTCAACCCTACTTTGGGGCACCATATTACCATGAATAGAATGAGTTGACATGTCATTTTCTCCGGTAGGGTTTGTCCATGGAGCTGAAATTTCAAACACAGACAGAATACGTCGGGGCAAATTATATGTGCAAAAATCATTTTCATGTCTTGAAAACTATGGCAATGCACTGATTACTGAAGTTTTGTGACAAAAAGTGTTTGAATTTAAATATTTTAAGGTAGCCTGATGTAGTTTGACGTCCTGATCTTGAATCTGATCTTATTTTTTGTGTGTGATGTATACTGGTGATGCAAATTACGATCGAAGTTCGAAAAATGCAATTTTCCTCATATATGGAAGTCACCTTACAGAAAACCATTACAGCTGTAGTGCCGAAAATTACGAAGGCTCAGATATGTACTAAACAAAGTATGAAAAAGCAAAATTTCACCACATTTAGAGGTCTTGTGATAGGAGATCGTTATAGCTGTAAAGCCTGGCATCACAGAGTGCAGTTTGCTATGAGAATGGAGATTATCCATGCTACACTGTATTCTTTATGCCTTTTGTTATAGGCTATGGGCAAAGGATCAAAGCTGAACTGGTTCCAGGCTGGTTTTTAGAAGTAGGTTCATTCTGTATGGCAGTCATGGGTTCAAATCCTGCTCATCTCGTATCAATCTTTTCTGTGTTTTTTTTTTCTCTTTTTTTTTTTATTACCATGAAATTATCAAGGGACTACCAGATGTGGTAGATAGGTATAGTGTGGACCCTGGTAACGCTGTTGGATAACAGCTTTAATTTAACTTGAAACAAAACAAAGGGTGATAGTCTACATGATATGTGGGGAAGTTTGTCAGTCATTTTTCAGATGTTAGTGGTTTACATAGTGCACTCCAGTTTCATGCACCAAACACAAAACAAATAAATGTCGACTACTTATGCCTGGTCCAAATGCTTTAGGTTCATGGTTACATGTGTTCATTTTATGACTTGAGCTTGTTGTTTGGGTTTTAGGTTGTTGGCCAGTTCATTGCAAGAGCTGTCGCTGATGATTGTCTCCCTCCCAAATTTGTGTTGAGTTATAAAGGAAAAGTGGATTGTCCTCATGCAAGGTGAGAATACTGAAATACTGGTAATTTCAGTGTGACGGGGTCATGTCTGGCTGCATGTAACCTTGTCTGTTCTCCATGTATGGAGCTGTATTTCTTTGGCTTGGGGACTCACGTGAAGCAATTTCCACTGTTACCGGTTTTAGTATTGTACCTGTATATCTGAGTAACTAATACCATTAGGTCACCCTTAAAACATTCTTTGTTGGACCTAAGCCAACCCAGCAAGAAAAAAGATGGTTGATCTGAAGATAGGGTGCACGTTTTTTGTTTTTTTTTTTGAGAAGTTAACATGGAGAGAAAACATAGAAAAATATATCCAAATCCCAATGAAACAAGGAAAGTACATGTGGATTCATTTCTTGGAAGGTCAGTTGGGTTACACCCAGTAGTCATATTTGCAATGATGGCCTTATTAATGTAACTGGGTTGGAGAGGCTTAGCTGGCTTTCAGTTCGATTTAAGTGACCTGGCTCTGCAGCTTGCTGGCCTCTCACCACAGCAATGTGCTTTTATCCACCTCCTGCTGATTGGGTTTTGAGTATGGAGGATTGTCAGGTGCTGTATGTCCATGTACATACATTTTTACCTGTTGAAGGGCAGAGGTATTCATCCAGACTCTGTTCCGTTCTGTTCACCTTTAATCTTCACCTTAGAGGTATATTGAAGTGATATATTCTTCTGGTGTCAAACACCAGTCAGATGCATGCAAATATACCTGTGGGCTGAAGAACTCCGAGAAAAAGCCACTACAGAATGTACAGTAGGGCTATAGTCACTTATCACATTACCTATTATGCACAGAAAATATCACTCACAAAATGAAACAGTCACTGTTGATTACAATGGTTTCATGTTTGTTCCTGTGCAGCCAAGCCCTGGACAAGGCTGATGTCTTGCTGAAGATGAAGCATGGTATTGTGCGACTGGACAACGTCTGGGGCACTGGTGGGGGTATCCGCCCCGTCAAATTCCTTATTAAACAGGTACACACTTGTCACTGTTGTATTTAGAGTCTGATCATTAATATTTGGGGCAATGTCTAGCTTGGATTATGGTTTTGCTTTTGTTTTCTTAAGAAGCAGATTCCCATGTTCCCAACTTCTTATCAGCTTGGTATCAGAAGACAATATTCAGTTGTTTTTTGTTTTTTTTTACCAGAGTTATAGCCCTTTGAAGATGTGACGCATTCTGATTGTAAATAATTGTTCTCTTTTTATGTTTCACCTGAATCCAGAAGCCTTTTGAAACAACACTTACAGATGTGTTTCACAGGTTTTGTCCCGAATCTCTACCATCTCTTAAAAAATTAAAATATCTGTGTAAAAATTATGCAGTAAAAACCTTGCCTAAACGGACCATGCTAGGTTCTGCGAAAAACTGTCAGTTTTGACAAGATGCTGGGTTGTAGAATATACCGTGTGCAACAACAACAACACTTACTGTTACTTCCTTGTGCACAGACATGCCACTAATAAACAAAGTTCTGTTCACGTAAGCAAGGTGAAATAAGTTGCTTTTTTGGCCTTGACTTTTATTTCTTTAAATTCGTTGAGGTATAGGACTACATGGAAAAAAAAAATAGGCTAATGAGTAAACATGTGTAGAGCTGTAACTTCTGATGCATTGTTTGTCACAGTAATTGTTTTCATACTTGGTAAATCAAAGTAAAACTGTTTCCATGTTAGGAAATCCCTGAAGTAAATCTCCCAACAGTGTGTGTCGGTTTAGAACTTCAGTCTCGTAAGATTGAATGAGTTGAACTTCATCGGTGAAGGACTCGTACATTTCCAAATGATGCTTCTTAGCCGTGCCTGATTTAATGAAAATTTGAAAAACAGTGTGATCATAAACTGATATCCTGAATTGTTCCAGTCAAAATCAACTTCAAGAGAATGTCTTCATTGTTTAGTGAACTTTCCGCTAAGAGGATTATGTACCTTTTGGACAGCACCTCTTTGACTGCCAACGGTGATAAAGACAGAGGGTAAAAACTCTTGCTGGCGATTTGATGCCTGACTCTGAGGTCCTTGGTTCGAAACCGGGATAGGTCTCAACCAATTTCAGCACTAGAACCTGTGCTATATATTAAGAAAGTGTAATCTCTAATAACGATAATACTGTTACCTAAATTCACTTTCTAAATGACATCTCCAAATCTGAGAGGGTAAAAACAGTTGGCCGGCACCATGCTGTGTCAGATTATTCAGTGGGGACTGGAAATCCCTGCCAGTATTCAGAATAGACAAGTGTTGGTAACATGGTTTTAAATGGAGAAAAAAAGAAGACCTGGCGTCACGGTTGGTATTGGCAAGATGTCGATTTTTAGATTTCGGTGTTGACAAGTTTCACTGTAAATATGTAGAGGGCTTTTATGCGGTACAGCGGTACTTTGTACCATAATAAAGTAGAAACCCGCTGAATTTCTGTGTGTTCATTATGAGTTGTGACCTGCAGAAGAACAACTTCGATGTGATATGTTTGTGTTACTTTCCAGATGAAGCTGTTGCTGAAGGAGTACCTGTCATCCGGTGACCTTGAGGAGGCTGCCAGGTGCCTGAGGGAGCTTGAAGTGCCACACTTCCACCATGAGCTAGTCTATGAGGTAAACTCAAATGCTATGTTCTCAGTAACATTGGAAAGTTTTGTCAAATTCACTATGTTAGTACAGCTCATGAACAACAGTGAATGTTAATTAGGAGAAAAAAAATATGGACCTTTCATCTTCTAAATTAGGCAGCTACAAGTAGTTCATTTTGATGGTGTTGCTTCTCTCAGTGTAAGATAAGCTTCTCAGGTGTACAGTATGGTGCACCAGAATGTGAACAGTAGGATGCCTTTCTTATATCTGTAAATGATGTACAATACTTTTCATCTTTATACATAGTTCACAAACATCACCTTTGGGTGCACCAAACTAGCGAAATGAAAGGCCTTGCTAAATAGAATGCTTTTTTTGAAAAATTAATCCACATGACAGTGCTTGTTACCTGTTGACAGGGAAAAGTTTGGTGCCCCTTTGGATTTACTTTTTCTTTGCCTCAAACTGAAGGATGGCATGTGTATAATTGTACAGCTTGAATCAAATATTTCATGTACAACTATAAAGTGTACATTGTTGTAGCATAGATGACAAGATATTGTATTAAATATTCTGATGTATATTTTTCCTCAGGCTGTTGTCATGGTGATAGAGGACTCTTCTGAGAGGGTGGCCAATATGATGAGCAAACTGCTGAAAATGTTCTGTGATTCTGTTCTTATTACTGTTGACCAAATGGCTCAGGTGAGCTGTGACACCTCACTCAGTTCTGCACTCTGTATCCTTTTTCACACTTGTCATCCATGTCTAGTGTTTAAATATACCAGACTATAGGGCAGAACTATAATTGTTTTCACTCATGTATCTCACTTAAACCGATACAAAATTGAATGGCTTCTTGATTATATTGAATCATTTCATGTTTACAAGCCATTCAGTTAATGCACACAAGTCACATAGCACTACATGGCCACATATGTTACACATTTTGCCTGATTCTGAGAGTTCTGTACATATTATAACTCTGTTTTTTGGGGTTGTTTGGAAGGCACATGTCATTGTAGGATGACATGCTAGTGGAAAAATGTAATTTTTAGGATCAAAAGTAATAATTTAGAACATTTATTTTCCCATAAAGATGCATTTTTTGGGGTGAAAGTTTATGTTGTACTGTATATGTTAATGCAGTAAAGAGGTTTTCATGCTGTCTGACATCGAGTTGTTAATAGGACAAATTATAACCTGTTTGTAGATGTTCAACTTCAAGAATTATCTTGAAGACAGTTGAAGAATTTATCAAGTCAGTTCTGGTTCTTTCTGTTTTTAGGGAATGCGTCGTGTATTTGAGGAAATGCCTGAAATCAGTATTGATGTGCCTGCTGCGTATGTTTTACTGGAGAATTTCTGCAATATTCTCCTGAAAGAGAAAGTGATTAGTGAACGCTTGATGAGGGAAGTGCCACAGAGGTGAGCCTTAGACCAGAAAAATCCTGTTCTAAGCTCTGTAGACTCCTGTTCAGTGTCATTTTTGCTTCATTTACTGAAGTCATTCACATGTAACATGAATCTGGTAAGAATTTAAACTTTGTTTTGTGTTAAATTTTAATGTATGCTTATAGTTTATTGCCTGTTAACACTTAAGTCAAACGAGGAACGTGTCATTTCTCTTGGAAGTTTGTCAGGTGAGATTTTGTTGGCTCTAAGCAAAGCGAGAGTTGGTATAGCTTATTAGGTCTTGTTCTTGTGTTGTAGGGGCCGGAAGCGATTTGTGTCTGAGGGTGATGGCGGCCGCATCAAGGAAAGTGCTTACTGAGCCTCTCTCTGACCGTGTTTTCAAGTTCAACCTGATGTACACTCAGTGTGAAGAGACATTCCTCCATGCAGTCAACTTTGATAATCTTTCATTATTGTTCAGTTAATTTTTTTCTCTCTTAAAGACAGGTGTGTAAAGAGAGTAACATTTTTTAGGATTGAGAAGGTTTGGTAAATTTAATGAATTTTGGACATTCTCTCTATTTCCAGCACAGAATAGTTCTTACCCGTAAACCATCAGATTTAGTGTAGTATTTTCATACTGTGTCTTACATTTTGAAGTGATAGGCAGATATTTGGAGAAAGTTGCTTAGTTACATATATAAAACATTTTCTAGCTGTTTACCTGTAATTTCAACTTCATAAAAAACATACATGAAAGACACATCCATGTCATTTGCTTTTTTTTTCTTATTCTTATTTTGACATACCAGTATACAAAACTAGTGGTCGTGAATAATTCTTGTGAAAGTAATATCACCTGTATGTATTGTGTTCGTTAATTTCAAGTTACATCTTTTAGTTATAGTGTTGGTGATCTTCTCTACAGTTGAAAAACTTCTTCTTATTGTCTTGGAAACTTGATATAATGACATGTTCATTGACATGTCGTTGAAGCCAGAGTATTTCCATGTATCTGCCTAAGTCTAAGTAGCTTTCCTACACTTTAAAAAATATATCTATTTGAATTTCTTTCAGTGTTGTTCTTAGGACACTAGGCTTTAAGTTGTACAAGGTCACATGCCTCTTCAGTTGTAGTGTTTAACACTTGGATGAATCTTAAACCCAAATTTGAACTCTGTTTGTCATACTAGCTTATTAAGAAAATGTCTCTATGTTACTCATGTAGTAGACTTTACCAGAAAATGTATTAGGGAGTCTCTGGTGTTTCTTTCACTGTAGTGCTAATATGTTGCAACAATGGGTTACTGAACGGTTGGTTGTTTATTGGAGATTAGAAAATGATAAACTGTTTCTCTTTTGATCTCTCATGCAAGTTAACTGCCTTATGATATCTGCAATAGCCAACTTAGTGCTTTTGCAGGCCCACTGTTCGATCAACGAAAGTACTAAGAACTTTTTTCCTTGTTTCCTCGTGGGCATGACTGATATGGGTTCTTGGTTGAGTTAATGTAAATATCAAGCCCTGTTTAGCACATTTGTTCGGGAATTGTTTTTCAGTTTTGTTATGATGACTGTCAGATGGTGGTCTCTGTGTTGGTGTGAAGTTAAATATTAGGGAGTCTTCTGATATATGTATTTAGTGCATATACACAACGTGCACATTGTAAAGAGAACAGCTGTTTTGTAGCTGTCCATTTATCCTTGTTCCTCACCATATAATACACCATCCCGGTAACTAATACCTTTGCTGTGGTCGTATTGAGGTGTAAGTGGTAGTGCTATGGAGGATAATTGAGATTTTGCATAATCCATCACAGTCCAGCTGTTCATATTGGTGGTACAGGTGATTTATATCTTAGTCTTGTACAGAACTACATGATACACACATACACCATGTACATGTTTATGCCGTAAGCGTTACATTTTACCTTGCATTTATCTTTGACCTATTTGGTTTTTCCTTTTAGTGCAGGAGCGGAGAATCACATGGAGAATATGTTTATGATGGATGATTTAAAAGTCATTGATGCAATGGTCTGTTCATATGAATGAAATTCGTCCAGAACCAATACATGATAGTGCTTGTCTTTATCCCCTCAAAGTTGTTCATGGAGAATTGTCACAGATCCAAGTGCCAGAATGGGACGGAAGAGTTTATTTTCAGGGATATTTTCATTGTGGGGATAGAGAGAATTTTTGAGAGAAAGTGGCATGAAAATTACTGCTTGATGCATTGAATGTGCTTGTTTCCGTTTATATTTTTGTGAGATAAATAAAATAAAGCTCATTTCCCTTTCATCAGATGTGTGGGGCTTGCTACATTACATACAAAGGCATTGTTAAAAACATGTTTGTTGGGGGTAACCTGACTTGCCTTGAAAAAAAGGTTCCTGTTCGAAAGAATTTATTGCGATTTTCATTAAACTCTGTATCTTGTTCATTAGCTGAGAAAGAAAAGAAAGTTCCCTACCAAACTACCCTATTTTTTTTTTCTTTTGTGTATTTTGGATAAGTTCAGTTACCTCAACCAAAGAATTTATTAACAATAGCCTAATCATATTAATATTAGAACTCAGAATTGATCTGCCGTAGGCCAGATCAGGAACCACTGGTTCAGAAATGTATTCTTGGTTTAAGCCTGTTCGGGTATGTTCTCATTACAATGAATCGGAACCACTGTCCCCGGAGTTTGGAAGCTGGATTTTCCATTGTGGAAAAAATAATTGGGGGAATATATGACCCTGACTAGTACCCCAGCCGTATTTGGCCGCCATTCATCGTGATTAACTGTGCAAAATTAGCCTGCAGCTTTGTGCTTAAATGGTTTACACTGCAAGATACTATTCATTTCTATCTCCACATACTAAGAACAATGAGGTATTAAAAACATTACATCGGGCCAGCATGGGAGGCAAGCAAGTAGAGCCCAGGAAAACCTATGACGGTATGCAGGTCGCTGATGTTTGTGCTCACATCTGGTGAAGAACTATACATCATGTACATGATTAACTTCCCAAGGTGTGGTTCATTTAATACATGCCCTTCAGACTTTTCTTTATCCTTAAGGGTTATATACACATCCATGAAGGGCCTAACTGCTGATGCTGAAGGTTCTTCAATCCTACTAGTCCAGGAGCCAGGCACTGAAATTTTGGCCATCGATACCATCTGAGGGGAATAATTCTCTTGGTGATTTTTGGAAAATGTGGCATAGCATTGCATCAATGGTAGCTTTTCATCTATGACAGATGTGTTCACAAGCCTATCCTTAAATGAACTTTTTAAAAAGTGGTCAGTGCAAGTTGAAAAAATTTCTTCAACTTAACGCAGTGATGTTACCAGCAAACCCTAAACATTGACATGTGTCTCACCTTTTGATGTGATCCTCAGCAAAGGGTGTTGGACATTCTGAGATGTAAAGACTTATCATTGATCACATTTAAATGTCAGGGTCTTTTTTCTGTACGGAAACAGTACTACCTTTGGAGAAACATTTGATTTCCCTTTATTATTGAAATGTAAATGTAAAATTTCAAGATCTGGCTCGTGGACTGTGTTTTGTACTTCTGGCTTGACTTAATTGACACTTGTCAAAGAAACTTAATGAAGTTGCAATTGATTTACACGACTACACCCATCCAAGAAGGTGTGGCCACTTGTATCCTTAGACAGCTTCTTTTAATAAACTGTGGGTTGAGAAAATACCATGAGAGATTCATGAACCTACTTGGTACACAGGAGATTAATGAAGCTGAAGTTGAATGATATTAATGCTAGTGTTTTACAGTTGTTAAAAACGGCATGAAAATAACTATAAAAGAATCGTTCGATTTGATGATGGAGGTAAAATATTTTACCCTTTATTTGGAACACTCAAACTTTTCAAATCGCACATCTCACTATAAACTCTTCAGACTGAGAGGACCATAGTGGAAATTAGAAAACTGTGCTAAGTTAGCAATGATATAGCACAATTTTACTACTATGAGTGCTTGCCCCACAAGTTTTAGGCAACGTGATAATAGTCAACAATAGGTGAAAACTTGTCTATTTTGCTCTGTAGCCTATTGCTCGCATTATCGAGCCACCGGTTATAAAAACACACCATTGGACAAGGCGAAAGTAAGACACTGCCACCCCCCTGCACAATTTTCCCCATCAATTCCCCTCTTGGATAGTCTCCTCTGGACACCTCCCTCCCCCCCCCAATATATATACATGTATTTATATCTTTATCTCAGTATGCAACCTTAGGAGTATTCACACCTAACAGCTAAAATAGAGTTTGCAGCTGAAATAATCAAGCAACCATGCAATGAGTTTAGCTAGTCTTACTCAGCAAATAGTTTGAGAAATAAGCTTCTAACCATCCAATCATAATCAGTTGTTTCAATCTGGACACTTTGGTTGACACTTATTTATTCGTCTACTAATGATGGTAAAACCATTATTGTCACAAAGTAACCCATTAAAACCCATAAACTCAGTCACAATAAGCTTGATGGCTATCGCATTTATTAAAAGCTCGTGCAACAAACTGAAACGATTACAAAATGCCAACTTATCAACATCTGATAAGTGTTTCCTCAGTGCACCTATGTCATGCACGTCAGATTTGTTGAATCAAGTGCATTTCCTTATTTACTCATTATATGACTAGAAAAACCGCAACAGTTTATATTTTTATGCCTCTTCTATACTTAGTACTGGTACGCTGTACGGTTTATCCTTGCGGTTTGAATGGCGCGAAACGTACACTGCCCTTGGATTTATAACGGCTCGAACTATATATATTTGTAGGCGGAGAATTTTCCAGGGAGAAATTGAGAGGAGAGAGGGTTAGGGGAGGTGAGGGGTGCGGGAAGATATGTCCGGACCGTAGCCAAGTAGGAACATGGCCTAAACGCCAGATATATACTTGGCTCTCCGTTTCCCTGAGAATACAGTTGGCCGCAGTGCTAATGGGATCGTTGTGTGGAAAGTTCTCTTTGCAAATATGCTGCTGCTTTTGCTTACATAAAAAAAAAAAACAAAAAAAAAACGAGCGTGCTTTCGGTAGCACTATGTGAACTGGGCTATGCTCACATTCGGGACAATTTGATCTAAGGGAGGTAACTTTGTCATACATATTGGTGGAGATGGCGCTGTGCACTGTCTAACTGACGCAAGCGCAGATTGACAGTGTCCACCACACGTGCGAGGGGCTAACGCTGGCTGAAGGAATTCAATTTTGGGGAAGAACAACATAGGTTTTGAAAATGTTGACAGCTTCAAGATTTACGGCAAATTGCCTTGTGGCAGGTTGTAAATTAAACAATGTCAGAAGCATTTCCCACATATCAAAAAAGGTGAGTACAATCGATGCATCTTGAAGTCGACTTTCTGCGACACAGTAAAAAACCAAAACGACCTTGTGCTGCGCACTTGCGTCAGAAAGTTGAAGAGGATACATTTTTGGGTTAACTCAGTTGCAACAGTTGTCTGATTCTCGTTCTGGTTAATTTTTATAAACCAGTGCTCCGAAATGTTTATTTAAGGAAATAAGATGCGATGTGTTAATGAAATCCACCTTATTAATTTAACCAAGTACACACGCTGTTGTTGTTGTTCTGCAATGCTGTAGGTACATTACTACAAACAAGTGTGTCGGTACGGCCGGAACCACGGGCCCTTGCATCAATTTAGTGCACGTATGCTTAGGTCTATACCATAGCTATACCCTACCCTATACCTTCTAAAATGTAAATGTTGGAAAAGCCGGCCCGCCTAGCCCTAGCCAAATAATCACTTGACGTTTGCTCTACGCTGAAACGTTCGGGGAAGATACCATTGAACATGAATGACACAGACTTGGTCACCTGCTCGGCTTTCACACGACCAGTTCAGCTCTGCTTCTGTGTTGCACTTTTCTCATTAGGTAGGGTGCTTTGCAATCGCTACAATTTGTGACTGTCAAGTGAAAATAAACTCTAGCTAACTTCACCTAGACCTCGGTAACTCACGAAGACAGTATGTTTGATAATGCATTGCGGGGACAATACTCACCCTTTTACCATTTCGTCCTCCGTAAAATGTATCCTAAGATAACACTCTGTTATAGCAATTTGTTCATTCTTTAGAGGAGCATCTAGACGATGGCGACATTTGATCCTCTTTAGTAAACAGCTGAAGTATTTCACATTTGTTTTGCAACAACGGCTGCAAAGTTTGATGTTAAATAGCTGAGCATAAGTTCCTGTGATAAAATTTAACGAGCTCTAGATCAAGACGCTCAGCTTCATAAAACATGGCAAAACCTGGTTTGTACCGAGAAAGATAATTTGTGCGAGTTTTATTATAACTTAACAGTGGGCTTTAGGTGTCGGAAATTGTAGTGGATGCAAAGTGTCCAATTTAAGGAGAAGAATACAACACAGAAGCAGAGCCGAAATGGTCGGATCAAAGGCAGACAGTAGGTGGCAGAGTTTGTACCATTAGTGTTAATTTCCAGGGCGTCGTAGCATTGTGGAAACGCCATGTGATTACTTGGCTAGCCTATCCCCACTTCAACCATGCCGAATGATATCGAAATAAACCTTTCTGCAGCCAATTCTGATGCAGATCACCTTTAATGGATGCTATCCAACATTTTCTTTCGTCTACGCCCAATCCACCCTTATTTTTCCCATAAATTACAAATTCCGACATAAAATGGGGATCGGACCACTTCACTTGTAAATCAGAGCAATTAGTATCCCATAATACGATATCAATCTGCCGTATTTGGAGATGGTAACCTCTGGATAAGAGGTCACATTCCATATATGGCATTGACTGACCTACTTGCCCCATGTCACACACACCAAGGTGCATTATGGGATACTGATTGCTATGATTTACAAGTTGGGTGGTCTAATCCCGGTTTTTGGCTGAAATATGTCATTAAAGGGGAAAAAAAAGGGTGTACTAGGCATATGATGTATAGAAAATGTTGAATAGCATCCATTAGAGGTGAACTGTGTCAGAATTGGCTGCAGAAAGCTTAATTTCAAGTTTGTTTGGCTTGGTTGAACTGGGGATGGGCAGGCCAGCGTTTCCAACCTTTACTTTTTGTAAGGTATAAGGTTGAGTATACTTAAGATATAAGCATTAGTGATGTATTAATTTGATACAAGGGCCTATGGGCAGAACCAAGACAGTGTTACAGGTAGAATTGTGATACTTTTATTTACATGTACTTCAAGGGTAACGAGGAATGATTTGAAAAGTGGTTTAAGATGCCCCTAAGCTCATTAAAGACTTCTTTACTGGTCTGAGGCTGTCCAAGATACAGGCTCTTCCCCCCCCAAAATCAGCTTGCTTGCTGGCCGAATTCGTCAGTTTTCTTTCCTGTGGGCTTACATGTGCTTGTGATAGATTATGTAGATATTCCTCAACATACCAGATTGGCCTAGCTGGTAGTAGACCCTGTAACTTTGCACTCTGATAGTTTGGTGATTCAACAGGAACAACATTACTGTATTTGCCTTCTTTCTAGCCTGTACAAACAAACATGGTTTTTGTTATTTCGAAATGGTGAAAACAGGCCACAGGCATTTTTTTTTTGACAGGAATAGAAAATCTAAAAATCAACATTTATTCATGGCTGTTTGTGAGCCCCAGTGAGCTGTTTCACTCCTATAAGTTGAATAATGTTGTCAACCTCTGTGAAATGGCAGTAGTTTGTGAGAGCCCCCGCCCTGTCTCGTCCAAACCAGTGTGATCTCTCAACAGAGCAGCAAAGCTGATTTGACTTACACTGGGGCCACTTATAGTCAGATAAGTCCTTACTGAACGATGTTTACAAAACAGTCTTCAACTGTGGCCCTTATCTCTCAGCTCGCCCAAACACACAACAGCCCACATGGTAACGACACACCAGTCCTGAATTCACAAAGCAACAAACTGTTTTGACACCTGTTTCGGACTGCAAACATTGTTCAGAAAAGACTTATCCGACTTGGCATAAAAGCATGCAAGCTCTGCCAATGGTTGCCGCTGTGGCCATGATATGACCAGCCCAGTAAAGGAGTGAAATAGCCACCTGGTGCTAGCTTTTGGTTTACTCATGATACTCCATTCTCCTCCACCTGACACTGTTTGCTGTCACAAGGGTGAAACACCAATCAACCACTTCACAGGTCCTAAATTTCTGAATAACTGGCAAACAACTATTAATACCACAGGTGCTTTTCTAGAGGTGATTTGATACCTTGATGTGCACATTTGCTTGTTTTTACAGAGCTCACTATCTTGCCTCCTTAACAGACAGCCATGGCTTCAAGATCGGAGATATTCGTAAGTGTTTTCTTCAAAATTAAGTGTTTTGTGAATGCAAGTTAAAACTTGTACATTTGCAATGGAATGAGGTCATTGTTTTCTTCAGAGTAAAATTTTGAATAATCCATTTGTGTACTGTATGAAAGGTTATTACTCCAGTCTTACATGAATTTTTAGGATTTATTGGTATATTTTTGTCTTTACCACACAGATCCGACAAAGTCAAAGGCCATGTGATTGGGATAGATCTGGGAACGACAAATTCTTGTGTGGCAATCATGGAAGGGAAAACTCCAAAAGTGTTGGAAAATTCTGAAGGTGCACGAACAACACCCTCTGTGGTGGCGTTTACAAAAGATGGGGAAAGACTTGTTGGCATGCCAGCCAAGCGACAAGCTGTTACGAACTCAAATAACACATTTTCTGCAACAAAAAGACTTATTGGTCGTCGATTTGATGATCCAGAAGTTCAGAAAGATATGTAAGTATTGAATAATTTAATGATTACATGTGCAATTAAATTGTCTCGGTGATTCACCTGTGATGGCAGTTTGTAACTGCTGAGAGCATCTCTATCATCGGGGGTCAAAATTGATCACTTATGACCACCATTGAAAAATTTCACATTCCTATGCAGAACCTTGACAGCCAAAACCACTTGTGCACAAGAGCTTTAATATATTTACAGACTGTGTAGATACGCATTTGGACATCTGTCAGGTATTGCAAATTTGCACCTTTTGTTCACTCAGGCTTCGATGATTGGTTGTCTGTCTGGCTGTCTGTTTTTGCAGTATATGTTGACATACAAGTATCTTTCAAAACATTTCTCCTCAGTTAAAGTATAGACTACATCAAGATGCATAAATTGTAGTATCAATTTTCTATGCCGATGATCAGTTGTCTGTCTGTCTGTTCATCCAGAATATGTGAACATTTCTGTCAAGATGCTACAAGTTACTTTTAAAGTTTTTATCCAGTTTCAACAATGCTTGGCACAGGTGAATCAAGATACATATTTCATAATATTGATTTTGAGTTTGATTGTCCATTGTCCGTTATACACATATAATTTTATAATCAAGTCTGTGATAATTTTATCCCAACCAGTAGAGCTACTATCTCATCCGAGACTCTGGTGTCACATATGAATTTTTAGGAGTTGTGTGCCATTCCAGTTTGCTCCTCGGACATCAAATTTGTGCATGCCATATCTCAGCTGTTATTTAGCATAGCATTTTCAAACTCATGCCAAGTGTGCAAAATGACCTGCAGTTGTATACTGAAAGGTTTTGATTTTTACATTTACATGGTGTTAAGAGCTGTCTGCCCTTGCCCAATTTTTTTGGTCATTGATTAGCAATTTTGTACTAACCATATTTTTGCCATTGTATAGGACACAGTTTAGTGTTCACCAACACATACAGGGAGGTACAGATTGCATCCTCCCCATACTATTTTTCTTCCCATGTGTTTGTCCATGTTATTTAATCTTTTGTTCTGTGATGTCAAAAATAAACCTCATTTTTTCGTTTTATTTGCGTCCTATGTAAGTTGTGTATTGGCACACAAGCACACTCAATGTCTTAAAAATATATTAATACAGTGCAATGGCCGATTGTGATGTATCTACAGGGGCAGCCAAGGTTTTGTTCATATTTAACTTTAACAGGACAGGAAACTGTTATGGAGCAAGCGAAGTGGTAGGATCATGCAGGGGAGGGTGACTTACATCTTTGCAGTCTCTGATTGTAATCTTGAAACATGTGCTTCGGTTAATGTCCTAAATTGTAATTAAACAAACATTGGCTGTCTGGCCTGTGATTTACTGACATTTAATTTAGTTACCATTGACTTTACCTTCATTTCTGAACAAACCTCTGAAAATATGGCTTCTACTAGATGCTACTCATTTCTAAGATGAAAATAAATGGTAAATAAATGGACCAGCTGTTACAGAGGACCAGTGTTATTTGTTTGGCCTTGATGTGAATGAGGGGCTCATGGCGTGGGGTGGTTTGTGCAGTTTCAAATTGTTAAAGGTCATTTTTTTTTTACGAGTAATGAACATGCCATGCATGTCTGTAAGTAACTTGCCAGAGGCCTGTGGTTTACCAAGAACACTCCTCCACTCATAAAACTGACAGACTGTAGAATAAGTTAAAACTTCATGATAATGGAGTTAATAAAATTGAAAATGTACACCTATATGGCAAAGGTAATGTTTTCTGACTCTTCACAATAAGCCTGGCAGTTTGGCATGTGTCATGAGAAGGTTGTCTTTGTTATATTTTGATGTGAAATATGATTCTGTGTCTGTGTGGAAAACCACAAACATATAGTATTGGCTGAATGCATAATTGTTTTTTTTTTATCACATCATTCATTACTTGGGGCTGAAGAGAACTCCTGGCCAGTTCAAATCCACCTGTGGGCTTGGCTGTGGCTGTATCAGAAGGGTCATTGGGTACGTGGCCAGTTGTGGGGATTTCCTTTGGGAAAATAGACCCAGTTTCACCCGTTATGCCCGTTTTGATTGACATTTTAGTTCTGCCCTTGTATTGCAGGAAAACAGTTCCATACAAAATTATTAAGGCTTCAAATGGTGATGCGTGGGTGGAATCCAATGGAACTGTATATTCACCAAGTCAGATAGGAGCCTTTGTCCTCGTAAAGATGAAGGAAACAGCAGGTGAGTGCCCAGTAGCTGTGAACTGAAGTGGACTGCTTACACACGTCATAATTATTGACCCATTGTATTAAGGGTCTTTCATATTTTGGTACTTTTCGGGTGTTTTAATTTCACCATTGAAATTATGATTGTAACTTTTTCTGCACTCTTTGATATGCGGTTCCAAAAAATCAGTTTAATTCCCAGCGTCTTCATGTTCCTGAATTTTTTTGGTAGATCCCTTTTTTGTAAGCCTTGGGAGCCAAGTTTGTTGTTATTTCAGACTCTTAGGTGCTGTTTTAGGAGTTGGTTTCCAGAAAATTTTCTGCTGGTAGAAATTCTTTTCTTGTGGATGAGAGCTCCATGAAACATGTACAAATATTTCAACATCTGAGCTTGTATTAAAAAAATGTGTACATAAAACTGTGCTTTGAGAAAACTGCATGACTCTATTGTCGTGAACATTTCGTGTTTCTCTTTCCATGAATAGGTGATAATCTGTTTCAGAGAGCTATGTGGGACAGACGGTGAAGAATGCTGTTGTCACTGTTCCAGCTTACTTCAATGATTCTCAGAGACAGGTGAGGGGCTTCAGAACACAAAGTACTGCCCACACCTGTACTGACTATCTTCAGGTCTCCTCATATAGGAGTGGATGGCAAGGATTGATTGTTACACATTGCTAATCGGCTAGCTGTTGTATTGGAGTGGTTATTGTGAACTTTGGTGCCTGTGCTTATAAGCCTACTTTTATTTGGTGCCTGTACTTACACGCCTATTTTTATTTGGTGTCTGCGCTCGTGCACCGTAATGACTCAGGAACCTCTCACCATTGAGGTTGCTGTGAGTTAAAGACCAGCTCATGTGGACTTCCTCTCACACCATACATGGGAACGTCTGTGAGCAACTCTGATGGTCATGGGTTACACCCCCCCCCCACCCCACCGCGGGCTTTGCCTGGTTTCCTCCCACCATAATGCTAGCTGTCATCGTATAATAAGTGAAGTATTCTTGAATTTGTCAAATAGTCAAGTCAGATAGATAAATAAATAAATTGTATGCCTATTTGTATTTGGTGTCTGTAATTTTCTGCCTATCTGTAGTTGGTGCCTGTTAAAAGTAAAATCCTTGGTTTTCATTTTAGACATTTAAAGCTTTCATCCATCTATTAATGGTGAAACTTGTGAAATTTACCATTTTATCTGTGTTGACAGGCGACAAAAGATGCAGGCCAGATATCTGGTCTGAATGTGCTGAGGGTCATCAATGAACCTACTGCTGCAGCCTTGGCTTATGGCATGGACAAATCTGAGGACAAGATGTGAGTACCCTTGTGTGTGTGCAGACATATTTTCATCAGTTATTGGGGACTGGGCTCGTGTTAATCAGGAAGGTGAAAGATCTCCTGACATCATGTAACTAAACACTACATTAGCTGAATCCTTAGATTTTCAGTTTTCAGATTTATTCACCTGTACATGTGTAATCTGAAAAATAACACTTATGTCTACACTGTATCCTATAATTTTCATACTCAATCCTTGCATCATTTTATACACAGAAAATATAGTTGGCGTAAAGTAAAACTGCACAGGTAGAGCATGCAGTGTTCCCCGTACTAAAAGATACAACCAAATAAACTGTCGCACTTTTTTCTAGTCAGATAATGAGTTAATAAGGTGCTTATTAATTTGTAGCTTGTGCAATGCCTTGAATATTGATTTCTAAAATATTGTCCTTATTCATTCATTATTTGATTGGAAACGGCAACAGTTTATTTTGATGTCTAAGTACATGGTACACTATACCCATGCATGTTTAATGGCACTAACTATATGATGGTTATGATTCATCTTCTGTGGTTAATTGCTTTTGGAATTTTTCACCCCCATTTCTAACCTGAAAGAATTTAACTGAGATTGCCAGGTGAGGTGATAATTGTCCATATTTTGTGCTGTTTCAGTGTGGCAGTGTATGATTTAGGCGGGGGCACCTTTGACATCTCCATCCTGGAGATTCAGAAGGGCGTGTTTGAGGTGAAGTCCACCAACGGGGACACTTTCTTGGGAGGGGAGGACTTTGACAACCACCTCGTCAACTACTTAGTCACTGAGTTCAAACGAGATGTAAGTCTGTTAAAACAGACTTTCTGTTGTTTTTTTCTGACGGAATTTCAGCTTCATTTGATGATATTTGAAGTATTGACTTGTATTGATGGTATGTAAAAAGACAAAGTGTTAGACTTATAAAAGAACCCTTGATTTAATCATTTGTGTGTTTTATATATAGACTGGGATACAATTTCACTTCCAGACAAACTGGTCACAAGACTAATCAACTCTGTTGCAATAAACTGGTGTTGCACATCTATTTTAGTGATGTAATGTTGATGGATACTTCAAACAGCGAAATGGTGTTGTATGAAACAAGTAGAAAGTTCATGTACCTTTTTAGTTCTAATCCTTGTTGATCCTATTTTACATTTTAGCAAGGAATTGATGTCTCTAAAGACTCAATGGCGATGCAGCGGTTAAGAGAGGCCGCAGAAAAAGCCAAGATAGAACTTTCGTCCTCACTGCAGGTATGCAAGATATATTTGTTAAAATTGCTGCAATACCCTTAATGATGTTGAGGGAGAAGGCCTTTGTCACTAGCACACACATGGTATTGTTTCATTTCACACAACAGACGGGGGTTCCCCCCAGATTTCCCTGCGTTTAGTGGATAAATTTCAATTCAGGATACTCAGGATGCAGGATAAACTGCCAGTTGTGATGCGTTCATATTTTACATGCCGTTTTCAGCTTGTTTGACGACCGTGGAACACTAGGGTTGTAATAGTACATGGATGTACAAATCTATATACCTCTACCTCTAATATATTGTCATGGGAAAGATTGTTTGACAGTTATTTCCTGTCTTGTTTTGTTTTTCCTCATGCAGACTGACATTAATCTGCCTTACCTCACGATGGACTCCAGCGGTCCCAAACACATGAACCTGAAACTGTCACGTTCCAAGTTTGAGAGTTTGGTGGAAGATTTGGTGAAAAGAACTGTGGGTCCTTGTCAGAAAGCTCTCCAGGATGCTGAAGTCAAAAAGTCTGATATAGGGGAGGTAATTCTTGTTGGCGGAATGACAAGAATGCCTAAGGTAAGATATTCTGAAAGCTGCTTATAATACTGTTGGGGTCTGTCTGCAACCTACAAATGGTCGTTGATTTCCCCCACTATAATACTGACTGTCGCTTTATAAGTGAAATATAAATGAGTACGGCACAAAACACCAATCAAATAAATAATACTTTTGAAGAATGTTGTGATGAGTGGCTCAGTGTTAGGATTTAGCCTGAATCAGAGAATAGACAGATGGAGAATTCCACCATTAATATTGATGTCGTGTATATTTTACCAAAGTATGTCAAATTCCTGTTGACAGCATTTCACCTGCCTTCAGGGCCAAAGCTTTGGAACAGCAAACGGAAGAAACGTTTACAAAGTGACACTGTTAAATGTGAAACAAAACGTTTTCTGCAACATACAAGTTCATTGTACAATGTACATTACAGATTGTTACTGGTAATGGTTAACTTTTTTCCATTGAATCTGATACCAGTTTCTATATAAGAAAAATGTACATTGATTGTGGCAAATCTGTTTCTAACTTTCAAAGTTTATCATGTCAAGTGTAATTTTATTAGGTGCTAATTGCCTGTAATGTCTTGTTTTAGGTCCAGTCTACAGTGCAGGACCTGTTTGGGAGAGCGCCCAGTAAGTCTGTCAACCCTGATGAGGCCGTGGCGATTGGTGCTGCCATACAGGTGAGTGCTCGCATCCACTGTAGATCTGCACTGGTGAGATCTTAGAGTCGTGACTGTTCATCAGTCCTTGTACCCCTGTACTGCTATGGCTAGGTGAAACGATCCTTGTGGGAGCCATGTGAGTGTTCTTGAGACATACGGAATCATTCAGATATCTAGGTGAGGAAGATCTCTCATTCAAGAAGTTGTTTCGTTGAGCTGTACATCGTTTAGTTTTTTTTCTCAGCTAAAATTCTTTTCCAGTAAAATGACAATTCAGTTTCATTCTGTGTCTGTGTCCCCTGAGAAGGTGTGCTTGCTGGTGATGTGGTATTCTGTTACAGGTCTCTGTTTGCTTCCTCCCATTACAGGGAGGAGTGTTGACCAGTGATGTGATATTCAGCTACATGTCTCTCTTTTCCCCAGTTACAGGGAGGCGTGTTGGCGAGCGATGTGATATTCGGCTACATGTCTCTGTTTCCCCCAGTTACAGGGAGGAGTGTTGACCAGTGATGTGACATTCTGTTACATGTCTCTCTTTTCCCCAGTTACAGGGAGGCGTGTTGGGTAGTGATGTGATATTCGGCTACATGTCTCTGTTTTCCCCAGTTACAGGGAGGAGTGTTGACCAGTGATGTGATATTTGGCTACATGTCTCTGTTTCACCCAGTTACAGGGAGGCGTGTTGGCGAGCGATGTGATATTCTGTTACATGTCTCTGTTTTCCCCAGTTACGGGGAGGCGTGTTGGGTAGTGATGTGATATTCTGCTACATTTCCCTATCTGCTTCCCCCCATTACAGGGAGGCGTGTTGGCCGGTGATGTGATATTCAGTTACATGTCTCTGTTTTCCCCAGTTACAGGGAGGCATGTTGGGTAGTGATGTGATATTCTGCTACATTTCCCTATCTGCTTCCCCCCATTACAGGGAGGCGTGTTGGCCGGTGATGTGATATTCTCTTACAGGCCTCTATCCGTCTCCCGCAGTTGCAGGAAGGCATATTGGCCGGTGATGTGATATTCTCTTACAGGCCTCTATCCGTCTCCCGCAGTTGCAGGAAGGCATATTGGCCGGTGATGTGATATTCTCTTAAAGACCTCTATCCATCTCACGCAGTTACAGTGAGGCGTGTTGGCCAGTGATGTGATATTCAGTTATATGTCTCTATCCATCTTCCATGGTTACAGAGAGGCGTTTTGGCTGATGATATGACTTTCAGTTACATGTCTCTTTTTTGCCTGGTTTGAGGGAGGCATTGTGGCCGGTGATGTGATATTCTGTTACATGTCTGCTTCCCCCCATTACAGGGAGGCGTGTTGGCCGGTGATGTGACAGATGTGCTCCTGCTGGATGTTACTCCCCTCTCTCTGGGTATCGAGACATTAGGAGGAGTATTCACAAAGCTGATTCAGAGAAATACAACCATTCCTACCAAGAAAAGTCAGGTAAGCCAGGTCAGGTCGTGAATATCATTGTTATATATTGTACATTGTAAGTTATATTTCATAGTTTGTTGTAATAAAAAAAAGAATTCATACCAGGGATGCACTGCATATTTTTGTTTTTTTTTTAGACATTTTGTTTTAGAATTTCATTTACAAACTTTTCTATCAGATTGAGGACTTGTTGTTAACTCAGCCGGTAAGTCTCTCTGTGTGAATGCCATTATGGCTTTTATTAGAGCCAGTTGTGGCTGGGTGATGAATACCTTTGTCATTCAATCATAGGCACATCCGGGCAGGAGTTCAATCTTGCGTTTGGCCAGGGAATTTCTGAATTTCCACGCTGTCACTGTCCGTGGATACTTGGTTACATAACAGTGAAATGTTTGATTCACAGCTAGTTCCTGTATTACCGGCATGTCTCTTTTGATTACAGGTGTTCTCAACAGCTGCTGATGGTCAGACTCAGGTGGAGATCAAGGTGCACCAGGGAGAACGAGAGATGGCTGCAGATAATAAACTGTTAGGACAGTTCCAACTGGTGAGTGTGTGGACTTCTTATCACAGCTCCAGCTACAGAATAACATGTTGTTGCACTGGCCGTTCAGAACTGTGTATAGAAAACTGCTGTGGGTACTGATTAGGGCTTCTTGTGAGGCCTTGGCATATAAATCACAACAACATTGAACAACTAAAATGCATTTTCAAAATCACATGCTGGCCTGGAAGTTATACCAGTGCTCAAGTATTCCTGATATAAAAATTAATTAACTTCACACAAAATCCCCTTTCGTGGCCCTGTAATATGGATGAATCAGTTAGAATCAAGTGGAATGTCATTTGAAAAAGAGACATCATGGCATAGGGAAGATCCAGCCTTCTCACTAGTTCATGTGCATACTTAGGTGTGAAGGTCACATGGAGTACCTAGCCAAGCGCGGTGGGTTCCTCTGGCCTTGTTTCTCAAACACAAGTTATTCGGTGACCTGAGACATGTAAATGTGGTCTTTATTATTTAATGATTTTGTTAGCTTTTTTTTTTTTTGAGGGTGGGGGCTGTTCTCAAGTTTCGTGACTCGAATTCAAATGTATGATAGAACTTGATGACGTTAACTCAATACACCCCCCCACCCAACTTGCTCTTTCAGCTGGTTGACCTTGCTGCCACATGTGAACAAGAATTGTTTTTACCAGATTTTGAAAGTTAAACAGGAAGGCATTTATCCGGTTTGAATTCCTGCTGCACTTCCATTCCTGTTTGTAGGATTTCTCATCAATGTGTGTTAGTAAATCACAGTCCCAGCTCCAGAATAACATGTTGTTGTTGTTGCACTGGCCGTTCAGAACTGTGTATAGAAAACTGCTGTGGGTACTGACTAGGGCTTCTTGTGAGGCCTTGGTATATAAACCACAACAACAATGATTTACTGCTAAGATGTCAATATTTCATCCAAAGTTTGATCTGTAAAAATACATTTTCAGAATCACATACCGGGTATTGGGCTGAAAATTATACCAGTGCTCAAGTTTTCCTGATACAAAATATATCAAAAAACCCTTATGCGGCCCTGTAATATGCATGAAATCAGTTGAATCAAGCAGAATGTGTCACTTGAAAAATGACATCATGACAAAGGTTCTGTCAAAGAATCATCCCTTGTCCGATCCAACCCACTCACTAGTTTACGTGCGATCCAACCCACTCACTAGTTTATGTGCATACTGAAGCATGAAGGTCATATGTGGTACCTAACAAAGCGCGGTGGGTTACTCTGGCATCTTCTGTTTCGCAAACATAAGTTAGTCAGTGATCTGGGACATGTCAGTATAGGCTTTTTGTTATAGTTTATTGGAGAGTTTTATTTAAGTTTCGGGAATTGTTCAAGAGAGAAACAAATTCAAATCCATGTTCCACTCTCATCCAGTTGGTTCTACTTGCTCTGATGTGTGTCAAAAGTATTTTTTTTTTTTTTTAAATTGAATTATGAAAGTTAAATAGAAACTTATGTATTCTTTTGAACTCCTGCTGCTTTCTATCCCTGTTTATAGCCTGGGACTTTTTGTCGTTGAATGTTTGTAAATCACAGTCCCAGCTCCAGGCTAACAGGTTGTCGTTGTTATACTGGCCGTTCAGTACTGTGTACAATAAACTGTTCTGTAAACCAACTGGGATCACCAGCTGAACCTGGTCTATGAATCACAACCACATGTAAATCATGCCTTAGTTGTCAAGAATATCAGAGAGCAGGTGGGTTCCGTGCTGCTATCTCTGAACAGTGTGATACCTGCTGGCAGGGTGAGTTCTTCTAAATTCTGCAGCCGGAATACTGTAGAAAAGTGATACTTCAAAACCTTATGTTTAATACATGGTTAAGAAAGCTTCACATGAAGCAGTTTGTGTGTTTGCTTTGTCATGAGTAGGTTTTTTCCTGTTATATTGTTAACCCAGGTCTGAACCCAAAATACTAAAGCAATTAGAAGATGTAACAAAAAGATGACCAGTAACATTCCTTTAAAATCATCCTTTGTTTTCGGCTCTGTTACTTTGCTTGTAATTTAGGAGCACTGTGTGGATTGGCCTTTTCTAATTTAGGTCATTTTATTTTCAGGTGGGCATTCCTCCCGCTCCTCGAGGTGTTCCACAGGTGGAGGTCACGTTTGATATTGATGCTAATGGCATTGTGAACGTGTCTGCCCGCGACAAGGGCACAGGAAAGGAGCAGCAGAGTAAGTGTTACTGGACGACATTGTTACGAAGAACATCGGACATCGGGCCTCTCCTGATATGCCATGCAATGGAACGTGTTTAGCTGGCCTGCAGTAGTACACTGGGAGCTAATGGAAGCAAAGGAGTGTTAAGGGGCAGTAGTACTACATGTATTGAGCTCATGTTCTGCAAAACATAATCACAGAAAAAGCATGGTGATATCTTGAAAAATACTTTATTTATTGAGCTGAACATTTGCATAAGTCCAGTGGTGGAGAGCTCTTTCCTACCCTTGCTACCAGATGTACTTTTTAAAATGTTGATTGTTGAATAAAAATTCTCCATTTTGTAAGCAGAATGTTGGGACAGGGAATTGTTTTTAAGCTAGAAAAGCAGTCTGCACTCGTCTGCAGTTTTGCCCCTAATATAATGAGATAGCAGAGCAACATTCATATATAACACTGAACATTGGCGTTGGTGGGTATTAATGTATCGAGACAAATTAGTGGTAAGATCTGTGTTTTGGTGATTGGCAGTTGTCATCCAGTCATCGGGAGGGTTGAGTAAAGATGAGATTGAGAACATGGTGAAGAATGCTGAGAAGTATGCGGAGGAGGACAAGAAGAAAAAGGTGAGTGGGCAATACCTAGGTGTGAAGGGTGATTGGTGTTCAGTTCATATGTGTGAAGACTGGTTTATGTCCAGCTAAGATACAGAAATATGAAATATACAGGAGGCCAAGAAAAATGGAAACATTACAGGCTACACAGTGATGTCTTTATTTTTTGTCAACAGTATTTAAGTGTGATTGTTATGATTCATGTCAAAGTTTAATTCTGAGTGTAGCACCTGCACACATTGTGCAACTGTGAACAGAATCAGCAACTTTCTGTTACCTTTCTAAAGTGCAGAGCTGCTTGCATTTTCAAAGTTTTCTGGAGATCGAGCTAAGTATTACACCTATGTTAGATACCAATGAATAGTTGACTGTAACAGTGATGCTTTTTGAATGACAATGACAGCCAATCTTGTTTTTTCTTCTTTTTTTTTTTGAGGGTGAAACAAAGGAGCTAACTTTTGCCAGACAAATTTACCGCCTGGAATTGATAACCAATGAATATGTGTAAAGAATTAAAATCTAATAATATAAAGCAAATTTAAAGTCTCTAAATATTGTGCACAGTCAAGTTTACTTAGAATTCACAGAAAGCTTGAACATTGTAGGATTGATCATTTGAAATTGGAGAAAAATGTGAAGTCTAATTAACTAACAATGCAGTATAACAAGGGGTTGAACAGATAGACCTGGTTTTAGTTTACTGTGAGTTAAAATAATACTACTTGTAAGAGTGGTCAGAATTTGGAGAAAACTTGAAGCAGTCTGTGTTAGATTGTTTAGTTTGGATCATGATTGCTTGAAAAAGTCATCAGTGTAATATTACACCAACTCAGCACGTTATTAGTAAACTCAAATCCTGCGTGAGTTTAAACAGTATGAGTTTTTGCCACGGCACTGTGCTTACCGTAAGGAATATTACTAATATCAGCAAGAGTTCAAGGCTGCACAGTGATGTCTTTATTTTTCGTCAACAGCAAAGAAGCATGATTGTAATCATGATTCATGTTGAATGTACTTGCTGAGTGTAGCGCCTTGTTATCTTACAACGCATTATGAAATATTTTTGCAGTAAGCCACTACCTGAACATATTTTAACTCCTAGTTTATGAAGGATTTTATTTGGTGAATTTAGTTATGTAGCTGTCATAGTGATAGCATGGCCACGATTCAAGGTTGCATTCTGGGCTGACAAAGAGGTTATTGCTTTGCATTAGTGAATCATGCAGGCCTTGACCTAAGGATAAACCAGGTTATGAACTAATCATTCCTTTGGATTTTCAGTCAGAAGATCTGTTTTTTGATCAGGTAAGGAGGTCAGTCGAATGGATTGATCTCCTAAATTGACCACACATATCCTGTATTACAATATGTATTTCAAATTAAATTAAGCATACATGCATGAAAGTGGTGATCAGATTTTATCAAATTATTAAACTGTCCTCATGTGTATGAAGAAAACCTACGCTTTGTGAGTAGTAACCAAAATGTTCAGTTCACTGCTTAGGACGAGTGACCAAACCACTTAGTCTCCTGGTGTCTCACAATGCATGTGAATTATAGTCAGTAGGCCAACAGATGCTTGACTGCTCAGAGTAGCAGTTCCTGTATTGTGTTGCAGGGCTGCAAATACCACTTTGTGGTGTGGGATAAAAATCTGTTCAATTGAATAAGCTCTTTGAAGACTCTTAATGTCATTTACGTGTGAAGTTTGTAATGCACTGGAAGTTTGTAATGCACTGCTTAGTTTGAACCTGACAAGATGGCATTTGATGCCTGGCAATGGCCTTATTAGGCTGCTTATTTAGAGGCTAGTATTGACTGAGTTTGCCCCCCCCCCCCCCATTTCTGAAATCAGGGCTAGTAGTTTTATATTCGATGAGCCACTTTGTGGTGTACTGTACCTGCAATATACATGTTGATGTACTGGCAATGTCAAGCGCTCTATCTGATAAATGGCAGGCAGGGTAGTCAAAAATTCAACCTCCAAGGGTAAGTTTATTGTGAGGTTTCCATGTAAAGGTAGCAGAAAAAAATCCATTCATTTAAGAATACTCTGTATTTGCAGACCTGTAGATTATGTTAATTTGGGCATATCACAGCCACCATAATGTGGGGATCTCAAAACCACATTACGAAAACAACAAACTGGAGAGTGGTTTCAGTGTGGTAACCATTTATGTTTTAATAGCCAATCATGTACTTACTACTGTATATAGTTCTTTGAAAATAAAGGATAAAGTTGTATGGTTTACTTTTAATATCTTCAATATTTTAAATATACCGAAGCATATTTCACGTAACCAAAGGTATGACAGTATGTTTAGGTTGACAGTTCCCATCTCTCACATATACACGGGCACATGTAGGTTTGACTCTAAGATCATGTAAATAAATTATACTCGTAGTACTCAGAAATCTTTATGTTGCAAGAAAAAGCTGTATAAGAATGGCGCCACTGGCTTCAGTGAAGCTCAAACGAGTCAGTGCATGATCTAATCACATGGTACATGTACATCTTACACTGATGTAGGTGTTGAACATGTGGATGACATTTAAGCCTAGATGTGTAAAATTTGATCCGGACGTTTTTCCCAGTGAATGGCCTGAGTTAAGTTTTATGTGCCACAGGCATAGAACATTTCCTCTGAAGAACAAAATAAGCATCCAAATGAAGTTTCTGTATTCCTGTGGCTTCTGTTCCACAACCACAGACCAGGACGGCCCAAGACAACGATGCTGTTATTGTTGTTTGCTGCCTGGGCCTTGAACAATTTGTCTAGTGGGCTCACGTGTTGATTGTCATTCCAAGCTTTTTTTTTTAAACATTTCCCTATTGGCAACCACTGAGGTACACACGCACATGTAGTTTCTGGTTGTTTTCCTGTGGGAATGGGTGAATGTTGTGGGCTGACCAAGCTGGAAACTTGACAACCAAAATCACATGGCTTGTATCACAAGTAACCACATGACTATTTCAGTCAATCAGAGATCATTATTTTGCAGACTGGTATGTTTCTGACTCGCACACCTGCACAGGACGAAAAAAGCGGACAGCGGAATGTAAACAACTTGGTCTGTGCGGACGCACATTGATGATGACTTTTGCTCTGATATTTGAACGAGTCTACAACATCTTGAATTTTGTTTATTAAATTATTCAACTGTCTTCATGTTGTAAACTTTTGGGATCAGTTTTCTTTTGTACTGAAGTAGGCTTGTCACGAGAGACGAACCAGGGACGAGTTTACATATACCCTGTTTAACTCTCCAGGCTCGGCTCAGTATTGCTCTGAGACTTATGATACAGGCACCTGTTAAGACGGAACACAAAGGCGACTCGGGCCGGAGACACAGATGGAATTGTCTTATTATGAATCAACTTCATCTTTTATACACATTTCATATCTAAATATGTTTACCAGCAGTCTTTCTTGATTTCAGAGTGATACTGTCTACTTAGAGATAGGTGTAGTGAACAAGCCAGTTAGATCAGTGGCTTGTTCAGAATATATTTGAACTTTTAACATATAGTACCACTTCACTTCAGGTACTTCAATAATCCGTAGAGCATTAGAATACTTATATCCTTGATAAACTTGATAAATATAAGCATATTATATATTTCCTAACCACCGTCCTTGATGTGCTCTTCATCAGTTTGTATTTAGAGGTGTCGGAGTCTCAAAGATAATATCTGACTGCGGTCAAGAATCACAATCTCCAGAGCAAACCTACTCTGACTACCGTTCTCGCTATCAAAATCTTCACACCGGCAACACACCAGCACATAAACACAATTTGTAGTAAGCTGTCAGTCATGTACTTGACTCAGAACCACAATTTAGACATGCTGTCTGTACAGATTCGTGAAAGCATACAAGTAGTTTATCCTGAATTTTGAACTTTGCTTTTGTGTGTTTGGCTCTGAAACCCTTCTGTAAGTCTCCACAGAAACCTGCATAAAAATGTTCATGTTTATGCCCCTGAGTGTGCACGTCTCATACCTTGCCGGTAATCAGAGGAAATCTCCTGACAATGTATTGTGGATCACACCTGAATTATTAATTAATTTGGCTGATTGCTAATGTCGATGAGTTTTCAATCTAATCTGGTGTAAGATCGGATAGACATAGTTGCAAATTGAAATGATTTTAGCTGTTTGCAGGGTGACTGGTTTAATCTGTCTTTTTATATCAACACCTGTCATTCAGAATGTTTTACCTAGCAAAATGGCCCCAGAGCAAATGGCTAATGGTGTTATGCCAGGAGAAAACAATGTAAAAGCACTTGTAGTGGCTTACAGTCAGAAATTCTTTGACAGATACTTGTTAATTCCCAGAATTACGGCATAACCCCTGGCTAAACACTATTATATAGAGTGACCAACTCCTGCAGAGGGCTAAGTCGGCATGCTACTGCTATACAGGGCCCTGTAAGGGTAGTTTTCTGCCAGGCGATACAAGAGTTTAATAAATTAATTACTTCAAGATTGGCCCTTTAGGAAACTTTAAAACATTTTTGGAAATTTCTGAGAACTCTTTAGTTTTAGACACACAAAAAACTGTTGATTAAAGTATTATTTTTGGTTTGTTGTGTCTTTGTTCAGAGTGATTTGAGTGAAGGGTTCAGAGTGAAAACAGGATGAATAATGTAAATTAATGCTCGTCTGAGAATTAGCTTAAAACTAAAATATCTTCATTTAATTTTTAGATATTCTTTATAAATGCATACAGGTGTTTGAATTTTATAGTAGGCTTTATGAGCAGTGTAACTGGTGTTTAGTACATTGACCCATCAAGAGGCATACTGAATCCTAGTCTATCAACACAGCTCGTGTTGAAATACTTCTTGTTACCCACAATTAAAAGGTTACTGGTTCTTAGTAATGTTATCAACAAATTTGCCTAAGGGTGGATGTAAGGGCAAATGGGTGGGGAGATGATGTGACGTCAGAGTAGCTGGCCTTTGGCAGTATATGGTTGTTTGACTGCCTTTCATTTAGTGGGGAAAAAAAACCCAAAATAAACATTTTTTAAAGACAATTTTCAGAGGACATTCTCCTGATGCTATCTTTGTGTTTGTGCCGTCTGGCGCTTTAAAATCTGCATACGCCACATGTTTGACGTGATTTTGTACACCTAAATTTCTGTTTGTACACATAAACATGAGCCTGTACACATTCCATTCAGGGACAGGCAGGTCAAAGGTTACATGGTTATCAAGATTTTGTTCCCCGGAATTTGTATTTAGTAGAGTGACAGGCAATCAGCAGGCTAGATTTCTCGTGTCCTGGTCTGTTCGAGGAATAATTAATTGTGCGGGTGAAAAGCTCAATAAATAGGCAAAAATAACATTGCCAATAAGGCATGAGTGCTGTTTAAACATTTTTGAATGAAAAACACAGCAGTGTATATTGGGAGCTTTTTCTGTGAGGTCCTCGCTGTTACAGAAAGTGATTAATTCTTTGTAACAACATTTGATCCTTACACTAGTAATAAACAGTTTGCGCCTTACATCGTCTACAGATTTTCATAAATTTTCCAGCAAAATTTAATGAAGTTCAGCCGGTACACGTGACATTTTCCAAAAGCCGGACAGACCTACGTTTGTGTGATGAAATCATAGATTGTTTGATGTTTCTTAACAGTGTAGACTGACTCATTTTCATTTCGAGGTGTATAAGAAAAATGTCCACACTGTTAGGACTTCTATTCTAAATGTAATATAAAATATATTCATAATAATAATACTATACAAGAAATAATCAATCTTTTCTTATATGGCTGGAGAAGTTGTGAATATGTTCCATGATTTCGGGGACTCGCACGCTTCTGTGTAGTAAACCTGTATCAAAATTATTTTTGCAACTGAAACCTGTTTCAATATCTGTAACAAGCACTCCAACATGACCGAAAATAGTGACCCCATGTACAACATGAGCAAAAATAGTGACCCCATGCACAATATGACCAAAAATAGTGACCCCATGAGCAAAATAGTGACCCCGTGTACAACATGACTGAAATTAGGCTTCAGTTTTTAAAAGGTCATTAGACTGCTTTATAATATGATCATTTGTTGATAACGTGATGGAGACTTCTGCTAGGGGCTTGACGTGTCAAGTAACTAGTTATGTGGCAGACAAAATTGAGATATCACCAAAATTTAAGTTTTCTAAATGGTTGAGGTTGTATTTTGTATGGCAGTTGCTGTAAGTAATAATATTTAGATTGACGGAAGAATTCAGAGTTATCTCTGCTTTTTAAGACCACCATAGTGTGGCGTGCAAGCATGAGATCTTTCATGGAGGCCATTCTGTAGTAGTTCTTGCAGGTTTCTGGAAGCACAACTAAACAACATCAGAAGTGAGAGTGTTGATCTTCCTGGGCCCATGTCGTTTTCAAACTTCAAAAATTTTAAAAGGGGATATCTCAGAGGATGGGGGATGGGGCCTAAATGAAAGGTTTTCTGCGTGATGTGTTTGATTTGCCATTAGTTAGTTAATTATTAATGATTATACCAGTTTCTGTCTATAACTATCCCCCCGGACCACTTCATCTGCCAATCAGCGTGTGACTAGCACTAGTTGTCCGTCACCATAATATTGATGTCCACTCCTGCATGGTTCAGTTCATTTTGTGGGAACTAGGAACCAACATACAGAGATTGCTGCCTCACAATGTTAAGAACTTTGTATACTTGTATTCACTACATAAACTTTGTTATAGTTAAGATCTTCATGAAGTTAGAAACATGCTACATCTCTCTTAACGAGAGAATTCAGGCAAACATTTCGTAATCTTATGACAGAATGTTAAGTTTCCTATGTGTATTATGGGCAGATGAATCGCCATACAGATGCAAGTTAGGACAGAGTTTTCCGGTCAAAGATACAAGTAAAAAAATGTGCGTGAATTGTTTTACCCTTTTGGGTAGAGAGTTGTATGTACATGTAGTTTGGTCTGTTTAGTGCGAAAGTTTTCCTTTTTTTTAATATTTTACTATGTATAGATTTCCTGTAAATTGCGGTTGAAACCTGAAAAAGCGAGTCTTTCTTGTATTTTTTGAAGGACATGATCAGAAACCATTGATACTGTAAAGCTGAAAACTGTTCAGCAGATTGATCCACCATCTCATTACGAGTGATACTGTGGGTATAAAATGGGAATAAAAAAGAAAATTTGCTTTATTCACTGTCACATGTTACCATCCGTGACAATGCTTAACTAGCAGGTGTCTGTGGTGTAACTGGGTGACTTCCTTTGCCACACTACACTGCTTTGCATCTGCCATACAGGAGCCTTTTCAGCAGAAATCTATTTTCTGAGCTACCTGACCTTATTTTTACCTGTAAAACACCTTCAGGCCACCTGACTACAATGAAATTCATTGAAGAGTGACAATAAAAGCTTATATGTCATGTTAATTTTCAGCTGAAACTGTGTACCAGGGCTCATTTGAAACATACATGTAACACTTCAGAATAAACATACTAGTTGATTTCTCATGAACATAGTCATGTTTGTACACAAAAGAGCATACTGATGTAAACGAGAATGAATTAACTTTTACATGTTGCTGCTCAGTGTTCAGTTAATACTACATGATTTTAGATTGAACTGGTTAGTGTTATGGCTGTAGAAATACATACATTTATAATGTATCAGCGGGGCATTTGGCAATCTTCAGATCAAGTGAATCATCATAAGAATTTTCATTCAGAACAGAATATAGTTGTGCAGTTTTTTAGAGTTCAAAGCAGCAGTTCAAGAGCTTGGTTGGGGCAGGTTCGTTATACATTTTACTATAGTAATTTTTTTTCAGGTAGAGCAAGCCGTTTTGAAGATAATGTCACAGAACTTTTTGGCTGGATAGCTGCCTGTGTAATTCAGAGCTGGGAATGTTTAAATAAAGTAGTGTGTTTTTATGGAAAATGAGTTCATTTTACAATGAAGTGAAAATAACAGTTGTTACAGTCACACATATGTAATATCTACAAGTTCATAAAAAAAGTCATTTAAAACTCGACCTAAGACAAACTGTTCAGCTGAAGAAAAAAAAATTTCAGTGTCGGTATAAAAAGAAATTGGACCTTATGAATGTCTGTTAATGGTATTCAGTTATACACGTATACCTATGTGGTACAGTAACCATATTAATCATTGCAAAGGTCATGGAAAGTCGTGGAATTTGTAGACCTAAAAATTGTACAAATCCTGTGCATGCATTTTGGGTTTAATTATTTGTTTCTCGAGAATCAGGATTTCTTACATTGCCAAAAGTTTTGAAGTACTGAAATTATTTTATTGTCTTGTTTTGGGAACCTTTAATAATTTCCTACTCCGTGCTCACAATTTGCTGATTGCGTGTGTGGAAAATGAATTTTTTAGCAGTATCGGTGAAATTATATGCTGAACCGCTTCAAAAAGTTTATTTTTTCCGCAAATGTGCGTAAAACAGTCTTTAAAAATGTCAAACTCTGTGAAATCTGTGCCATGGGAGGATAATAGGAAACAAAGCTTCAGAACTATAAGCAATCGATTGGTGGAATTGAGACTTGAGTTCTGAGCAGTAACCTCAAAACAACAATGACTGATTCACTGATGTGGTGAGATGGTGTTGTGGTTTCAGGAAGTGGTAGAGGCTGTGAACCAGGCCGAGGGAATCATCCACGACACAGAGAGCAAAATGGAGGAATACAAGGACCAGTTGCCCAAAGATGAGGTATGTTCTACTCTGTGAGTGGGTGGGTGGGAAGAGATGGTTGTGGGCTTGGTATGTAAGTTATCTGCCACAACAGCAAATCAACTTCATTCTTGCGGTGTGTATTGCTTGGGACCCAAAGAAATGCAGCCTGGAGCATAAAAATGTTGTTTTTACAAGTTAAACATGGATATTATCAGAAATCATTTTCATAAAGCCCACTGTCTTTGACATGCTTGTGTTGAACACAAAATCTACTATTCCTCAAATTGCCAAAAGGGCTCAGCCCTGGATTTTTACACAAAATCTATATTTGAAATAATTTCTAAACCAGTTGACTGGCATGATGAGAGTGTTTCAATGGTGTGGTTGTGTTGGCAGTGTGACAAGCTGAAGGAGCACATCACCAACGTCCGCAACATGCTGGCCAATAAAGACAACGAGAGTGGAGAAAACATCAAGAAGGCTACTTCGGATCTTCAACAGGCATCGCTCAAGCTCTTTGAGATGGCTTACAAGAAGGTAAATCTCAACTGGACTTTTTGTCTCGCAGGGTTGTCAACTGCAAAAGAAAAGCAGGAAACTTGAATTGTTGTATTTTTTCTTGTCTTAGACAGTGTACAAAGAATTGCATTGTTACTTTGGTAGTTATTATTAGATCACCACCATGTTTAGCTGAATAGTTTCTGCTACAGCATGGATATGTCCTACAGGATAGCCTTTAACTTGGCAATCTAGTACCCTAAGTGACCTAAATTCATCCATCACTGAGTTGATTATTTTTCCCGATTGTAAGAGTTCTGTTGACTTCAGAAAGTTGTTCTGGGTTTTGTTTGGAAGGTTGGATGATACCCTGATGGAAAAATATTCCATTGAGTTTTATCACCAGAAATAATATTTTATAACATTTATTTGCTTCTAAAGATGCACTTTTTTGGATAAAAGTTAAGGCCTTTTACCGGATTTCTGTAGGCAGTGATGTTTAATTTTTCGTCTCTCATCTCCAAGAGAAGTGCTGAAAACCTTTACTGAGCCTACATGAATTTCTGTGAGGCATTTTAAAAACACAGCCTGATAGTGTAGACTGATAGGATTGGGGACTACAGTGTTCTTGTGTTTCAATAGACTAATAATTAAGCACAGGAAAAAAGTTTTTTTGATTTTTTTTTTCACCAAATTAAAGGCAGTCAAATCTTTGATTGCATGGTGGATTTTTTTGGACTGTATTGATGATGTGGTCCACCAATGACGTCACACAGACTCTGTTATAGTTGTAAAGCAGAAATGCAATAATGTATTAGTGTTTTCATACACAGGCAAACATGACAGGAATACTCTTCACAAGACCTTTATTCAGAGCTGAATATAAAGGTGTACAAAAGGCTGTGACGTCATTGGTGAACCACGTCCTCAATATGGGCCATAAAACCCACCATGCAATAAAAATATTTGACTGCTTTTAATCTGGTAAAAAAAAAAATTAAAAAATTGAGTAAAGGTATTTTCTGATACAGTTCTTCATGATCTATCCACTCGCCACAACTTCATTTTTGTGTGGTCTTTCCCTCTAAATGAATTTAAGGAGAGCGAACGTTATTGTAATGATGTGGAAAATGTTCTATATCTAAGGTGTCTTCCCCCATGGTTGAGTGAGTCAGTCTGGCTATTTGTTTTTTTTTTTTCAACCTGAGAAACTGCAAACACTTAGGTATAATTTATGTACATCTGCCAATTTGTGTAGAGATAGATTGTTAGATAATGTTTTTTTTTTTTCAATGAAGTAAACATCTTGTAAATACAGCCTCTGTCACAAAAGGCTGTTAATGGACATCAGATATTCCAGAGAACTCCACATATAGGGGACTTTCTAGATCAAACTCTTTTATCGCTGAAGGTAAGAAAAGCGTGTGACCTGTCAAAAATGTTGGGCAACTATTTCTGATAATATTTTCTATACCAGGGGCATCTAGGAAAAGTTTCAAAAAAAGTTACTTAGACGAGACGTACGATAGGGAAAATTGAGGAGCTGGAAGTTTTTCAGTTTAAGAAGCTCCTGAGTGAAGAAGAGGTTTGTACCTCCCTAACAGGACAAGACAGATGATTGGTAAATTGAAATCAACAAAATTGCCTGGCATTTTTGACACGTAACATGACACAGATGAACTCCTTTTTACCTTATACAACAAAAGAGGTTGAACTCGAAACTCCCCTATTGTGAAGGTATCAGGTGATGGAGATCTCACTGACATTTCTCACTATTTGTAACCTGAGCTAAACCAGTAAGGCAATATCCAATAAACAAGTTAGTTTCTATGCTAAGATCTGCTCTGTATATAGTAAGCTGTTCCAAACCTTAACCATGGATTCTGTATTGTTCTGGGAACAACAGCAAGTTCTGCTTCAGTGCTAAAGACGAAAAAAAATAAAACCTTGAAAGGCAAAAAAGAGTAACTTCAGCAAATTGTGAAATTAAGGTACAAAATGTATGATGTCATTACAGATGGCCTCTGAAAAAGAAGCACAGGGTTCGTCAGGGTCAAGTGAATCCAGCACGGATTCCTCCCCGGACGGTGAGAAGAAAGAAGAAAAGAAAGAAGACAAGAACTAACCCTACTGATACAGTGTGTGTGAGAGACATTGTTGTTCCCGTGCTGGCTGTACTGATACCGCCGAAGATCTAGAGTATGTGGGCGGGGACGGTTACCAGAGACATCCAGAATCTGTGGGGTAGCTTGCCCTAGCTCAGACGTGTCGTGGAAGTGAGGGCGTGATTTCCACCGTGTCACTCCAGCCTCAGCCAGACAGGGCAGACTCCTAATTTATGATTACTCGACATACAGAACATGTACAGTGTTTAATTCCAGTAGTGCTGTGTTTTGACTTGTGCTGTTGCCCGGATAACTGGGGTAAGGGAACAGGGAAGATGAGATGAACTTCACAAACTCATAGTGTGACACGTTAGAATTTCTGCCTCGTACTACTTTGTTCAGTGATGTGAATCAATCAATCTGTTTCGTGCACATGATTCGGGAATGGCACCTCATTTGAATATCTTGACAACAACAGAAAAAAAGAATAACTCTTTAGATGTGAGATTTTTTTCTCTGCACTTTACCTATGTCATCCAGTGTGCCGTTCCATTTAAGTGACACAATCATAGATTTATATATCCACCAGATGTGATATTGACCATGTATACAACATCGCTAAGTATTAGTCCAAATATTAAATCTTGTACTATATGGGTTGAGGCCAGTGTTGTACAGTGAGTGATTCAGGGTTCAACGTTGTTTGAACATGCGAGCAGGGAATGGAATTGTGAAATAGATTTAATAGTCGTCTTGAGCTTCGTTCTGTCAGATTGATTATGAGAGGTCATAAGTCTGACAGTATTTTGATAAAGAGTGTGGATGTTAATAATTAAAAGACGGTTTCTAAACCAAATCTATGAAGTTTTATATAAATTCATTCTGATGTTTGGCTATGTCTTTTACTTCAGTAAATTTGAATCTTTAGTTCCAAGGTATGTTTTATTGAGTTTAAAATGGAGATATGATGTAAGTTATAATCAAGATGGTTGCAGGACATTGTAGCATCGAGTCCTACAACAGGCAGAATTAATCATCCATAATCAAGTCATGGGGACATTCTTCAAATACAAATGTAAAGTGGTGCAGTTCTTTTCTACATGGTCATCACAGGTATTTCGGGTACTTTTTGTGAGAAGAGGGAGTATCTGTACATTGCTGTTGCCCAGTTTCTCGAGGCCAAACATGCATATAGCCAGATAATTAGTATGATACATTTTCATTGATGTCATGCCTCGCATTTCCCATTTATCCATTTTCCCAGGTCTGTCAATAAAACATGAAGATTGGTAAATGTATTCTTCCTGCGTGGCACCTAATTGTTGTCTCTTCTGAAATGATCTCCTATTCAATTTTCCCAAAGTGACCAAAGTAAGGTCACCTAGGTGACCTTATGTCTTCAGCTTGGGAGGTTTTACGCTACCTGTATGGCGCATGTATCGTAGGCCCTTCAGCAACCTACTGATGGTCTTGTTTCCCCCTGGGCTCTGCTTGGTTTCCTATTGTTTTTAGCTGTACTAGTTGAAGACCAGAGGAGGTTGTGTATTAGCAAGTTGTCCCTTGTCAATCAGCTTCTGTCAGTCTGTCTGTTCAGCGTCTGTTAACTTTTGCATCAAAATGCTACTCCTACACATTTTGTCGGATTTGAATGAAATTTGGGTCAAGAGTTGACAACATTGAGTTTCATAATTCCTAGTATCGATTTTCCATTTCAGTTGTCACTTGTATGTTTATCCAGAATATGTTAACATTTTCAAAATGTTACTTCTACAGTTTTTGTCTGATTTCATTGAAACATAGTTCAAGTGTAGACTACATCAAGATACATAATTCGTAGTATTGATTTTCAGTTCGGGTGATTGTTTGTCGGTCTGCCTGTTCATTTTAACATTTCCTTTAAAACGCTAGTACTCATACAGTTTTTGTAAGATTTCAACGAAGCTTGTGGAAAATTTAGAGTACAGAAAGATACATAATTCAATGTATTGATTTTTGTCCGTAATTGACTTTTGAAGTTAGGTAAATATGACATCACGTCGGTTGAAATGATTAAACAAACACTCTATCTGGTGCTCCATGATGTGAGGATTAGAAATCTGCAAGAATTATTTTTGTGTATTGTAGTTTTCAGACTTTTCCGAAGAAACAAATATTTGTCAAAATTCTCACTTTTAAACAGCTTAGGAGCCTTCAGCAACATTTCATCCAGCCCTTTACTATGGTTTGGCTAGCGAGAGAGTGTGGGTGCCAGGAGCAGGAGATCAAAGGCACAGTCTCTCCCTACATGTGGTCCACTCCTAGTATCTCTTTATTTTCTTTTCACTGGCTTTCACAGGCAAGCTAACATTGCTAGCCTGCAGATAGGTGCCAGACATTTTTCAAAACCCCGTTTGGATGAATTGGTATGACCATGATGTACATGTTATAAATACTGGACAAAGGTAGCTTGGGTCATACCACTTTCAGCGAAGGGATGTTTTCAGTGCAGGCTTGCATTGTACCTACATGTAGCATTCTTTATTGGCTCAAATCCAGTTAAATCATTCTAGTCTTTTCTGTGTCTTGTTTTTCAAGTATCGTGAAATTATTAGGCACTGCAGACAAGTTCTAGCACGTTGAAGTTCAAATCCAGTCTATTTCTTACCGTTTGTTCATGGATTTTTTTCTCCCACAATTTTTATTGTTCAACCTGACGTAATTTTGACGCCAAATCGCCATGAATAGAATTTGTTGACATGTCCTTTTCTCGAGTACAGTGTATGCGATTGAGCTGAAATTTTTATACAGATAGAACAACTTGGGGAAAGCTAACTGTACAAAAATCGTTTTCATAAATGCGCCATTTGACGCCATATTGCCACGAACAGAAATTGTTGACATTTTCTCGAGAACAGTGTATGCGATTGAGCTGAAATTTATATACAGAGAGAACACCTTGGGGAAAGCTAACTGTACAAAATTTTTTTCATATGTTGAAAACTGTAGAAATGCACCTATTACCGAAATTTCCTCGCGACCAATAGTTTAAATGTTTTAACTATGCCCACTGATGTAGTGTGATGTCCTTTTCACAAATCTGATCGGGGGCCGCAGTGGCACAGTCGGTTAGCGCGCTAACACTGCGCAATGACCGAAGGCTCCCACCAATGCGGCCGCTGTGAGTTCAAGCCCAGCTCATGCTGGCGTCCTCTCCGGCCGTACGTGGGAAGGTCTGCCAGCAACCTGCGGATGGTCGTGGGTTTCCGCCGGGCTCTGCCCGGTTTCCTCCCACCATAATGCTGGCCGCCGTCGTATAAGTGAAATATTTTTGAGTACGGCGTAAAACACCAGTCTGGTCTTATTTATTTCTTGCGATGTATACTTATGACGCAAATTGCCAATATGATACTGGAAAAGTGCAAGTTTTAGCCCCAGGCGTCTACCTCACGAAGTTGCCTTGGACGTAAGTCAGACTTAATCTTAACTTCAAAACAGAGCACTGCTCTGAAGAATTTTTTCATTGATACCAAGAGTTATCTTTTATGGCAAAAACGAAAATTAGCATTTAAATTCAAATCTAAGCTTAAGAATAATGTCATACTTTGAGATTTCGTCTTACGTACACTCAAACACCTATTCTGTAAGAAATTAACAATAAATTTTGTTTGCACGTTTTTAACAGAACCATATGTCAGAATGACAGAAGTGAGTGTTAAATTACCAGAATTTAAATCCGGGCAATATCTCTCTGTTAAAATTCTGTTGCCGCGTGAGATTATGGGATATCAACCCCATTAGTGTCAGGCGCCATATTGGAAACGACGCTCGGGTTTTATCTTCCTCATCTTTATCAGGTGACATCGGCAACAGGCACAATACTTTCCGACCGGTAAGTATAATTTGAATGCGTTACACCTTCACATAGTTTATGATATCATTTTTGCATTTGCTTGAAAAATGTTGTTCAGATAATTTAAGTGTTAACCTTTCGCCGGCCTTCGAAAAAAAAAACGACTGAAATAACCGCCACAATTTGATGATTCGCATTGTTTGTTTATTTATTTATTGGGTGGGTGTTTCACGCCATAGGCCTACCCAAGAATATACCATTTGCATGAAGGCGGTCAGCATATGGTGTGACGAAATTGGGCAGTTTCGCTTTGACGGAGCCACATTCTCTCAACCAAACACACACATTTTGTACTAATTAATTATGTAAAATAATTTAGCTACTTCCCCTTTGCGGTTATCTCCTCTTACGGAATGACATCTTTCGAACATACTTGTTTGAACAGTTCCCTTCTGTCCATTTCTGGTGGACAACTTCGGCAGAAAAAGCAAATGTTTCTTAGAACTTTTACGTAAGTGCGTGATGCCATGACATTCGTTTGTACCAATGGCGTTTTGCTGGGAGTCGCTCGCGTGTTTTATCTTACTGAAAAATAGAAAGGAGATAGAATAGATAGACCTGTGCTTCTCCACTAATCCCATTCAATCAAGATGCACAATTTAGGGGAAGGCATCAGAAATTGCCCTTTATGTTTATACAGAGCATGTCATTGTACACACTCACAAGTAACAAGTGGGGTTTTACTGTCTCGTTGAACTTCAAACACAAGTGAATAGGTTTAGTTTGTTGTGTTTAGACGTGTAGGCATACATAAAGAATTATTTAGTGGTCAGTTTTCGTTTCTTACCTATGAAACTGGCATTCTAACATGAATGATGCAATGTAAAAGGTAGTGTAAAGTCTGACAAGATGAAAGTCACAATACACCTGAATATGTACAAGGTTAAAACAGTTCTGATATTGTACCATCTGGCCTTCAAGCCAAGAACCTTTAGTGGAACCTGATAGCTGTACTGTTATTTCAAGCACCAAATAAATGTTGTATTTAAACGCTGTTCCCTTTAAATGTGTGCTTTCAGGTACCGGACAGGCGTGTAAATGTGACAATGTGTGGAGTTTGCAAACGGAAATAATAGGTGTCATAGGTAATACACTGCCTTTCTTTGTGTTATTTATGTATGTTTATGCGAAATATTATTGTAAGCCTTTTAATGTGGTAGTGTAACAACCAGAATATCCTTTCTTAAACTAAGTGTGGTACAAAGTCATGGCCTGTAAAATATAAATTGGATCTTAAGTTATTGCCTAAGCAAGATGCTTTATAATGAAAAAGAGGGCTACACGGATTTTCAGTTAGTACATTAAAGAAATACATCATTCCGGCATAGACCTTGTTTGTGCATTTTTTTTTTTTTTTTTTTTTTTTTTTGTGCATTTTTTCTGTTTGTTAGTTTGTTTTTGTTCTCTTTTCTTCATAGCTTGTGAATATTAATTTTAATGGTGTATTTTTAATCTCAGGCCTGCTAGATAACTGAAATATGGAAACGAATGTGATACCTTTTGGATATTTCTTCTTTATTTTAGCATCATGATGTGTCTTGGCCCGTTTTAACATTGAGGACCTGAGTGCAGTGATAGAATGTCCAGCTGTGAATACGTTCTCTGCCATGTTTTAACGAAACAGCGGTGCAATTGCTGTGTAAACTAGTATCTGAAAACAACAGATTGGCTGTGTAGATTATGTTTTGCCCATAAATATTCCAGAATTTCAGTTAGACTGAAGAGATGGTGTCCTAAACCTTGACGTTTACTGACAGAAGTTGCAGAGTTTAAGAAACAGGGCCGACTTTCACGAAGCCGTCTTAGTGTTCAGAGCACGTAACTACCATGGCAACCAGCGCTGTAGGTATGCTCGTAATGCTAAGAGGGCTTCGTGCATTTGGCTCTTATTCTGCCAGGCAGTGTTGGTGTTTGCTTCAACCAACTTCTGCTTTTAGTTCGCACATGATTCTCCAGATTGATCACCTCGATATCGAAGACTAAGGTGCCACGAAGCATTCTTTGAGTGTTACACAGCCCACACTGCTCATGGTAAGCCAGGATAAGCATATGGGCGTCACGTTTGTGACTAATGGTACTGCAACACTCGCTTTGAAGAACTGTTTAATGACTGGCTACACAGATTTGGTCACAGTAACAATTACTGTATTCATGGGTGTGCATACTTGAAATGTGTTGTTACATGTAATTATGTTCCTGCTGATTGACATTCACGTGTTACTACCGTGTAAAATGTACTTTACATTTGAGTCCAGAATATATGGTGCTTGTGATGTAATTCGGCTGCTGTTATCTCTGTGGATAGACACCAGACAGTGAAAGTTAAATACCTTCCAGTCACTTTAATTTACTGCACTCTCCACTGATCTTTTCTCTATAAATAGAGGTGCAAAAAAATTAGTGATAAGTTTATCACCTGGTTTCAATGCATCGTCCAAAAGTCCAAAAGTTCACGCATAAATTTACTGTCTTCAAATTCTTTAAGCAAAATCGGTACACCAAAGACAGAACTCAAAGACAACTCATACAGAATTGGAATATCCGGCTGATCTTTTCATGTGCACAGGTACTTGCTCTTTTTTGCTACGAATTTTCTGCAAAGAGAGATGACCCACAGGTGGTGAAAACAAACTGTTTTAAATTACTTTAGAACTGTAATTATTTAAAGCATCTTCTCGTTGATAATAATGTGGTAGTTCAAATCCATCTGAAATTTTCCATCGTTGTTTATTGTGGAGAGAGATGCTGGATACCCAAACAGTTTCAGCGCCAGTGGAATTTTTTGCATGTGACGAAATTAGGTGTCAGGATAGAAGGGAATACTAACTTGTTTTCTGTTGAGATGACAGAATATGACATGAATGTGAAAATAACAGAATGGATATTCAAAATGGCCAAGGTGGAGCAGAATTTACCCAGAATTATGTTAGATAAAGTAACAGCATTAATTCTGTTAAATTAGAATTCTGTTAGGTTAACATAATATTCTGTCATTTCCCATACAACAGAATATTTTGTTAACTCTTCTGTTAAATACAACAGAATGGGTTTTTGAGTGTATAAGTCTAGGACAGCTTATCTTAGAGTCAGAAGTTAAATTTGAAGACATCAGAAATGCACTACTCTGCATGTCAATTAGCTGAGAGTTAAATGACTAGGGAGGACTTTTCTCTTCCCCACCTTATAGGATCAGACAAACAGCAAGTTATCTTAAGGATTCTATCCTGTCCGAAGTATACAGAATTTATCACATCGCGACAGACAGTAGAGCATCTGCCTTCCGACTTGGGCGTATGGGGATAAACAGTGCAGTAGAACTCCAGTTTCACTATTATATGGTGTAGTTTTTGCAGAGTCATCATACGACGACTGAATTAGTGCGTTGTTATAAACTCTGGTGAACAGAAGACTATTTGACTTCGTATACAGATACACGAGAAGTATGGAGCGTTTGCAATTCACTCACAAACAGCAGTTAAGAGTTTGTCAAGTTTGCTACGGTAAACATGATCTGATCGTGAAAACTTGGTGTACCAAATAGGCGAACTCGTGTTACACCAGGACTCCACCTGTTTGGAACAAATAATGTTCTCAAAGTGTTTCACCCGGGTTGTCACAAAGCTATTGAACAACGTGTATCGTCACTACCCGATCCAGTAGCTTTGCTGATGTCATTTACTACTCTTTTTTTTCTTTTTCTTTTTTTGTCTCTTTCTCTCTTTTATGTTAGACGTAGCATAAACGCGATCTTTATCTTATCATAGTCACCACTAAAGTGAAACGTATACGTCATTTTGTAATTAATTACATACATACCGTTAATGCGTGGGTGAACTGTTTGATGTATAGCCATTAACGTTTTACCTCTTGGCCATATTAATATGGCACACTTTTGTGTTTATACATACACGTACATGTATGAGGAAAGCAAGAGACTATATATCTTGTACAACATCTCGATGAGCCCTCACACATTACGATCTTGTACAACATTTCGATGAGCCCTCACATATTACGATCTTGTACAACATCTCGATGAGCCCTCACACATTACGATCTTGCCAATGGGGTTAGGAAGCTGCTGATGACATTTTAATTGCTTAAGCCAATGTGAAGTAAAACCATTGTACTGAAGAGAAGTCCAACGTAACTTACGTCAACTTTTATGCTAATGTTTTTATAAAGATATGTGGAGATATTGGTCTAAATTCTGGCGAAAAATCGTCCCAGTAAATACCTTTTCGATAGTTCCATCAATATGCATATTGTGTCAAAGCTTAAAGGAACCTGATACTTGCTAACCTGATGTGTGTGATGTGATAAGCGAATGGCAACTGACTGAATAACATTGAAAACAGCCGTATTTCTCTGCCAAGCTTCCAACATCCTATTGACGAGATGGGGAGGTGGTGTTTTCGGTGTACGTTTGCCACCCATCTTGTTGCCAAAAACGTCTGTTTGGAAATGGCACAAGTTGAAATTGAGGGGGTGAAAATACAACTCTGTGCGTTCTATTTAGACAGCACAACTCGAATGTGGGAGAACACGATCCCCTAGAAGAAATCTTCGAGAATGTACAATACGAAAACTGCCATAAGAATATTGGGCAGTCGTTGGTGACATAAACAAAAATATTTTAGATCAGTTAAAGTATCCCCTGGGGCCCGTTTTACCAATAGGATGTAAGTTGTGCCAAATGTAATGGCCATTCCTACACATGCTCGGATACATACATGCGTGGTTATGATAGCTACGTTTAACAAAGCGTTACATCCTCTTAGTAAATCTCCCCCATTCCTCCAAGGCGATATTGTCCTCGCAGCAGGCATTTTGTCAGATTTCGGCGGCGATCAGTCCCACATATCTACGCTTAATGTATCAGTAGCATACATGTGTATCAATGTCCCGAACAGAGTAGGTGTCCCTAATAGTTGTCAGCGAATTCGCACCATTAGTACGTGGTCTATGCGGTCAGCCAAATCAGTTCAGTCATGGACTACTAGAAATGGAAACGGTATCAGATTTCACGGAGGGCTTATTGGAACGTGATTCTATATGTGAAAAGTGCTATATAACTATTGTCAACAGCTTTAGAACGATATGAATCCAGGATAGAGGCGACTATAAATCAACTAGTTAGAGAAGTCGCAGGTGTCGCCAATTTGACAGTACCATTGCAAGATCATATGTGACTTTCATACGTTAAATTCATGAGATGGTTTAAATATTAAATCAATAATCTGCAGCAAACAGTTCAAAACTGCTGTCCAATGTTTAAAACATTGAAATTGTCTGTTGTTTAGCCGTTGGCACATGTTTACCGCCGAGAAAAAGCCGTTTAATCGCTCTTGCGCGCCAACCTTTATATGGTATTGACTACATTCCTCCATTGTCGCTGCTATGTACATTTTGTGAATCTACATGGTGCTTTACGTACCTCATGGACTGCCCAAAACGAAAGAATGTCTAAATACCTACTTTGTAACTACGACGAGGCTAACTGGGAAATCTTTTAAATTCACCTTCATGGCCCGTTGATTAAGGCACGAGTGCAGTACATTGACCTAAAATCATCTCAGCAATAGGGTGGTTGTGACTTAAGTCCTGCTCTGACTGGTTTCCTCTCCAGTCGTACGTAGGAAGGTTTGTCAGTAAGCTGTTGGTGATTGCGGGTTTCTCTCGAACTCGGCTCGGTTACCTCCCACCATAATGCTGGTCGTATCAGTGAAATGGTTTTGAATCTTGTGTAAAACACCAATCAAAGACAACAAAAGTAAACAGGTTGGAATGTGTTCAACAGTTCCACTACAAAATTAATTCACTGCTGTGAGATTCTGACAATAAGCATTATGATTACAAACATTAAGGCCTAACAAGGAAGTGAAAATTTATTTTATGGATCAAAAGTAAATTACGTCAGACGTTAAGAAACGAATGAGGATTAGAGGTGAGCTCTATAGGGGCTACAGGCCTATGCTGCATACTAATGAAGAAGAACGCACATGAACACGAATGTCCATAAATTAAGAACAACATGAGCTACAAGCTAAAAGATGTGGAAAGAAGCAATTACCAATGGAATTTTGGGATAAATATTTGTGGAAAATTTCCATGTCGCTTTTAATACGTAAATCAATCAACTACAAACTCTTTATATATTACCCGGAAATGATTATTGTGGGGATTTGATGGTATTATAAAGCTATTGGGAATTAGCAGCTTTTTTATCGAGTGGCAAAGAAAATGTTAGGGAAATATACAGACAAGATTGGTTAGCCAGGTAATAGAACAACGGTAGGTATGACTTTTATAGTGAGTACAAGATTTTAAATACCACGATATATCTGCTTAGCTCAGGTGTAACTTGTTCTAACACAGCCTTCGTCTATAGATCAGGGCATGTTGGAGCAATCCATCAGGTTTCCCGCGCTTAAAGTGTCTGTAAGGTTTGTAATTTAAATATTGTAGAAATCAAGAAGCAAATGATATGTCTGAATGCCATGTGTACGACGACTGGAGGTTATCTTATATATGTACTCTCGATGAGATATTTAAAGATTAGAAATTTAATTCCTTTTGATATACCTAAGAAAAAGTGATCTGGAACATTATCAAGTGTATACACAATTCTCATGTATGTGTACACCCTATAACAATTTATACATGTATATATGGTTTTGCTGTATTCATAGCTGTGGTATTTCATGTGATATTAAATGAACTAACTCATTCAAGAGTATAAAGTATATTTATACATTTTACCTGAACTATGGGAGATCCGATTTTGCTGACATTTCTGAGGGTTGAATTTACATGAAGTTGGTTTTGTTCTCTTGTCAGAAAAGAGCATAAGTGTCACCGGACAAGTTATAAGTTACCTCAACGTTACATATAACTAGCGCCATTGAAACGCGTGGATCGATTTAATTTGTTATTATGTGTTTATTTATCTGTAGCTTATGTAATACCTCAGAGACACATTTCTTCGAAAATTGAAAACAATTACAACGCTTTAACAATGCGATCAATTAAATCAACTGTAAACCGATGTAACACGATTCATTAACCGTGCGTTTTTAATGACGCGTTAGTTATATTCTCGCAACTTTTATGATTTATTAGTGGAAAGTCCGAGGGATTAATCAAAGCGGACCAAACTACAGTAAAAACACCTGGTTTTCTATTGTAGCGTTGTGAATCATTCTAAATAAACATTTTTTCCAGCCCAAGTGAATATTGCAACATGTACACTCATCTGTACTTATTTAAAATTATTTTTAGCTGTGATAATGCCGCTAAGATATGTTAAGAAATCCTCTATTTTGGCTGATAAAAGCCCGTATGTTTGTCATGTGGCTCACATTAAAGCTATGAAATGCCAGCGGTGTAATAGGCCTTCGCTGTTGTATGCTCTTGCCAGTCAGTATCTTAACACTAAAGTGACATATGGCATCATGGGAGATTTCGCCACTTAATAAATAAATAAATAAATAAATAAATAAATAAATAAATAAATTGAAGAGGAGTACATGGCGTGTCTACTGACCCAGTGTCCATGAGGATATCATAACACACACACAAGTGGATGCTATATGCGTGGGGATATCAGAATTCGATAACATCTGGTCAGTGGTGGATATTTTTTTGCTCCCTTTGCCGTCGATGTCCCACTGCTTTGCATAAATTGAATTCCCTCTGCTTGTTTCTCATTCATGTTTTTACCACACCATTTGTTTGATGATAAAACATACTGAATGAGACAGAGGTCATCCCCTATGCCTATTCTGATGTGTGAAGACAGAGGTCATTCCCTATGCCTATTCTGATGTGTGAAGACAGAGGTCATCCCCTATGCCTATTCTGATGTGTGAAGACAGAGGTCATCCCCTATGCCTATTCTGATGTGTGAAGACAGAGGTCATCCCCTATGCCTATTCTGATGTGTGAAGAAGAACTGCACTAGCTGTACATATAAACATGGATACTAAAACTCAGGGGCTGTATTCATCTTTATCTAAGCAGATCAGCGTAAAGACACGCTTGGTTGAGAATAACTCGTGTAATATCTGATTTCAGTACACACACACCGAAAAGAACTAAAGACTCCACAACTTTGAGCCGCTCTATTCAAGGTGGGAAGGCGGTCTCAGAGTTCGTCATTAATTCAGCTCTTGAGGACAGGCCGGCATGTCGCCCTTTTTGCGAAATGATTTGCAAGTACACCAGGGTCACATTATCTTATTTATAAGCTCTGTGAATCTCTGCTAGATATATGTGCCCTAGATGTAATCTTAGACTCTTTACTTCTTTCGGAATGTGATGTGAACGGCCCATGTTACCCTTCCTAAAAACTTCCCATGATATCTCTTATCTAACACACTGGCCTTCGTGTATATTTGGGACACAACCTAAGGCTATTGTACTTCCTCTGAATACCCTTGTGTCTACTCCGATGTCAAATGGCCAATTCTTTCATGAACCGTCCATTCCTCAGATATATGCCGTCTGTCTTAGCTTTAGCTTTCTTTTCGTAACACCTTGAGACCGGGCGACCACCTGTGATAGCGACCACTACTATGGATAGAGTAAGAAGGCGAGCTGAATTCCTCCGATTCTACCTCACAGGTGGAAATGGAGTGAGCCCATTTGACGTAACAAAATATTTTAATTGATGTTATTTTATCACGTAGGCTTGACTGGTATTTTAACAGTCATGTTGGTACTTTGTAAAGAAAACTAACCAAATCCTGGCGTTTTTACGTAGAACTTGTCAACTTTGTACCAATGTTTCAGCAATCAAGTCTCTGTATTTTACTTTTGATCGCATCAGATTAGACTAGTACTGCACTCGAGAAAATTCATCCTAGAAAAAGTCATCCTAGAAAAAGTCCAGTTGAAATTCATGAAGTTTTTATCTTTTTAAGCATTTAAAAGAAAGGACGGAATCATTTAGAACTTGAATTTTGAAACAAAGTTGTAAATTCAATTTTAGCTGTTCTTATATCTGATTAAGGCAGACAATTTCTTACTCTGCCATGTCGAACAGTCCAGGAAAAGAAAACTGTTTCATGCTCTTTTGTCTTGAAAAAATATTTGTAAACAAAGTAAATGTATACTAGCACAGACTAGTTTAAGTCATTACCAGACAAGGGTATACATGTAGATGTTGTGAGATCCTTATCTCCTTTTAAAACACACTCTAACGTTCTGTGTTCTTAGATGTACAACGCGTTGGTACTATTTTAATTAACATTTTTAATTAACTTGTATGTACCTTTTATGATGAATTTTAGCTAGTCCTGCGTCGTGCATCCTTTAATACCGTACAATGATCAGGGTCTTGTTACATGCCCGTAAGTGCTTTTTTAATTAGCTTTTTCTTCTTCCAAACATGTTGATGTTTGTTTATAGTGTGAAGTCAAGTATGGTTCCTGTTAAAATTATCGTCAACTGTCAGATTATCACCTCTGTAATTAGACCCTACAGTCGTGTGGAGCTTGAATTACGGGTTCAAGTAGTAAGTAAAAAATAAAGCCGTGACATCGGATTATACGCCGTGAAAAAAAAAAAAAACAATATCTGAACGTTCAGTATTTGTACCGATGGCTTGAGAGCTACACGATTGTCACGTAACAAGGTGTACGGGGTCAACTGTTTAAGAGGATCGGAAACTCGAGAGAAAATGAAGGAAGAACTGAGGTGTACTTACTGTAAGAAGATGCATAGGCCTACAGATGTACTGCAGAAAACGCATGGGTTTGTGGGGAACTGTAGGTTCTACACAAATGGTTTATAGATAATGTACGGCTAACAAGAATCCTAAATCAGCTCGATGAAAAGATTAGACGGAAACCCGGACCAACAGCAGCGACACCCTGAAACAGGACCAACAGCAGTTACAACCGGAAACAAGGACCAACAGCAGAGACGACCGGGAACCCGGACTAACAGCATCAACGCCTGGAAACCAGGACAAACAGCATCGACACCCGGAAACCAGGACCAACAGAAGCGACACCCGGAAACCAGAACGAACAACAGCGACACTCGGAATGCAGAACCAATCGGAAACCAGGACCAACATCAGCGACATTCAGAAACCAGGACCAAGCACAGCGACAGCCGTAAACCCGTTGCTTCAAGAGTGACAGCCAGAAACCGTATCCAGAAACAGGGACACCTGGAAAACGTGTCTAGCAACAGTTACACCCGGATACCGTGGACAACAGCAGTGGCACCGGATACCGTGTCCAACAACAGTGACACCCGGATACTGTGTCCAACAACAGTGACACGCGGTAATCATGTCACACAACACTGATATCCAGATACCATGCTGACACCCGGAAACCATGCTCAACAACGTCATCCGGAAATCGTGCCTAACAGCCGTTAGACCCGGAAACCATGCCACACGACACTGAACTGTGACACCCGGAAACCATGTCACACAACACTGAACAGTGACACCCGGAAACCGTCTGACAGAGCGCTGAACAGGTCACACAACAATGATTCTTGACTGAAGTTAGGAGGGTGAGCTAGTTTCGCAGAAAAATCAACTCGGCAAAACAACAAAATAAGAAAGTAACTAAGAAATTTGATTGGGTCTATAACAGGCCTCTTTGGAGAGCCTGGTCGAAGACACCAGTCACTCTTTACTCACACCCGTTAACCGCTATGGCCCTTGTCTCTTTCTGGGCATGAATTAAAATATTGCCAAGAATGTAAATGATTCTGTAGAATCCCATATAGTGCTCCCTTTTTATTACGGTTTCCAGGAGGATATGTATGTGCAGGGGTTTAGATGTCTGCTTGTGTGTCTGTCAGCGTAAAGGTAAGCACGGATTTGGATGGAATGTTCACAACTTGGGCCGGGCGCCAATCTATTATGTTTGGGTCGGAATCCGTATCTTTTTTCCTTCATCTTCTTCACAGCTAGGATTATTATACATATGTAAGAAGTCACCCTACGTTAGTCCTTGGCGGCCGCACTATGGTCACAGATTTTACTCTAGCAGTGCCTGAGGCTCACTCTCTCTCGGCGTGTTTTCCGGGTCACTTATTAACTCCGCCATTGAGGTTATGTCCTTCCATACGTGCGTTTATTTGTCTGAAAAGAATTTGAATGTGGTTCCGTGCACAGCTTGGTAGTGGGGAAAGCACGAGTCTATTCAATTTTAGTAGTGATCTTTACCTGTCCCATTGTCTGTACGCTCATAACGTTATCAGGTACATCTTATCACATTTTACACATTATACTGGCTGATAAATAAAATGTCATTCTTCCGTAAAAAAAACTTTGTGACCGTTTTCTCTGAGAGCCAATCAAGTAGCCCAAATGCCTGGAAGGCAAGAAAGACCGAATATTAGTAGATGGTCTAATCACGTGATCCAGTTTAAAACGCGAGCAACATGAATGAATCCCAAAGAACAACAACATTATTGTGAACAAAAAGCTTTCCAGAAAGCTGTTTGGCAAATAGAGTAATTCCGAAAAAAAGTTAACGACCTTCTCAAGAATCTCAACTTGCAAGTTGTACGTGCAGTAAACTGGAGTGAGCGAAGGAAACCACATTAATTTACTGATGACTAAATACTGAACTCTAACACGTGTCACAGATTTCATCCTGAACACGAGGTCCGGGCTGAAACCCAACCTTGGACAGGGAATGTAAAGATGTCCTCGCTTTAATTATTGGCTCGGCCATGATGACAATTATCCAGCGACGACGCTTGTATGGCCTTTTGACTTGTGTGGCTTGCTGAAGACCACTTGTTTTCCACTAGCCTGCTGTGCATATCTCTTCGTCAGTCGTGGAAAAGTTTGTATATTACTTGTCAAACGTTGAAGGTTTACCCCCGGCACGCTGTTTCCGCCCACCCATTACACCCACCCGAATCGTCTAGGTGAAAACTTCTGCATTATGGCGTTGAACAATAATCAAATAAATATTTCACACTGGTTGAAGTGGTCTCAACAGCGGTAACAAAGGAGAACACCCTCGTTCGCTTTGTTCCACTGGCCAGGGTCCCAGTGACTACGACACCATCGGGATCGCACGGTGTTGAAGCCACAAGGCCAAATTCACAAACTGTAAACTAACGGCTCTAATTTATCCGTTATCTTTGTGAACATTTGCACCTGTTCTCACTATGTCTCGCTATGATCAGTTCAGTGTTTCGACCACCTCTTGCTACCTCTTGGCGCAGGAGATCACAAAGATATTTATGGGGTTCACTTAAAGATGTATTAATTGTTTCGAGGCTTTATATAGTAATGTGTCTTTACCACAATCCTGACACTCCATAAGATCAAGGGGCGGAGCCTAGCATCGTTTCAGGAAATCAGGCGCCCGTCAGTCAGTAGGGAGGCTACGTGGAACAAATCCCGCATGGCCGCCCGGCCGTAGTGTGAAGCAGGACCATGTGCCTCTGCTACGTCCAAAATGAATTGTTGACCAACGTCTATAATGTTCAGTTTCTATTCTAACGTGTCCTGTCTTTAATGTGACGTCATTATGATGAACTGGTAAAGAAACGTTTGACGTCACTAACACTGCCTCAAGGTCCACGATTCACAAAGCCAATCCCGCCCCTTTCAGACAGGTGCGTGAATATCGCCCGTTCCCATTGGACATTACGACCAGTCATTAACACTGGCGGAGTGCAAGAACAACCAGTTTAACAAGGGAAGACACACTTGTAAAGGTAAGTGGAATGCTAGAAAGCTTATCTCTATTTTCAATACATATGCAGGCAATCCGGGAAAGAAGCAGTGAAAGATGTTTCCCCTTATTTTCTGCGCATGTTCAAAACATAATTCAACAAACCTATTGTTGAAATTTGAGCTTCCGGTTTTAAACAAATGTTGAACAAAGCAAGTCCGTTATAATGCAACACTATGTATGTTTATATAAACATGTAGGCTGCAATACATGTATGGAGGCGTACAACAGGAAGCTTGACCATTATCCAGGAAGTAATCAACAACGAACACATCTCATCATTTCACTTTGGTATTAGGGTAACAGTTATTCTTTTTACCTCACGAGTATAAAAACGCCAGGATGACTGAATCTACATCGGCATATTTAGGACTGTGACCTAGAGCCTGTATACTTTGTCATATTTATTCCCCAGTGTGTCAGTCCCGCTACCAAAATTGCCTGCAGTCAGTGAAATATAACAAGATAGTATTGAAGAAAAAAGGCAGTTAAAAATTCTTTTTCTAATTCATAATGTAAAACTCTCTAAGTTTGTTTTCGACACCAAGAATTCATTGCTTCATGTGGCATATTGGACAGTGGGCGTGGAAAGTAATTTGTTTTACAATAGCAGCCCCTCTTGCGGTTAGGACAAACTCCCAACAGTAACAAAGTTTACACTGGTATCTCGGGTATAGGCTTTATTTTTTATGGAACAGAATTTAATAACATTTAAATCTAAAATCATGCTATCAGAACACCATATAGTTACCAGAAATAAAATAAATTTCAGTTGTTAAGGTTATATTACACTAAAGCTTGAAAACAGTTCAAAGCTGGCAGTGTCAGAAACAGGGTTTACAGTAAAGTCGATGGCAGTTGAGGTAACTGGTGTCACTCGCCTTAAACATGCTGAACTCAGTGGTGTTTGAATAAGTATGACGTCACCCGACGCAATGAAGTATTCGCCCCGAAATTTATCTAACTCTTAATGTTAAACTCCATAAGGTTAAGTGCTCTAACCGCATTTTCCCCTTAACAATGTTGACGTCCAACGTATGACTGTCTAGAGTTTGCGGTGTTACGTGCCACTAATTAAAGACAACATCGATAGAGATTAAGAGTCATTATACAGAGAGCTAATGTACACGACAAGTTAGAAGAAATAGGTTATATAGGCCTATATATATATATATGTAATACCTGGCCAGGCCTGTCCGTCCCTCGCTATGTCTTTATCTTATTATATGGAATTATGATTAGGAATAACAAAACTTCTTCTACACTTCATCCAAGGCCCTTCACACATTTTTTTTACATGCACAAATATTTGCCTCTGCTCATTTTCTGCTTTTATTAATTGCTGTGGACATATATTAGCAGGGAATAAGCAAGCCCCGTTGTCTCTGCATATCTGTATATTTAAACGTATGGCACATCAAATACATGTTAGGAAAAACCGTTAGCCAGGAGAATACAACTGTGGCTTGTCGTGAGAGGAACTTCACGACGGCCCAAGGATAACTCAAACGGCACTTTTTCTCTAAGGACAGCGTCTAGACATGATCAATCTTTAAGGCACCTACACCCAATTTTAATCATTAGTACATATCGACAAACAAATTGCTGAGTGTCAGTTTCGTTAATAAATTCTTTGGCCCTGACAGTCTGAGCCGAAGTAGTCTGACTATGTATCACCAGCGAGTGTCTACAACAGACCGTCCGTGGTACTCTTTCCCGGCCAATGGCGAATACTGTTCAGGCTGTGTTGACCGTTGTCCTGTTCCAGTGTATGACACGCGTTGCCAGTCTGTCCACAAAACCGTCATCGTACAGCCAGGAATGATTAACAGATTACACAGCTTCGGCCCGAATGACTTCAAGGTTGGAAATGTCCCCCCGTCAGTAGATCACACGCAGAACGGCACAGAAACACGACAGCGAATAATATACAGTAAATAAGTCTTCATATAGACTGGTGCCACTCCCGGGCCACAGGTGTGGTTAGGCCTACCGAATTTTGTTCTGTTTCCTCTGTTATCATGTCTGACGCAATTTAAATTCATTAAAGCCTGGTGAACATTTCTGGCAGTAAATTACATATTTGTGAACAATATTTAGATAACGGGGTTCTCGCAGGCTCGCTATGATCGAATCTAACTTTCGAGATGATTTTCGCCAAATGCTGCCCAAATCCCTCCGGCCACGAACCTGACTCAGTGTAAGTGAACGATTCTCAATTCTTGAAATAAATAAATAATTATTAAATGCTGATATCAAATCATTATATTTAAACGATATTTTGGTGACTTATATATATTTACGTCATACCTTGGTAATATCGGTGACATTGTGACATGTTTAAAATTTAGAACTTTAGACTGACGCAAGAAAATCAACAGCACGCAAAAAAGAAAGAATAAGAAATGCGGAAAGAATAAAGGCCTACATGCATGAAACGTGTCATGCAACCGCAGTACAAAGCTTTTACCCGTGGATGAAGTTTCCTCCGGAAACCCCGGGATCAGCGTGTCCTTCGTGCCTCAAGGATTGGTGGACTTATATTGGTTGTAATTGGCCACATTCCATGTGCTTGCTTACAAGGTTTAATTTCAGTGGTAGCCTATATAATTCTTCAACAAAGGCAATATCACGCATCTTCTCGAAATCGAATAGAGCAGGTCTATGATCAAGAATTAGGTTGACAAATGGATGTCATTCTAGTCTCATTTATGTCATCACATCTAACCCGGAGTTCGTTGGGATACTTTTTCCCGGCCCTGATACAGTGGTGTGTGTATACGGATCTGTACCAGGAAACGTGAGTTACAGTCAACCTCTCGGATTAGAAGGGCGGACTGATTACTAAAATGAACCCCGACATACACTTATGTCATGCAGCGTCGTATTCAGTTACCAGTGATACCTTGTGAATGTTAATGCGCCCATAATCAGAAAAATGTAGCCTGCTATGAGAGGGAAAGTCATACCCCCGCCTCTGTCATCGGTGGGTCGAAAGGCTTTGTTTTATATCCTTTAATAGCAAATATCTTTAATGATGATACTTTGTTTTCATCGTGTTAATCATCTCATTGTCGACGTCATATAGGCGTAGATTTCGTAAACTTCCGTAAGGTATATGAATGGGTTATTACACCTTGCTCCAGTAAAGTTACTAAGTATTAATTTCATTTATGGCTTGCGTGTACCGGTTATTATGCTATTTCTAAGTGTCTTACCTTGGCATACACCTTAGTAACACCTTGGAAAATGATTTAGACAGTTTTTTACCCAACTCTTGTTCACCCGGTCTTTGGTGTAACCCGGTTGCTGGATGAATGAGCCCCGACAGTAACAGTGGTGAAATACTTTCACAGCTGGCTGGCTGCATGTAGTCTGCAATATTCAGTTCATTTGTGCATCGAAATAGGCAAATTAGTGGTCGCCTATAATGGACATTTCCGAGTCGGTAATCGCAAGAATAATTTCCATGCAAAACAACGTTCAAGGTAAACCACCATAAAGCTCCTCTCATTGAAACGACTAAAGTAAACGCATATATAAATATAAGAAAACTAGTCATGATAGTTCTGCGGCATTGTGATTGTTATAAAAACAATATCGATTAGGCTCTGTCTTAATGTCTTAACGATTGAACGTTAAAGTGGAAATTAAGATGATGGAAAAGATTTTATATCTAAAAGCATTTCGTAGCCACGCAACTGTCATACTTCCAGCACTGACTTTGATTAGGGCTACGAAGTCCGCCGCTAGCAGCTGAGTCTTTATGAAACAGATGAGTACAACTTAGTAACTAAACATAGTTATTGCTCACAGGTGACGCGTTCTTCGCGAGGTCTGTATGAAAGAATGTACTTATTATAGCAGGACATTCCTGAATTCACTGGGTCTTTACTCGGGCTTCGTCCATAGACATGATATGAATCTCTTTCAACACTTTGTTCCATTTTTCAATGACAACTGAAGAAAGGTATACCTTTGGTATTCTTGACCGCATTATGGCTAGGATATGGCTGTACACGTATTTTCATTTTTTTCTTTTGAATTCCAAAAGGGGAGCAACTGGGGTCCCTAAACACAGTTTTTATCGACCTCTTAAGTGGTTGAAAGGCCATTTGACCGGGATTGATGAGTAAATTATCATATGTAGAGCAGAGGGGTATGGGTAACAGTGCACTTGTAAAGAAGAGAGTACTTTCCCCTCTAATTTGCACCGTCGGACGATCTCGCCGAACCTTTTAAGTTTAAAAAACCGGAGGAAAATAATGTGTAACGTCAGTTAATTCCACTGGAAAATTTAGGTGGGCCAGAGAACAACAGTTTTTGTATCATGACCAGGCAATATTACTGGTAAGTCCTGACATCTTGAAGGTGCCCTGGGTTATGAATACGTAGCTAAAACATGTACCTCCTAATTCTGAAAGTATAGAGAGGATTTTGTCAGTTTTCAGAAGCAAATTGTTGTGCGATCGTTAAGTGTCCAGTTTTGGTTTGGCATTTTTAGCACTTCCAAGTGAGCAAAATGAAGAAACCTTAAAAAATCAGACTGGTCAGTAAAGCTTTGTAAGAAAACGATTACTTGCTGCAAAACCTTACAAAGTATTAGATGCTGGCGCTGCTTTTGGAATACAGTTTTGTAACAAATGTATTGGATATCGTTTTTCAGAACACTTGCACACGAGGAACAAAACACCAGTGCAGCCATAATGGGGAAGAAGCAGATGTTGATCTCCCGAGGCGTGTACCAACAGGACGATTTTGACAAGCATTACCCGGATGAACAGAAACAGCAGGGGGCGATCTTAGAGAGGATCCGAGCGCAGTGCCACTGTTCTAGGACCAGGCTCTGGAAGTTACTCACTACAGTTCTCCCTATCATCGGCGTGGTCAGAAGGTACAAGTTGAAAGAGTTCATCGTGGGAGACATCCTTGCCGGACTGACCGTAGCAATCATGCACATTCCCCAGGGCATGGGATTCGGAATTTTGGCCTCCCTGAAACCCATCTACGGTCTTTATACATCCCTATGGCCCGTGCTCTTTTACATGATTTTTGGGACCAGCACTCACGTATCCTTCGGCACAAACGCCGTCATTTGCCTCCTGGTAGCATCTATAACATCCCGGCAAATGGAAACTTTCCATTTCGACACAACTGGTTTGAATTCCACTCTGTCAAATGACACCGAAAACATTGACAGCTTGATAGAAGCCGCGGGTCTGGAGTATAGAGTTGGCATCACAGCGGCAACAGCTTTCCTAGCCGGAGCCATTCTTCTTGGGATGGGGATTTTGCGCCTTGGTTTCATCACACTATACCTCTCCGATTCTTTCATAAGCGGCTTCACGACCGGTGCTGCAGTTCACATCACCACTAGCCAGGTGCCCAAAATGCTGGCCTTCGGTGTAGGCAATATACAAGGGGCCGGGAAGATTGTGCGTACATACATCGCTATTTTCAGCAACATAACGAAGACAAACGTGGCTGATCTCCTGATAGCTGTTATTAGCATAGTCGTGCTAATGCTGGTTAAAGAATGTATCAACGAACGCTTCAAACCAAAGATGAAAATGCCCGTGCCCATAGATCTAATCGTTGTCATTGTTGGAACTATTATCTCCCATTTTGGTAGACTTCAAGAAGTATTTGGTGTTACCATAGTGGGAAATATTCCCCCTGGCATTCCCACTCCAGCCTCGCCGCCTTTGAAAGAAGTCGGGAATTTTGCCGTGGATTGCTTTGTCATTGCCATTCTCATATTTGCCATGACGATTGCAATGGCTAAATTATGCGCAAAGAAACATTGCTATGAAATTGACGACAATCAGGAGCTGATCGCCTACGGTCTAACCAACGTTATCAGCAGTTTCCTCTTGTGTTTCCCGTCTTGTGTAGCCCCACCCAGGACGATGCTGCAGAGCTCTATGGGTGCCAAGACAACGCTTTGTGGAATCTTCACCGCAGCTCTTCTTTTCCTTGTCATCATGGCCATTGGACCCCTCTTCGAATCACTTCCGGTTTCACTGCTGGCCGCCATGATTGTTGTTGCTATGAAAGGCCTTTTTATGCAAGTTCTGGATTTAAAGCTTTATTGGAAGGTGAATATTTTTGATCTGGTTTCCTGGCTGGGGACCTTCTTGGCTGTTGTCCTTATTGACATTGACATCGGGCTGGCTGTAGGGGTGGGGTTTTCGGCCTTCACGGTGCTTATCCAGAGCCAGTTTGCCAGAGGTTATCTGGTGGGAAAAACCTCGGGGGAGGATATCTACGCCAGTGCGGAGAAGAAAGGCGTCAACAGCCTGCCAGGAGTAAAGGTGTTCAGATTTGAGGGGTCTTTGTACTACGCTACCGCTGAGATATTTAGATCCAGACTGTACAAGGCCACTCTGAATCCGAAGAAATTCCTAAAAGCAAAGGCGAAAGCAGAGAAACTCTATTTAACTTCCAGTTCAGGTGAGGGCGATGTTAACACTGCAAACGGTAAAGAAGGTAAAATTGATGCAACGTCTCTGGGTAACGTGCCTGCCCTGACTGAGCCAAGTGATGAAATACACCACGTGATCATTGACTGCCAGCCATTTAGCTACATTGACATCGCCGGTGTCAAGATGTTACGCCAGGTGACTACCGAGATGAAAACTGTTGACGTCACAGTGTTCCTTTACGGTTGCTCTCAGAGGATGCTTGGGTCTCTCGACGGAGCGTCTTTCTTTGACGCTGTTGCCAAGGATCACGTTTTCCTGGATGTCTATGACGCTCTCCAGGCCGTCCAACTGAATGAAGCAGACGAAGAGGTAACCGTCACTAAACTGTGATTGTTTCTCCGCGGTGATCGAAACACAAAACGGAATTATAGCGAAAATCTGGGCTTACATGGATCAAAGCGTACATATCATTTTGTGACACTGTAGCTCGAACACGAATATATAGTGAACCTCCATTGGGATTTATTTATACTTAGCTGTATTCAGATTTTCTGACATTCCCTAGTGAGCCTTTAAGTGAATCTCACGTGTGTAGCTTTACTGTGTAAACTCTGTCTGCATTATCTCAGATGTCCCGTTTCTTTCTACCGAGGGTACAGGTCCTGAAAAAACATAAACATGACATCTAACCTTAAATCTCTCAAATGTTAATTTGTGGGCAGGCGGGTGAATAGAATTTTTTATGAAACAATACAATAAACTGAAGGCAGATTTATAAATGTGGTCTGAGATTTCCTCCAACCTTAAAACTGTGCCACGATGTACCACGGTAAACATTAAGGAAATAAAAAAAAAAAAATAAAAAAAAAAATAAATAAATAAATATATCAGAGTAGGTTTTATCTGTTTTAAGTGCAACACGGTCTTATGCTTTCACCTTGCTATGTATCATATTGGCCTTATACCACATTTCTGATTGTTGCTTGAATGCCATGCTCAGGATTTGCATAAGCTTCCGGCAGATTTCAGGGCTGGTTAGGAGAGACTAGACGCAACATTTACAGTTAGTGTCCGAGAGAAAAAATTTGCAAGTTATAGGTATAACAGCAAAGTTGCACATGAAACATCGATCTGCATCCATGTAGTATATACGCATTTTTAGTTAAATATATTCGCAACGTTTTGATACATATATATATATATATTTTTTAGAGGACTTTTTTAACATTTGCTTTGGTTTGCTTTCAATTGCAGTCTGGAGAGGAAGGTGGCGAAAGTCAGAATTTCAAGGTTTAAACTGTAGTTTTGTATAAACATACATTTTGATATTAATTTTATAGGTTATGGTGGCCTGCACATAGAGGCGTGTTTCAAGGTATATAGTTACGTGATTTCAATACTTGTAATTCGATATCTAAGCTACGGCGCAATTATAAGGATTGTGATTCCATATGTTGTACCGATAAATTGTGCAAGTCAGACGTTTCAACTATCGTATAATTTGATACGCTTTTTCAAATACTGATGATGAAAATTGGGACCATTTATGCGTTATTTTTTTATTATCAGTGTATGTACAATTAGTTTAGAACATAATGTACATTTAATAGTGCTGTAATAGGCCCATTCTAGTTTCGGGTGTGAACTAGGGTTGTACTTCTACTAAGAAGCCATCCGAGAAGTCGAGGCCCATACGAATCCTGAGGTAGTGCGTATTAAGTGCATTAAACCTGATTTTTAATTATCACGTGTGATGTGTAGAAAGTCCGGTTTTAAGTTCATGCATACAGTGTACAAATTCTGATTTTTAGTTATTACACACAATGTGCATAAAATTCAATTTTGAGTTACTACGTATTGTAGACAAAACCCGACTTTAGAAATTACGTATAGTGTGTATCATATCCGATTCAAAGTTAGTAGGTATGTGTACAAAACGTGGTTTTGAATTATTATACGTATGTAGTGTACAAGACCTGATTTTGAGTTATTATATATAATGTGTATAAATTCCGTTCGGTTAGAGCGCTAGCGCAGCGCAATGACCCAGAAGCCTCCTACCAATGCGGCCATTGTGAGTTCAAGTCCAGCTCATGCTGGCTTTCTCTCCGGCCGTACATGGGAAGGTCTACTAGCAATCGGCGGATGGTCGTGGGTTTCCCTCCGGGCTCTGCCTGGTTTCCTCCCACCGTAATGCTGGCCGCCGTCGTATAAATGAAATAATCTTGAATATAAATAAATATAAATTCAGATTTTGAGCTGATATAAAGTGTACAAAACGGGGTGTTGCGTTATCCTATTACGTACAGAGTGTACAAAACGTGGTTTGAATAATGAAATGTAATGTGCATAAATTGGGATTTTGAGTTAGTTAGAGCGTACCATGACTTACGTACCAAACCTGTTTTTGAGATATCCAGTATATGTATACCGTGTACAAAACCTTAATTTGAGGTACATGTAGTATGTGTAATTCGCACAAGCTCTCTGACATTGGTGTTCTCCTTTACAAACTCCCAACTGTGAGAATAACCTTGATGACACGAATGTGTCATTTCATACAGATTAATCGTACATTAATTAAAAATGATATGTAAAAAATTCGTGAAATACTCAGCTGTGGAGAAGAGGGTGTTATGATGAGGTAGTTATGTCCCTTTAGCTACGAGATTACCAAGCTGTTGGAAAGAATAGAGCCGTCATATAAATACAGTAATGACAATAACTACGTTTTACAATATTCGTTTGACATTTGTAAAATTGTATAATGTTTGCTGAGCTGAATCGTTCATTGTTAAGTGATTCTTGACTGTTTAAGTAGGCTCACAATAATTTGTGAAAACCCTTGTAGAGAATGAGTTACAGTTGATAAAGTGGAAACAGATTTTTGCAGGCAACTTTTGTATCATGCTTCCATATATCCACATCTCTTATTGCTGATGCATTATATGGGTGGTTATATTTGGCGTTTATCAATAAATTCAGTTTAAATATGTCATGTCGTTCTTCCCATATAACAGCGCCAGGGCCGAGTAGTTAGCATGCTAGCCCAGTAAAACGACGCCAGAGCTTCTCACCAGTATAGTGGATGTGCATGTATGTATGTATACTTGGGTTTTACGTCGTGATTAACAATTTTTCAGTCATATGACGACGAGGAGGCCTTGGAATGTATATACACTGTGTCTTCTTGTGGCAGGGTGAGTCCATGTCGCCGCGTGAACATCATGCTGAAGACACCAGACATGAAATCCAACCAGTCACATTATACTGACACCGGGCCGACCAGTCGTGTTTCCTTTGCTGTAATCTCTCAGCGCTGAGCGTCAAGCGAGGCAGCAAGTATACCATTTTCAAAGTCTTTAGTATGACCCGACCTCCAGGCGGATGCTCTTACTACTACCACCACAGCGGTCGAAGTGGCTGTGAGTTCAAGTCCAGCTCCGTTCGCATGTGGAAAGGCCTGCCCGTAACCTGTCGATGGTCGTAGGTTTTCTCCCGGCCCTGTCCGATTTCCTGTCACTATAGTGTGGTTGCTGTCATATAAGTGAAACCATGTTGAATACCGGGTAGAAAACAAAAAATATAAAGAAACAAATAAAATCAGGGTTGTTTGTCAAAAATCCGAACTGATGTGAAGTTCCCAGTTCAATCACTTTGTTACTTTAAATTTTCTGGCTACAAAGATTTTATTGTCCTGAAAAATGTTGCTGAAATTTTTCTGCTTAAGCACTTTGAGAATTGAAGCCACCTTTCAGGAATTGACCATTCATATAAGCTAGATGGCTGTTCCCAGCGTGTATAGCTTCTTCTCCTGGGGACGAACAAAGCCGCGTGTATTATGTTAGAGCATTGTAACCACTGGCAGTCACACACAATGTGAAAAATTTCTTGCATTTTATGCGAATTTTCATGACATGCAAGACTTTACATGAGATCGAACATGGTTTCAAGAGAACAATAAGAGATATACATAAGAAATGGGAGCTATAGACTGAATCTTGGGCCTGCTCATAATGCTGAGATGACCATGAGCCGTACTTGCCCATAATGCTGAGATGACCATGAGCCGTACTTGCCCATAATGCTGAGATGACCATGAGCCGTACTTGCCCATAATGCTGAGATGACCATGAGCCGCACTTGCCCATAATGCTGAGATGACCATGAGCCGTACTTGCCCATAATGCTGAGATGACCATGAGCCGTACTTGCCCATAATGCTGAGATGACCATGAGCCGTACTTGCCCATAATGCTGAGATGACCATGAGCCGTACTGCTCATAATGCTGAGATGACCATGAGCCGTACTGCTCATAATGCTGAGATGACCATGAGCCGTACTGCTCATAATGCTGAGATGACCATGAGCCGTACTGCTCATAATGCTGAGATGACCATGAGCCGTACTGCTCATACTTAGGCCACCAAACAGCTGTATGGTTTATTTAAGCGACAATTCCGATAGATACACAGATTTTAACTCTCCAAAAGGAGAGCTGTTATCGGATTGAGAGCAAGCGGCTGTCACGTCAAGTGTAATTAACAAAATGTTAGCACGCTGAGGGGCACTATATCAGGCGTTAGGTGTGGCTGTGAGACTGACTACGCCAGGTGTAATAAGCGAGAAGTCGATAGGCAGAGCGACATTATGTCGGGCGTTAAGTGTGGCTGTGAGACTGTGACTACGTCAGGTGTAACAAACAAGAAGTCAGTAGGCAGAAAGGCACCACATCTGGCGTTAAGGTGTGGCTGTGTAACTGTGGTTACGCCAGGTGTAAATAATGGATAAAACACGAGTAACTGTGGATTCGTTGATAATATTATTATTATAATTATATTATATTATTATGAACGAATCAGCTGTTACAAGTGTTTTGTCCGACTTAACCCATTGTCAACTGCTGTGGATTATTTTTCCAGAACACACAGTTTTTCTTCCTTTGTGTTGTTAGTAGGATTTATTTCAGCAATAGGTGAAAGCGCTAATTAACATGCAACATTTTTTGTTTAATCTTACTTGACGGATAACCATTCGTTCGTGCTGAAGGTTTGTTTTCTGCTATGGTTAACATTGTGGTCCCTTAAAACAACAAGCATATATATCTAACCCCAATAGCTCAGTCGGGTAGCTGACGGCGTGCCAACAAATAGTATTGGGGTCGAATCTGCCACGAGTTGATTCTGAGACTATGTTATTAAATATAGCCCATAACAGCTAAATGTCCTTTAAACGTCCACAGCCTTAACTTAATTCTAGGCGCAGATAAAGTATTACACAACAAATCCAGACTTCCAGGTGTGGATTTGTAAAAATAATTACAACCATGGTGTGACGTCACGAGAAGTCATAAGGCAGAGCGGCACTATATGTAGGCGTTAGGTGTGGCTGTGAAACCTGGCTAAGGTTATTCCTATCACGCTCTCTGACACGATCATAGCTGAATCTTCATAAACTATTGACCCATGTGATGTCATGACGAACCCCAGCTTGAGGTTAATAAGCACTTGTGCAATTTAACGACCTTGTGAAGAAATCCATCTAAACTAAGCCCATTGCAGTATATCCCTGTAATGAATTTTGAAGACATTTCGCGTTTGGTCGAACTAAACACACAACACTGATGAAGTCACACTAAACACTTGCAGCTGACGGTTGGCCACACTAAATGGATGGCCCTGCTAAACATAAAATAACTGTGAAGTCCCATGGTTTTTCATACTAAACACAAAATACATTTGAACTCCTGTGGTTCTTCATACTAAACACATAATACTTGTGAAGTCCCATGGTTGTTCATACTAAACACATAATACTTGTGAAGTCCCATGGTTGTTCATACTAAACACATAATACTTGTGAAGTCCCATGGTTGTTCATACTAAACACATAATACTTGTGAAGTCGCGTGGTTCTTCATACTAAACATATAATACTTGTGAAGTCCCATGGTTGTTCATACTAAACATATAATACTTGTGACGCCTTTTGGTGTGATATTTGACTGGAATCAGTAGCAATCTTAGGGCACATCTCAAACATCCCTTGACTGTACATACATGGAAATAAACCTGCAATTTGGGGATTTCCAAAATACGCAAACATATGTATATATATTTTTCTGTCTGACCCGAGTACAGAAAATTCACACAATCATGAAGCATGGACGTATCAACTACATATATTTTCTGCCTGTAGTACATAATATATTTATTTATTTCATTGATGTTTGCCGTACTCAAAAATATTTCGCTAATACGACAGCGGCCAGCATTTTGGTGCAAGTAAAGGAGGCACAGCCCGTGGGAAATCCACGACCATCCGCAGATTACTGACGGATCTTCCCACGTACCGCCGGAGATAAAAATCAACATGCGCTGGGCCTGAACTCGCATTGCTTGAACAGCGATCGCATTGGTGGGAGGCACCTGGGTCACGACGCCTCGTTGGCGCGCTAATCCTCTCAGCTACGGAGGCCCCGCACCTGGTTTAGTATTATAACAAAATGTAGAGCAAAACTATACACAATCCAGAAGACAAATACTTCACAGTAGCCAAATGCTGACTTCCACAGGTGACAAAAGAACAATCGGAATGATTAAGCATTAACACATTAATCCATTAACCACCACATAACGCAAATAACCCAGCCGGCTCACACTGACAACAACAACTGTCCATGCCGTGTCCTGACCGGCACTTCCATGGATTACGGCACCCCTGGCAACCCAGGATTAACATGGCTATAAGGAGAGTATAAAATCCCTACCCTGACGGAACCAGTCACACCTTCACTTCCGTCCCACCGGCAGACATCAAGAGACCTCAGTGTTGAGCTGTGAACCTACCCGATCACAAACATGGTGAGTGAATAACGATAAGTAATTCCAGTGACAGCCTGCCAAAACATTTAACTGTCATCAACGAAAACTATCAAAGTGTAGTTGTATTTTGCATCACAATACGTCCGCTTAAACCATGTAGGAAGTACAGAACATCTGATATTTTACGAGCTCTAAAAAGGTTAACTCAGGTAATTAATTACCCTGTTTGTGTCAACAGAGAGAGTGTATCAGCATCCACGTCGGCCAAGCCGGAGTCCAGATCGGAAATGCCTGCTGGGAATTGTACTGTCTGGAACACGGAATCCAGCCGGACGGCCAGATGCCCTCAGATAAAACCATCGGGGGTGGGGACGACTCCTTCAACACCTTCTTCAGTGAGACAGGGGCAGGGAAACACGTACCTCGGGCCGTCTTTGTCGATTTAGAGCCAACTGTTGTCGGTAAGTTTGGAATCCAAAACGTCGTTTCCTGTTTGCAGTGAATGCGATGGAATTTCACAAATGATTATTTCTTTACTGATTAACCGGATTGGTGGTAATACCTACTCAGGAATAAATCTCTGATATGAAAACAGGTAGGTTTATGGCTGAAGAAGTAAAGACGAACGGAGACAAAAATCATACCGTCGCGGAATTTGCAGAACTGTATTCAAAACCTTGACGTCATTTGTTACTTTTTATAACTTGAACCGACTCAATCTACACTTCTGGATGAACCAGGGTCCTCTGTCTCTCGAGTGCGGTCTAGAGGTCGGTCTCGGAATCATACCTCAGCACGACTGACTGCAACATTACATTCGACATTTTACTTTTACCTAGAAATTGAAACCGGCGCTTCATACGTTACCTACTTTGATACAGCCCAGAAGAGTTAAGGAGGCGGGATGGCTCCCAAGTCAAAATACCAAACGATGAAGTTTTCCTCTAATCCTTGATGCATGATAAAGGTGTGCTGTTTACACATACATGGTTTACTTATCCTTTCCAGATGAAGTCCGTACCGGCACATACCGACAGCTCTTCCACCCGGAACAACTCATCACCGGAAAGGAGGACGCCGCCAACAACTATGCGCGGGGTCACTACACCGTTGGAAAAGAGCTCATCGACTTGGTTCTTGACCGCACCCGAAAACTGGCTGATCAATGTACCGGTCTTCAGGGATTCCTCATCTTCCACAGCTTTGGTGGAGGCACTGGCTCAGGATTTACCTCCCTTCTTATGGAACGTCTCAGCGTGGACTACGGCAAGAAGTCCAAGCTGGAGTTCGCCGTCTACCCAGCACCCCAGGTGTCCACGGCTGTGGTTGAGCCCTACAACTCCATCCTGACAACCCATACTACCCTAGAGCACTCCGACTGTGCTTTTATGGTCGACAACGAGGCCATTTACGACATCTGTCGCCGTAATCTTGACATTGAGCGTCCCACTTACACCAACCTCAACCGTTTGATCGGTCAGATCGTCAGTTCCATCACGGCTTCCCTGAGATTTGATGGTGCCCTCAATGTGGACTTGACCGAGTTCCAGACCAACCTGGTGCCTTATCCTCGTATCCACTTCCCCCTGGCTACATATGCCCCAGTCATCTCGGCCGAGAAAGCTTACCACGAGCAGTTATCTGTGGCTGAAATCACCAACGCCACTTTCGAGCCAGCCAACCAGATGGTGAAATGCGATCCACGTCACGGCAAATACATGGCCTGTTGTATGTTGTATAGAGGTGACGTTGTTCCCAAAGATGTCAATGCCGCCATTGCTACCATCAAAACCAAGAGAACCATCCAGTTCGTCGATTGGTGTCCCACTGGCTTCAAGGTCGGCATCAACTACCAGCCCCCAACTGTGGTCCCTGGTGGGGACTTGGCCAAGGTACAGAGAGCCGTGTGTATGTTGAGCAACACGACAGCCATTGCTGAGGCCTGGGCTCGTCTTGATCACAAGTTTGACCTGATGTACGCCAAACGTGCCTTTGTCCACTGGTACGTGGGAGAGGGTATGGAGGAGGGAGAGTTCTCCGAAGCTCGGGAGGATTTGGCCGCTCTGGAGAAGGATTACGAGGAGGTTGGAGTCGACTCTGTGGAGGATGAGGGTGAAGGAGAGGCCGAGGAATATTAAATATTCCCACGCAATCCCACAAGAATACTAATGACCTAGATTAACGTCATCATGATCTCCAAACACAAAGTTAAAAGAATTCTTTTACAATACAAAGTGATATGTTCATTACAAGTACAGGTTGTATCAATAAAGTTGGATCAATATGTCTTCCAAGCTGTGTCTGATTGTTTTTTGTAATATATATGCGACATACTAGAGTGTCGGGTCTTGCATATTGTGTGTGTACGGATATTGAATAGTCGATCGATGTGTTAAGTTTTGTAAATGCTGCTAAGCTTATGTGAATGTAGGATGACGGGATTAAGCTCAGTGTACGTGGAACAGTAAGCAGATAAAGGGTTAATCATGTAGGATACACAGCACTCGTGCTGACATCTGACTTGACATCCAGATAGTAGGATTTGTAATTGCAAATGAAAGGAAATTTGGAGTTAGGTGATTCAAACGCCGAGCAGGGACCGACCTTGTGTGCTTTATTTATTTCGTATATTTCGTGTACGGCATGCTTCCATGTTGAAAATCCCTTATGTCAAGTCGACTTTCAAGAGGGTCTTGTATCAGACACTTGTATTTATGTTTCTGTTGCTCCTTTGTATCACAGGAAAAGTATTTCCGTCAAGGTCTTATCTATATAGATCGAACATAAATGCGTATATAATAAATGCGAAATTGCTAGACTTTAAAAGACAACTGATCAGTATTGTTCAGCCAACAGTTTTGTTATCTGTTTAGTTGGCTGCTTTATAGCACACCTAGGAGTCGTCACATCTTGGAAAAATGCATATGCATATGTATGCATCATACACAATTCAGTGGAAAACATTTAAATTTTAATTTAAATATTTACACCATAAATGCCGTGAACAATATGTCTTTAACGTTTCTGTCCCTCATGAAATCTGCGATACTTAGGTTTAGAATAGAATACGCTAAAAGCTGTTTGCACCTTTTTCGTAATACCTAAGAGATTGCCTTCGGCTCAGCGAAAATAAGTCAGTCATTGTGAGGGATTTAAACATTCATTCATTAATTTGATGTTTACCTTTGGTCATACCCGAGAATTTCTGACCACTATGGACCTGTAGACGTCGTAACACAAACCACCGTAGGATTAACTAAGAAAGAATATAACAGCAAAGAGGAAAAATAATCATCGGTTAAGATTGATGACGAAAAGACACAATGAATGTTTTAACGGGATGAATAAAATCAGAATCCTGATCATGTATCAATTTAGTATAACTGATGACGTTAATCAAATGTGTATCTCAGCTGAGCTTTGATTGCAACTTTATATATCCAACGCGGGTAACCTAGTTGTTTTGCAGAGAATATAGGCTTGCCCCGGGAAAACTGAATACCCTTCCACGAGTGAAATTCATACTGATGGCAGACAATTGGGCTACAAAGAACCTAAGGGTGGGCAAACGTGCTCACGGAGACCAACCATTGCGCTTACTGACACAAAGTCCTCGCTATCGCTAGTGATGGGGAATCAATAAACTCCCTGCTCAAACTCTCGAAAAGAACCTCCATTCGTGTTCCTCGTGGTTGAGTAGCCCACTTGACCACTGAGTTATACATTCGGCTACCTGATATAAAAATAAACTTTTGGTGTTAAAATCACATCCTTTCGTTTTCGTAATTTTAACGAGATTGGGAAATAAATTTAATGGCCGCAAGTTTTACGTGTGTGCGCCATTACGGCTGTTTGTGTCAGTTATGCCTATACTGGTGTTGAAATGGACGCACACATTAACACGTCACTAATGTTTGTTAAAGGTTTGTGTAAGTGATGCCTACTTCTGCTGAAATGGGCATACACACTGACACGTCAGTGGAATGTTTGTTAAAGGTTTGTGTTTGCGATATCTACGGATACTGAAATGGATGTACACATTGACACGTCACTTAGGTTTATTTATGTTATGCCCATTGGTGCTAAAATGGACGTACACACTGACAAAGTTTAAGGTTTGTGGTTGCGATAACAACAGGTGCTGAAATGGAGGTACACATTGACGCGTCAGTCGAATATTTGTTAAAGGTTTGTGAAAGGTTTGTTTATGTCATGCCTATTGGTGCTGAAATGGACGTACACAGTGATACTTCAGGCGAATGTTTTTTACAGGTTTGTGTTTTCGATGCCAACGGTTGCTGAAATGGGCGTACACACTGACACTTCAATTGGGAACAATAATGCATGCCAAGATTTTGTTGGAAGCAGGTTGTGACCGGGAGGCGAATCTGCTTCTCTTTGAATCGCTAGGTCGCCCAAGACTCGGATTCAATCTTAATTACGGACAGGAAATTTTCTTGACCCCTGCTTTCAATGTTGTTTGGTTTTGCTTGCATTTTGTGTACAGCATGCCTAAATGTTGAATAGTCCGAACATGGATGTGTATTAAGAAACTTCATAACTTATTAGATGTTGAAAGGACGACCTATCATTATTGATCAGCGAATAGTTTTGTTATCTGTTTAGTTTGCTGGCTTTACTGCACACCTAAGAGTCGTCGCACCCTAGAAACATACATCCCCAATGCATCGGACACAACTGGACAACATTTAAACTTTAATTTAAATGCTTAAACCATAAATGCCTTTGATAATATGTATATATTATATTGATAATTTCTTTCATTTTTATCCTTTGTCATACCCCGGAATTGAAAACCTATATCATGCCGACCAGCTTTATGCGAGGGGGATATCGGCCCTGGGAAAACCCCCAATCTGTGGCAAGAAACTAACGAATTTTCCACGCGTCACGTTCATGCTGATGGCAGACAATAAGGCTTAAGCGAAAGTAGGGGTGGGCGGCCTCACCGAGCCTATTGCCACAGAGGCCTCCCTATCACTAGGGGTGGAGAATCTATAAATCCCCTGCCCAAGCTCTCAGAAGGAGCCTCAGTTCGTGTTAGTCGTGGTCGAGTACCACACTTGACCAGAGAGCTAAATCCCACCATCGGGTATGGAAATCAGCCTATTGTATTAAAATCGCATCCTTTGATTTTCACAATTTTAACGAGATTTGGAACAAATCTAATGATTTATTCAACTAACTTTCATCTGTGAGCGGCATTGCGAATGTCAGTTGAAGGCTTCCCTAATTCCTACTGGTGCCCATATGGACGTATATGCTGATACGTCAGTCGAATGTCTGTTGACGGTTTGTGTAAGTGAAGCCAACGCATTGCCACTTCATTTGGGAATAATAATTCACGCCGAGGCTTTGTTGAAAGCAGGTTGTGATCGAGTAGCAAATGTGCTTCTCTTTAAATCTCTAAGGCAGCCGACATTTGGAATCATTCCTAATTTTAAACAAGAAATTTTCTCGATTTTCCTACCTTGATTGTTCTTTGGGTTTTGGTGACAATAAGCCGCGGACGGTGCCTTCTTCTGCATGTGGTCTTACACGAAGCCCACGAAAGACCGCTGACGTTTTATCAGTATGACATATGTCACGCACTGGTGATCCAGCCAGTAACTCGCACAAGGTCGGTGGTATAGGCAAATGTGTAAGGTATGAAAATGTGAATCATGGCGTTGTAACAGACTTTCGTATCACAATCGGCAACAAGTTTTTATATCGGGGGTGACGGGGCCTTTTCTTGGTATTATAAAAGTATGACACATTTAAGCACAATGAAGGTAAATTTGTGGCTTATATATGAACACATGCATTAAATCTGAATACAGGCATTATTAATGCAGAAGGCATTTAAATGAACAAGAACATTCAGCGTTGTGTCGCCATAAGTTTTGACGTGCATGGCGTGGATATTAATTTGGTTTTTATTCCTTAAACCTGTTCCCCTCGCAATATGACTGAGATATTACCGACGGGGCGTTAAGCCATAATACCTCATTCAATGATTTTAATTCACGTCAAGCAACCTGGTGATGGTCGTGGGTTTCCTCTGGGCTCTGTTCGGTTTCCTCCCACCATAATGCTGTCTTCCGTCTTATAAGTGAAATATTCTTGAGTACGGCATAAAACAACAAATAAATAAATAAATAAATAATTCACGGCACAGAGAGTGCTGCTTTGATAACTCGGACAGGTCTTGATATGGCGTTTCTAACATAAGACATGCATATGTAAAAAAATGTACAAGATTTATTTGCAATTGGGCGTTCCTAAGTAAACGTCAGGGACACGTTTTGTGTTCTCCTTTTGGCGAGGAATGTCACAGGTTTTACAAAGAAACTTTGTCATTTTAAGTACCAGAAACTGGGCACTCAAATTCAGGTTGCGCATGAATGAAAAATAGTTATGCTAACATGTAATTCCTCTGCAGTCAATGAGTTGTCATTTTATGATGCTTTTGTCACTTGAGGGTTACTTGTGTACTCTCAAATATCTTTAAGGTTTACTTCTTTTCTCCACTTATTCTCGATTACCATCACTCTACCGTTTTCTCTAATATTTCATTTGTCTTCGTTAACAAAACGTTTATAATAACAGTTTTATATGGAACGCGTGTGTAAAATGCAATATGATGCGTTGAGTTTTCTGTCAGGAACAATCAAAATAAGTACCGTCTAAAGGATGATTAATGCAACGTGTTTATATTTGAAGCAGGATACATGCTCAATGATCCCGACATCTGGCCTCACAGAACTTGATTTGGCTATAAGTGACAAAACACTCGTCTGTTCTACACATATATCACATATCTGACATATTGTCAGATATATTGTTTACATTATTTGGTCGGGTCTAACTTCAACCACGTCCTTAGGTTACTATATTAGGTTTTTTTATCAAGTTACTGTACCGTGTATAGTTTCGATGAACGATGTGGCCACAGAGTTGAGCTTTCTGGTAGCAGCAAAGTGCAGCGGGATGTCATTGTGTCAAGTATACAGTAAGCACACAGTACTCTGTAGCTGTGAAGCTTCGTTATTCTGGATCATCGCTTACGGCCAATATTTTTGGTAACAACAGTCTTCTAACATTGGTCCCCATCAATACACATGATTAGGCAACTAATCCTTTGATTCAGTACACTTGAAATGTTTGCCTCGTAAGCCTTAAAATAGCGCAGAGTAATCAGTCTTATAGGGATAAGGGGTTAAACAGACCGGTATAAGCTGTACTGTGAGCAGAAAACAGCAGCCCGTTAACACAGTACTCACAACACAACGCATTCCCCAGGTTAATGTAAGCCATTGATCCCAAACGTAACGGATAATCCCCTAAACACCTAATTGAGAACACACATTACTGGACTGTCCTGTCCCGTCAACGCGCAAGAGCCTAGCAACACTACTTTAGCCTCGATCTGATCACACGGTAACACCTAGGGTATAAAACACCGGTCTTGCCGATACCAGTCACCACACCTTGACTCCTGTCCCTCAGGCAGATCTCAAGTACCCACCGGAAAGTTCGTGTGAACCAACCCTAACACCAACATGGTAAGTCAATTCTGCACAAGAGCAACTCAAACAGAAAGTCAACAGCAGGATGAATAACTATTTTATTATATGGTTCGAAGTTAATTATCAATTGAAATTTGTCTTCAACGAAATGATCACATAAAGTTATAGTTTTTGAAATTGAGACGCTGTGACCTAGGGATGAAAGGTGATCGCCCTTTAACTGCTGTCCATGGCGTACAGCTAGATCGAAGCCTTTCTTTGACAGGAAATTTATAGATTTACCCACTATTTCATTACACTGAATGGTGCACCACGATCGGGATGTCGTTTGTGCACTATAACGTTCCTTGAATGCCAACTGCCATCCAAAAGTATGGGGCATATATAGCATATGTACTTCACATGTGGGATTTTTCTTCCGTAAGTCGCCAAATGTTGGTGGTTTACGCCGGGCACTCCGTTCCATCAACCACAGACAAACTGAATAAGTCACTAAATCATGATTATAAGAACTTGATATATTATCTTTCCAACAGAGAGAGTGTATCAGCATCCATGTCGGCCAAGCCGGAGTCCAGATCGGAAATGCCTGCTGGGAACTGTACTGTCTGGAGCACGGAATCCAGCCGGACGGTCAGATGCCCTCAGACAAAACCATCGGGGGTGGGGACGACTCCTTCAATACCTTCTTCAGTGAGACAGGGGCAGGGAAACACGTCCCCAGAGCCGTCTTTGTCGATTTAGAGCCAACTGTTGTCGGTAAGTCTTACCTTTCTTAAACTATTTTTCCTCAGCTAAAATTTCAATAAAACAGTTTTCCGCTCGAGTTTCAAATCCCATCGTCGACAGTTGTCGGGTATTCCAGTGATCCCCTTTTCATGGGCGGGTTTAATCCCGTATCTCATGTGTTCTGACGATTACCTTTACAATTGCACCCAATTATTTCTGTAGTGCGCTTCCTCAATTATTCCTTGTCACCAATATTAAATTAATTTCCCCCGAGTCCATTTCGTACTGTGTTAAATCGTGATTCACTGACAATAAGCCATGGGGACTTTACTTAGGTCGAATCCCATGATTCTTTTTTCTTCCATATTATCAGATGAGGTTCGTACCGGCACATACCGACAGCTCTTCCACCCGGAACAACTCATCACCGGAAAGGAAGACGCCGCCAACAACTATGCTCGGGGTCACTACACCGTCGGTAAGGAGCTCATCGACTTGGTTCTTGACCGCACCCGAAAACTGGCTGACCAATGTACCGGTCTTCAGGGATTCCTCATCTTCCACAGCTTTGGTGGAGGCACCGGGTCAGGATTTACCTCCCTTCTTATGGAACGCCTCAGTGTGGACTACGGCAAGAAGTCCAAGCTGGAGTTCGCCGTCTACCCAGCACCCCAGGTGTCCACGGCTGTGGTTGAGCCCTACAACTCCATCCTGACAACCCATACTACCCTAGAGCACTCCGACTGTGCTTTCATGGTCGACAACGAGGCCATTTACGACATCTGTCGCCGTAATCTTGACATTGAGCGTCCGACCTACACCAACCTCAACCGTTTGATCGGTCAGATCGTCAGTTCCATCACGGCTTCCCTGAGATTTGATGGTGCCCTCAATGTGGACTTGACCGAGTTCCAGACCAACCTGGTGCCTTATCCTCGTATCCACTTCCCCCTGGCTACATATGCCCCAGTCATCTCGGCCGAGAAGGCTTACCACGAGCAGTTATCTGTGGCTGAAATCACCAACGCAACATTCGAGCCAGCCAACCAGATGGTGAAATGCGATCCACGTCACGGCAAATACATGGCGTGTTGTATGTTGTATAGAGGTGACGTTGTTCCCAAAGATGTCAACGCCGCCATTGCTACCACCAAGACCAAGAGAACCATCCAGTTCGTCGACTGGTGTCCCACTGGCTTCAAGGTCGGCATCAACTACCAGCCCCCAACTGTTGTCCCTGGTGGTGACTTGGCCAAGGTACAGAGGGCCGTGTGCATGTTGAGCAACACGACGGCCATTGCTGAGGCCTGGGCTCGTCTTGATCACAAGTTTGACCTGATGTACGCCAAACGTGCCTTTGTCCACTGGTACGTGGGAGAGGGTATGGAGGAGGGAGAGTTCTCCGAAGCTCGGGAGGATTTGGCCGCTCTGGAGAAGGATTACGAAGAGGTTGGAGTCGACTCTGTGGAGGATGAGGGAGAAGGCGAAGCGGAGGAATATTAAATATTCCAACGTTATCGCACAATAATATTAATGACTAGAATGACTAATCTATCCCCACGACTCTGATCAAGGAAACGTCGAAGTGATAAGTTGAAGATAAATTCCACCTTGTATCAATAAAGATCTTCATGTCTTCCAGATTGTGTCTAATTGTTGTTTATAATATGTACGCAATATACAAGTATCAGGTCTTATGTATTGTATGTATCGATATGAGACAGACGATCGATGTGTTACGTTGTTCGAATGCTACCAAGCTAATGTGAATGTGGGATGACAAGGCTAACTCAATATATGTGTAACAGTAAGCACCTAAGAGGTTTTTGTGGGATACACATCACGCGTTCTGCCGTCTGATTTGATATTCATATAATAGGATGCGTAATATCAAATAAACGGCGGCTTAATGTCACGTAACTCAAACGCTGGGCGGTAAGTGACATTGTTATGCTTTATTTATTTCGCGCATTTCATGTACAGCATGCTTACATCATCATGTTGTAACCCACCAATGTTGCATTTTGCATCATACGAAAATTATTCCCGTGAAGCTTGAATCTATATAACCCAAACGCAAATTCGTAATTTGTCACTGAATAAATTAATGTTAAACGGACAACCGTTCAATATTGTTCACCGAATAGTTTTCTGCTTAGTTGTCCGCTTAACTGCACACCTAAGAATCGTCACACCCTACAAAAATATATCTCCAAGGCATAAGACACAATTACACAACATTTAAACTTTAATTTAAGTATTTAAACCATAAATACCTTAAACAATTTGTCTATAACGTTTATGGTACTGAACAGAGAATTTATTATCTCCCTGCCCAAGCTCTCGAAAAGACTCTCAGTTCTTGTTCCTTGTGGTTGAGTAGCTCACTTGACCCTTGAGCTATGTATCGCTACCCGGTATAAAATAAACATATGGTACTAAAATCACATCCTTTTGTTTTCGTAATTTTGACGAGATTAGGAAATAAATCTGATGAGTGGAAATTTTACGTTTAGGCACTGTATGTTTGTTAAAGGTTTGTGTGAATGATGCCTATTGACGCTGAAATGGACGTACACATTGACACGTCAGCCGAAAAGTTCAAGGCTTGTGCAAGTGATGCCTGTTCGGAAAATAATATATACCTAAATTCTAAAGGAAGTGGGCTGTGGCCGAGTATGTAGTGTTCTTCTCTTTAAATCGCTAGATCACCCGACTCTTGGATTCAGCCCTAGCTTCCGACAAGACATTTTTCCGCCTCCCTACCTTCTTTGTCGTCCAGGTTTCGGTCACAATAAGCCGTGGGCGGCGCGTCTCTCTGTGGTTTTACACAAAGTCAAGGACAGGCCGCTGGCGTTTTATCAATGTGACATACGCCCTCCATGAGCGATCGAACCAGTCACTTGCACAAGGCCTGTGGGGTAGACATATATGTAATGCATGCAAATGTGAACCAAGACGTTAGTGTACACACATTCGCATCACAATCGTCAACAGTGATAGAAGTATACACAAATCTATGGAGCCGTAAAACAAGTGACATTCCAACTAAAACTAAGGTCATATCCAATTTATGGGCGCATTTGAAAGGCACTTTGGACACCTTGTTATATCAACATTATTTCTGAAAGGAACGCCGCAGGCAGCCTGAGGAATTAATGGGACTTGCATAATGCTCATCTGACACCGTCAAAATCATATCTGACACCATCAAAGATAAGTATGTAATAAACCTCCAGCTTAACGCGATACATTGACCTGTTGCCATTCAAATTGATCAGTCAAACATATAAGTACAATTAATCAGGAGAATATATTACCTGAATACTGTACACATGACAGTGGCATAGCATAAACCATGAGGCTCTTCGCGTTTGGTCGGTTTTCGGTCCTCTCTTCATCTCTTCAACAGTTTAAGTTTTTCAATTTGAATGTGCCTTTACTTGTAAAATCAAGCTCTTTGCACGTAGAGTACTTGCAACTATGCTCAGAAATAGCAAATTTCGACGACAAAAAAAAAGAACAAGTGAAAACGACCGAATGCAAAGATATACCCAATCCCTTAACTCTTTATCGCGGACCCATTGAAAGCGAAAATATGTCTTCTACACAAGTACATTTCACGCCGTTACGTTGTGTGGCTGATTGATACTGAAATAACTCTTCCATGTGTTACTCACAGATATTTCACCTATTCAACGGCGGTCATTTTTAATGCGTATACAAAAGTCACCATGCACTTAAAAATATTTTCTCCAACTTGACCCAACAGATATTTTGTTAAAATATTTTCGGACTGAGTCACGTACTAACTCTGTAACTCTCTTTATGCAAAAATCATGGCTGTGGATTTTCCCCGAGTTCTGTCCGGTTCCCTCCCACCATAATGTTGGTCGCCGTCGAATATGGGAAATATGCTTTAGAACGGCGTAAAACACCAGTCAAACAGATAAATAAATGGACAAATGAGAGTATCAACAGGCGGTAACCGCGCTCTGTGGAAGAGTTTCTACCGGCTAACGTTCGAGCTTCCAGTCCAGGGCCTCTTACACACCAGCTCTTATCACTGTGTAAATATAACTAATGTAAACCCAGTGTCCTCTTATGGTTAATTGGGCATACGTTACTTTCCAAACACAGGAGATTAAAGGATTCTCGGCTTTGTCACTCTCGTGTGTGATGTTTGGGTTTTGTGTTTAGCACATAACTGGCCTGGTAAAGCTGGCCTCAGAATAACATTCTGTCTAGTGCCTGTCCTCTTAAGCCTGTAGAAAGCGAAATCACAAGTTTTAATCCACTTTAAGACAATAGATTTGCCAAGATGCTGACTATTGATTTGACATTTGATTATTACAGCCTGTGTGGTTTAAAATTCTGAAAAAAAGACACAGCCCGATGTGTAAATCTCAAAAATAGTCAATTCAGCAAATACGGGAGAAAATTGAACTTTCAAAATTGTTTCTGTAGACAATCGAGTCTATGTTTGAGCTGACATCAGCGAAAGTATACCCGTATTTATCAGTGACTGAATCCTGCTGTGCAACATATTTTTAAAATCTCTAATATGGGTAACAAACGAGAGCACGTGAAACAGAAAAAAACGAACGTCCCGCGAATCCATTAGCCTTAATCTGACCACATCATCTCGTGAATCAACATGTACACTACCAGCCTCGTTCTTATCAGCTCCGTTTGGGTTGGCCATCACTTATAATTAACGTTAAAATCTATTCCATTCCGTTTGAACCCATGGACCTGTTGGAGATCTGACAACCAAAAGTGGCTCACGGCGTGAGAATAGTTGTATCAATATATACTTAAATGTCATAGTAAATTTTCGGAGTGTTTGTTACTGGTGTTATTTTTTTCACTGAAGTTCAATGCAGCAATCAAAAATTTTCCTTCTAACTGACGGCTGGCGAGTACTCCACTGCCTTCTACTGGGTAAGAGATAAAACTTCAACATGCAGCCGATGGAGCGAATACTGGTTTTCAACAGTCTATTTCAATCGTGAGGGGTGAAATATTCACCTCCAACTTCCTTTTTAACCACCAGGGTTCCATTTTTCATGGCACACGACAAAGAATCAAATAAAACATACAACAATGTTCCATTTTAACATGTTGTTTTCTTTATTACTTTCTTACAAGTAAAGGTATACATGCACTGATGTTGAAACATTCTAGTATTCCTCCGCTTCGCCTTCTCCCTCATCCTCCACAGAGTCGACTCCAACCTCCTCGTAATCCTTCTCCAGAGCGGCCAAATCCTCCCGAGCTTCGGAGAACTCTCCCTCCTCCATACCCTCTCCCACGTACCAGTGGACAAAGGCACGTTTGGCGTACATCAGGTCAAACTTGTGATCAAGACGAGCCCAAGCCTCAGCAATGGCCGTCGTGTTGCTCAACATACACACGGCTCTCTGTACCTTGGCCAAGTCACCACCAGGGACAACAGTTGGGGGCTGGTAGTTGATGCCGACCTTGAAGCCAGTGGGACACCAGTCGACGAACTGGATGGTTCTCTTGGTTTTGATGGTAGCAATGGCGGCGTTGACGTCTTTGGGAACAACGTCACCTCTATACAACATACAACAGGCCATGTATTTGCCGTGACGTGGATCGCATTTCACCATCTGGTTGGCTGGCTCGAAAGTGGCGTTGGTGATTTCAGCCACAGATAACTGTTCATGGTAAGCCTTCTCGGCCGAGATGACTGGGGCATAGGTAGCCAGGGGGAAGTGGATACGAGGATAAGGCACCAGGTTGGTCTGGAACTCGGTCAAGTCCACATTGAGGGCACCATCAAATCTCAGGGAAGCCGTGATGGAACTGACGATCTGACCGATCAAACGGTTGAGGTTGGTGTAAGTGGGACGCTCAATGTCAAGATTACGGCGACAGATGTCGTAAATGGCCTCGTTGTCGACCATGAAAGCACAGTCGGAGTGCTCTAGGGTAGTATGGGTTGTCAGGATGGAGTTGTAGGGCTCAACCACAGCCGTGGACACCTGGGGTGCTGGGTAGACGGCGAACTCCAGCTTGGATTTCTTGCCGTAGTCCACACTGAGACGTTCCATAAGAAGGGAGGTAAATCCTGAGCCGGTACCTCCACCAAAGCTGTGGAAGATGAGGAATCCCTGAAGACCGGTACATTGGTCAGCCAGTTTTCGGGTGCGGTCAAGAACCAAGTCGATGAGCTCCTTTCCAACGGTGTAGTGACCCCGGGCATAGTTGTTGGCAGCGTCCTCCTTTCCGGTGATGAGTTGCTCCGGGTGGAAGAGCTGTCGGTATGTGCCGGTACGAACCTCATCTGATAATATGGAAGAAAAATGAATCATGAGATTCGACCTAAGTAAAGTCCCCATGGCTTATTGTCAGTGAATCACGATTTAACACAGTACGAAATGGACTCGCGGGAAATTAATTTAATATTGGTGACAAGGAATAATTGAGGAAGCGCACTAGAGAAATAATTGGGTGCAATTGTAAAGGTAATCGTCGAAACACATGAGATACGGGATTAAAACCGCCTATGAAAAGGGGATCACTGGAATACCCGACGTCTGTCGACGATGGGATTTGAAACTCGAGCGGAAAACTGTTTTATTGGAATTTTAGCAGAGGAAAAATAGTTTAAGAAAGGTAAGACTTACCGACAACAGTTGGCTCTAAATCGACAAAGACGGCCCGGGGGACGTGTTTCCCTGCCCCTGTCTCACTGAAGAAGGTATTGAAGGAGTCGTCCCCACCCCCGATGGTTTTGTCTGAGGGCATCTGACCGTCCGGCTGGATTCCGTGTTCCAGACAGTACAGTTCCCAGCAGGCATTTCCGATCTGGACTCCGGCTTGACCGACGTGGATGCTGATACACTCTCTCTTTTGAAAAGATAATAAATCAAGTTCTCATAATCATCATTTAGTGGCTTACTTAGTGTGCCTGTTAAAGGATAAATCTGAGTGTTCGGGGTAAAGCACTGACATTTAAGAAGTGACTGACGAACATTGCCATATGTCACGTGCATAAACGATATATGCCCTACACTGTTGGATGGATGAGTGGTTTTGGACTAGCCTAACACTGTACAAACGACAACGCGAACATCATGTACCAACCATTGTCATCAAGCCCTACAAACAATGATAATGGAGAAAGTCTACAAATTCCATGTCTATGACCGGGTTTGAACTCAGAGCTCGTTTGCTGGAGCGGCTGAAAGCAAGCACCTTTAACTACGTCCCGCTCTCTTACCTCAAGGACCAGCCATACAACTCTCGCCATTGTTATGCAGAATGAAGGTGTTCTCACGGATATAGCTGTCATTTCTTAACCCAGTCACCCAGGGCCTTGAAACTTGCTGGTCATGAAGATTAACATATGGGGAAAGTTTGGCAACAAAAAATAAGCGATACAGCCCAAAAGACAACAGAATTAAAAAGTTCTCAACATACTTTTGTGGTCACAGAGCTCGATTCATATCCTCACTCCAACAACTGTAAGAATGTACTTGATACAGTCCACAAAACTTCCTCTACGCAATGCTGCTAATATTTGCACTCAACTAATCTCGCTGGCAGCTATGTCATTCCGCGGAGACATCAAGACAACAACAAGACGGTGGGAAAGTAGCCCGTTTTCAGTTCGCGGTCGTGTATCCAAAATGGCTCGTTTACAAACCAGTATAGCTTATCATTGTGCTGAAACACATTGGTTTACAAGCTAACCAATGGTCATAAGCTATAAAAAAAACTCCCAGTGCTCAAGTTAGACTTCGATAAGTATTGTAAACATAGTGCATCATGTGACCAAAATGGCGTGTGCTTGGAAATGGCGTTTAGTGCAGCTGTTCGGATTTTCATTTTTTTCACGGAGTTAGGTATTTTGCTGTATGAATATGTTGGTAGTACTGTATACACAGTGTTCCAAGGAATGTTTCTAGTATATTTATATTGTTGCTGGAGCTAAGGCCTCTGAAAGAACTGTGTAGCACCAAAAGGTATGTTTGGTATACCTCTGATAAATGTGTTCGTGTATTGCCCATACTGTTGAGTGGTACTCCAAAATATTCTCCAAATATATCGTATATGTACCCCAAAATTCCAGACCCTATGAGCCCTGATTCCAAAATGACAGCAAAATCTGCAAGAAGGCCTGCCCGATGGCAAAAGTTTGCACAACTTGTATGATCCCCCCCTTATCGTGAATATCAACGGGAATTTCAAAAACTGTTGACTATTTGATCATTCTATTGAAGATAACTTTTTAACTTATAATTAAAATTCCATCATATAACGAAATAGTTATCACGCTTAACATCTTTAACAAGCATTTAGAAGTTGAGTTGCTTATCATGCTGGCGAATTGCTCTTGTACAGAATTGACTTACCATGTTGGTTGTAGAATTTGTTCACACGAACTTTCCGGTGGGTACTTGAGGTCTGCCTGAGGGACAGTAGTCAAGGTGTGGTGACTGGTATCGGCACCGCCGGTGTTTTATACTCCCCGTGTAACTATGTGATGAGATCGAGGCTGATGTATGGTTGCTAGGCCCCCGCACTTGGACCGGACCGGGCAGGCATGTAGTGTTTTGTTCATTTAAGCGTTTACGGGATTATCCGTAACACTTTATGGCTTACTTTAATCTGGTACTGTGTTAATTAGATTCCAGTTTCCTGCTGACCATACAACTTGTACACGTCCTCTGTAACCCTTAAACCATAACAGACTGTTCCATCTGACATGTTACGAGACAAAGATACACAGGATACGTAATCATGGGTTATGTATATTGATGGAGACCAATGTTAAAAAACTGGTCTTATCAATAATACTGAGCATAAAGAGCGGTGGAGAAAAATCAAGATTCACAGCTACAGACAAAGGCATGGTGTGGACCTAACGGTGTACAATTGTAACTACTACAGCAACTTGATAAAAACCGTAATTACAGTCAAATAAGAGCATTGGCTGGAGTTAAATCCGAGCAAACGACGAATTATTCCAGCTGCAAGTGACACAGTTCTGGGGGAAAAGATATCTACTTTACGTCAAATATGTGTGTTCTGTGTTATGTGATAAAACAGAAGAACGTTTTTCACATATAGCTTTGTGTGGGTTTCGTGTAAGACCACAGAAGAACCCATCGTCCACGGCTTATTGTCACCAAAGCCCAAAGAACAATGAAGGTAGGAAATCGAGAAAATGTCCTGACCTAAATTAGGACTGAATCCGAGTCTCGTGTGACCTAGCGATTAAAAGAGATGCACATTACGTACCCTGCCACAGCCAGCTTGCAACAGAAGGACCCATTGCAACTAGATGGAAAATCGTCTCCCTATTGCTCAGGTCGATTGCTAACCTGCTGACAAAGACAAATCTACTGCAGAATGACGCAAGGGCATGCCCGGCATGCGGTTGAAGTTGTTCTATAACAGATCTAGCCGATGCAAATTGCCAGCAAAAACATATCCGTTACTAATCGCGAGCGTCCAATGTAATTATTTAATTATTTGATTTGTGTTTTACGCCATACTCAACAATATTTCACTTATACGACAGCGGCCAGCATTATGATGGGAGGAATCCGGGCACAGCCCGGGGGAAACCCACAACCATCCGCAGGTTGCTGGCAGACCTGCCCACGTACGGCCGGAGAGGAAGCCAGCATGAGCTGGGCTTTAACTCACAGCGACCGCATTGGTGAGAGGCTTCGGTGATTGCGCTGCGCTAGCTCGCTAACCGACTGAGCCACGGAGGCCCAGGGTTCATTGTATCATCATAATATCTCTTACCGTTAGATTTATAACACTTTGGTTTTAGATCAAATTTTCTCCTACGAATGATATTAAATGTTGGACATTTATTAAAGTGAAAAAAGTTAGAAAAAAAACAACACGTGCATTTCTTCACAATGTAACTGCGATATGCCGACACCTAACACGTGCCTATAGCTGAAACCGACAGATAACGTTGGCACCATTGAGATAGTTTTGGCTGCATTGAACTTTCACTGGAAGTATATACCATATATCATGCATATTTCTTACAGCTCGAAACATATCCAGTATGTAACTTTGCAAAATGTAAACAAATAAGCCCGGTTTAAGCATTTCCTATGTAACTCATCTTACTATGAAAGTGCGAGCGAAGAAAGGAAGCCTAACTGTAATGCCTGCTGGCTTCTTAGCCACACGAGTTACCTTTGTGCTATTGGAAACAACGACTTAAAGACCGTAACTAATGTGGTGAACCTGCAGTTCCTACGGCCCTACAAAATATTTCATTTTTTTCCGATTTATAAAAATTTGATTGTGTGATCCAACATGATACTTCCCTATATACTAGAACTCTCGTTCACTTAGAAGGATTTTGTGGGATTTGGAGATACAGGTTTTCATACCATTCGGCACTTTTGTCATTTTGTGCTCCATTTTTCTGTACGTTGCACTTGGTGAGCTTGTCTTTCGCCACTTGCTATTTTGCTAGAGACGTTATTTTGGAGCTTGTATCGCTCACTGTCTTTGTGCGATTACGTACACTTCATCCCAGTGTACCTGGAAAGCGACTTTGTGTATATTTCCGAGGAGTGAAGCATACGCCACCAGCTCGGCATTACGGACGCTATTGTCAACCCATCTGCACAGAAAAGTTGCACCCTGGGAATTGGATATATATAAGCCGGTGTACCGTGCCCATTGCTGTTTGTCACTTACAGGACTTTCATCCTTCGATTTGACAATTGTCCCAAACTGTGGATTCTATATTTACGCGGACTGACTTGCCTTTGGAAGCCGGAATAGTCCGTCCGAATTTGGGACGCTAACATCTGTAAGAAACTATATACATTTTTGTAATTATCTGTATTGTTTTGTACTATTTGTCTGTTTTGTTCAAATATAAGTATTGAACTTAGTCAAGCGTCTTCGCGTTTCTTTGTTTGATCTTGTGTAAGGTCTATCGTTGACTGAGAGCTGAACAAGCCATTTGTTTATCACTTTTCCTCTCCGATAGTGGCACCCTTACACCAAACCTTTAAAAAACATTCGACTGATATGTCAGTGTGTATGCCCATTTCAGCAGCAGTAGACATCACTTACACAAACCTTTAACAACATTGCAATGATGTTTCAGTGTGTACGTCCAATTCCGCACCAGCAGGCTTCACTTACACTTTCGCGGGCTTGGGCATAGAGTTTATAGATTCCCCACCCCAGGTGATCGTGAGACCTTAGTGGCAATAAGCGCAGTGGATGGCCCTCGTGAGGCCGTTTGCCCACCCGGCTCTCTGAAGCCCAATTGTCTACCATCTTTATGAATGTCACACGTAAAAAGCTGGTCAGTAGCATGTCAGGCTCAGAGATTTTACTTAAACGCCTCACAATAATTTACTTACTATCACTGAACCGGGGGTTATCCGTTAGGTACAAATAAATTTTAGTGTACGCTGTCTTAACCCCAAGTATCGCAGAGTTCACAAGGACATATAGATATGGACGTAATGTTTACAGCATTTGTGGTTTAAATATTTAAAACAAAGTTTAAACGTTGTTTTATTGAGCCCTGTACACTGAGATTATGTTTTTCTGAGTTGTCAAAACTCTTAGGTGTGAAGTAAAGCAGCCAGCTAAATATATCACAAATTATTCTCGGATCAATATTGAACGGTTGTCGTTTTAACATCTAATAATTTATGCAGTTACAAAATACGAAGCTATGCTCGTGGTGTATGGACTCAGTCCTGACTTAAATACTGTTCCTGTGATGTCACTGACCAAGAGAAACACAACCACAAGCTTAATCTTATACAAGGCACTCTTCTCAACCTCGCCCTGTCACAAGTTGGTTTCAACATGTAAGCATGCTGTGCCCCAAATGTAGGAAACAAAAATATATCACTGGGTCAGTCCCCGCTCAACGTTTGAGTTACCGCAATCCAAATTGCCGTTCATTTGCACTTTCAAATCATCATTTGAATACCAAATCACACGGTAGTATTTATACTGTGTATCGTATACGTGCTTAACCCTTTATCTGCTTACTGTTCCACATACACTGGGGTGAATCTTGTCATCCTGCATCCATATAAGCTTTGAAGCATTCGAACAAAGTAACACATCCATCGACTGTTAACTATCTATATACAGACGAGGCTTGGTGCTCTACGATATCGCATACATGTTACAAACAAATATCAGACACAGCCTACAAGGCATAAGGATTTTTATTGATACCGGTACAAAGTGTATTTTGTCAGAAACTTCTCATTCTGTATTTCAAAATAATTCGTTTAACTTTGGGTTCGGGGGACCATCGTATCCTTAAATAAAGTTATCTGGACTGTTGTGCGTGTTGTGGGAATATTTAATATTCCTCCGCTTCGCCTTCTCCCTCATCCTCCACCGAGTCGACTCCAACCTCCTCGTAATCCTTCTCCAGAGCGGCTAAATCCTCCCGAGCTTCGGAGAACTCTCCCTCCTCCATACCCTCTCCCACGTACCAGTGGACAAAGGCACGTTTGGCGTACATCAGGTCAAACTTGTGGTCAAGACGAGCCCAAGCCTCAGCAATGGCTGTCGTGTTGCTCAACATGCACACGGCTCTCTGCACCTTGGCCAAGTCACCACCAGGGACCACAGTTGGGGGCTGGTAGTTGATGCCGACCTTGAAGCCAGTGGGACACCAGTCGACGAACTGGATGGTTCTCTTGGTTTTGATGGTAGCAATGGCGGCGTTGACGTCTTTGGGAACAACGTCACCTCTATACAACATACAACAGGCCATGTATTTGCCGTGACGTGGATCGCATTTCACCATCTGGTTGGCTGGCTCGAATGTTGCGTTGGTGATTTCAGCCACAGATAACTGCTCGTGGTAAGCCTTCTCGGCCGAGATGACTGGGGCATATGTAGCCAGAGGGAAGTGGATACGAGGATAAGGCACCAAGTTGGTCTGGAACTCGGTCAAGTCCACATTGAGGGCACCATCAAATCTCAGGGAAGCCGTGATGGAACTGACGATCTGACCAATCAAACGGTTGAGGTTGGTGTAAGTGGGACGCTCAATGTCAAGATTACGGCGACAGATGTCGTAAATGGCCTCGTTGTCGACCATGAAAGCACAGTCGGAGTGCTCTAGGGTAGTATGGGTTGTCAGGATGGAGTTGTAGGGCTCAACCACAGCCGTGGACACCTGGGGTGCTGGGTAGACGGCGAACTCCAGCTTGGATTTCTTGCCGTAGTCCACGCTGAGACGTTCCATAAGAAGGGAGGTAAATCCTGAGCCGGTACCTCCTCCAAAGCTGTGAAAGATGAGGAATCCCTGAAGACCGGTACATTGATCTGCCAGTTTTCGGGTGCGGTCAAGAACCAAGTCGATGAGCTCTTTTCCAACGGTGTAGTGACCCCGGGCATAGTTGTTGGCGGCGTCTTCCTTTCCGGTGATGAGTTGTTCGGGATGGAAGAGCTGTCGGTATGTGCCGGTACGAACCTCATCTGATAATATACATAGGAAAAAGAACCATGAGATTCGATCTAACTGAAATGAGTAGAACAGGATTGCCCTTGTCCGTGAATTAATATTTAACATGATACGAAGTTGGCTGGGGAATCAATTAAATGTTTATTATAAGGAGTAAAGTGTACTAGAAGATTGAATTGGGCATTTGTAAAATCGCCCGTACATAAGAGGCGCTGGTTCAAAGCCGCCTTTGATCAGATGATAAGTGGATTACTCCGGTCTCATTGCCATGGTGACAATAAGCGGTCAACGATGGCATGAGGTTGACGAAACCTAGGTGGAAAACTCGTTTAATGCAATTTTAGTTAAGGAAAAATAGTTTAAGAAAGGTAAGACTTACCGACAACAGTTGGCTCTAAATCGACAAAGACGGCCCGTGGGACGTGTTTCCCTGCACCGGTTTCACTGAAGAAGGTGTTGAAGGAGTCGTCCCCACCCCCGATGGTTTTGTCTGAGGGCATCTGACCGTCCGGCTGGATTCCGTGTTCCAGACAGTACAATTCCCAGCAGGCATTTCCGATCTGGACTCCGGCTTGGCCGACATGGATGCTGATACACTCTCTCTATTGAAAAGATAATATATCAAGTTCTCATAATCACGGTTTATTGAGTGTGCTTGTTATCAGCGGAAGTTTTCGTGGTAAACGACAAAGATTTGACATGTTAGGTCATCATACACTTCAGGCACCATGAAGTTGGATGATGTGTGTTTTTGAAATACGTTGCACAAATCCTATGTCTATGAACGGTTTCGAACCGACGCTACGCGTGGCGATTGAAAGTGTCAACAACTTGGCCATGGCTGGTTTTCCTCATTTCAGCGTAAATGTTAACACGAATTTTGAAAATTTTTGGCTTCATTTGATCATTTCAATGAGGATAACTTTGCACATGATAATTTCATCCTGCTGTTGACTTTCTGTTTGAGTTGCTCTTGTGGAGAATTGACTTACCATGTTGGTGTTAGGGTTGGTTCACTTTCCGGTGGGTACTTGAGGTCTGCCTGAGGGACAGGAGTCAAGGTGTGGTGACTGGTGTCGGCACCGCCGGTGTTTTATACTCCCCGTGTAACTATGTGATGAGATCGAGGCTGTTGTTGTGTTGCTAGGCTCCCGCACGTGGACCGGACAGGACAGGTCTGCAATGTACGTTCTTCTCATATAAGTGTTTACGGGATTATCCTTTCCGCTTGAGGTTAACAGATTAATTTAATCCGGCGATTACTTTAAACAGTATTGTTAGCTGTAGAGTAGTGTGGTAATGGGACGATGGTTTTTCTGCTGACCATACAGCTCATACACTGATAATCTCAAAAACACTGATAATCAAACAGCGATGGAGAAAAATCTAGGATCAGAGGAACAGAGAACTGTGGTTGCTACATGCATAGTGCTGACATGTCAGTACCCCACTGCTTTGTGCCAATACAGCAAATCTCAAATCTGGCCAAATGGTTACGTGAAATTAACTTTATTCTTTACAGTAGCTTGATAAAAAAAACATAATAGTGGTAACCCAAGAGCATGGTTAGGGTGAGATGAATTATTACAGCGGCAAGTCGTTCTCGGTGAAAAATGTCTGCTTTATGTCAAATATATGTGTTTTGTGTTATGTGAAAACACAGAAGAGCGTTTTTCGCACGTAACAAAATCAAGTTCTGTGAGACTAGATGTGGGCATTATGTAAACGCGTTCTCCAAAGTTTTACAAAGTACCTATTTTTGTGCATTATTTTGTTATAGACTGTTTTATTGTTCGGTATAGAAACTTCAACGCATGACGTCGCGTTTTACATTCCATGTAAAACTGTTATTATATACGTATTACCCTCCAAAACCTACTATGTACGATTGGTACACATTATTGTGGCAAAAATGCACAACCACAAAATTTTCGTGTACCAGGAGTACACAATTTGTGTCATTTGTGTAGTACATCCACAATGACGTGTGTATCAGTGATACACATGAAATGAGGATGTGCAAGTTTGTACAATGTTGTAAATAGTAAGGCACAAAAATATCTGATTATAAAGAAGTAATCTTCAATTGATTAGAGCGTCATAAAATGAAAATGTGAGTCTGCGCTGGCTGTAGACGACTTGACATGTAAACATAACGTTTTTCATTCATGTACCATCTGAGCTTGAGGGTCCAGTAAAGCTACAGATAAAGGTATTTTGTTTCTGATATTGAAAGTGACAAAGTTTTTTTTGTAGAACGTTTCACTGTGACATTGCTAGGGTGTCTGCATCCCTTGCCTGTAAGAGAAAGCAAAACGTGTCCCTGATGTTTACTTAGGAACGCCCTCTTCCGAATAAAATTTGTATACTTTGTTTACTTATGCGTGCCATTTGTTAGAAACACTCATGCGCTTGACACGCCATATCAAAACCTGCCCGGGTTTTTAGAACAGCACTATCTGCGACGTCAACTGAAACAAATGAATGAGGTATTAAGGCTTGAAGCCACGTGGTCTATATTTCAGTCATATCGTGACGAGAATAGGTGTAATGAATTAAAGTGAAGTTTATATCCACGGCATGAAGGTCAAATCTTATGGCCGTACACCGCTCATTGTTCTTGTTCATTTAAATTCCAAGTATATTGATAATGTCTCTATTCAGACTTAAAGCAGGAGTTCAGATATAAACAACAAATATACATTTAAAAGTATGTATGAGATGTGCTTCACAATCTTATTTGAAGAATATTTGTGCTTAAATGTGTCATACTTTTAATATACCAAGAAAAGGTCTCGTCACCTTCCGTACACAAAATGGTTGACGATTGTGATACAAAAGTCTGTAAAAATTCTTGGTTTACATATCCGTTCATTACATATTTGTGTACAAATGCAACACAGGCCTTGTGTGAGTGACTGGCTAGATTGCGCATGCGTGGATTATGTCATATTGATAAAACTCCCTAGGGCTTCCGTGATGTAAGACCACAGAAGAACGCACCACCTACGGCTTATTTTATGCATGTATTTAAGCTTGGAGTTTTACGTCGAACTTAACAATTTATGTTAACAATTTATGAGTTGTGACGACGAGAAGTCCATGCCGCCAAAGTGCTGCCACCACTGGAACATCATGCCGAAGACACCAGGCATGACATCCCACCCACTCACATTGTAGTGACACCGGGCCGACCAGTCCGGTTTCCTTGCTCTAATCTATCAGTCCTGAGCGCGAAGCGAGGTTGCAACAAGTACCATTTTCAAACCCTTTGGCATGACTCGACCCGGGATTGACCCTGGTTCTCCCGACCTCGAAGTGGACGCTTTATCAACCAGGCGGCCTCCACGGCTTATTGTCACAAAAACCCACATGCCCAAATGTCTGCCATCCCCAAAACATCACGCTTGGAAATGTTCGTCAGTAGCTTACCAAGGCTTGGAGGTTTTCCATCCCGATATACTCCGCCCATGAAACTGATTCGTACCACATAGGTTAGCAATTCTTGGGCATGACAATGGATAAAATCAGATTAATAAGTGAATATTTGAATACATCACAATAATTTACTAATTTTCACTGAGTCGTTTTATTCAAAAAAGCCCAAATAGAGTACTTTCTTCCAAGTATCATAATGGTCATAAACGTTACAGACATAGTGTTTAGGGCATTTCTGATTGAAACATTTAAATTAAAGTTTAAATGTTACCTGATTGTTTCTGATGCATTAGGAAATATTTTTAATTTGATGTGGGGGAGTGGGGAGGGAGCTCCGTGCCCTGAGGGTTGAGCACGATAATGTAGCGTAATGACCTAGGTATATCTTACCAATATGGTCGCTGGGATTGCACGCCCAATCCACGTTGCCTTCCACTGCGGTAGAAGGTGGGAATGTCCGCCAGTAATCTGCGGATGGTCGTGGGTTTCCCCTGGGCTCAACCCGATTTCCTCCCACCAATGCTTACGTCGTACAAGAGAAATATTCTTGAGTACGGTGTAAAACACCAAACAAATAAATAAATAAATAATTATTTTGATGTGATGCCTCTTAAGTGTGACGTAAAGCTGCCAATTAAACAGATTACAAAACTATTCGCTGAACAACAATGAACGGTTGTCTTCTTAATACCTAATAATCTATGCAGTCATAAATACGCATTTATGCTCGGTCTGTATAGATTCGAGCTTGACGGTAATACTTTTCCTGTGACACAATGGACTAAGAGAAACACGAACACAAGCGAATTATACAACACACTTTCCTGAGCCTCGATTTGACACAAGTGGACTTCAACGTGTAAGCATCCTATACACAAAATCTAGGAAATAAGTCAAGCACAGTTTGAATTACCTCAATCAAAACTGGTGTCATTTGTAATTAAATATCCTGTTATCTGAATATCATGCAGCATGCCAGTATGTGTGCTATGCATCCCCTACCTGCGTAACCCTTTACCTGCTTACTGTTCCACATAAACTGAACTTAATCTTGTCATCCAGCATCCACATAAGATTAGTACCATTCGAACCACGTAACACATCGATCCAATATTCTGTATCCTTATATACCCAATAGGTGAGACCTGATACTCTAGCGTGTCACATAGCGGCACCTATTATAAACGACAATCAGACACAGCCTGGTAGATATGAGGATCTTTATTGATACAAGGGGTATTTTGTCACCAACTCATCACTTTGTGTTGTACAGTAATTCTTTTAACTTTGTGTTTTGGCGATCTTCGTGTCCATAATCATCTTTATTATATCAAGCCAGATGCTCCGTTTATCCCTATACGTTTATGACTCCGTTTTCTGCCTTGATCAATTCACTAAGCAAATCAGTTCCAGTTCGAACTTGAAAAGCCGACATTGTTATCCAATTAGATACCTGCCTGCTCGGTTTGGCAAAGAATTTATGAACGCAGTAAATTTCGAACGTGTCAATCAAATGTACTGAAAGTTTTTAAACAAGTGGTGGGCGAACATTACGATTTGTCTGAGCCATGAAAGTAGAATAGACCACTCTATGTCTCACTCATGTGATGTTTTGCAGCAAAGCATCGTGCATAGAACATTAAAGTCTGCGTGGCCAAGGGAGGTTTAATTCAAAGTACAAAGGCTGGGGTATGTCTGGCCGTCTCGCTCTGGTCGCACGTTCGCGGTCAGAGGCTGACTTGTTGAATGATTAACAGAATTCATCCTGTTTTGACATCACGCCTTAATATGACAGCAGGCCTGCATCTGTCTGTTTATGCCAGTTTTCTCCCCATCTTTACAGGTGCGGAAAATTCTTTTGTTTTCGATTTTACCTGCCACCGGGCGTGTGCGCAGACACGCGTTGTTTCGTTTTTACTTTCAATCAGTTCGGGGATCTATTCTTTGATTGGGTAATACATTTACATTAATATTCATCAGCTATTGAGTCGGGTGGATCGGTTATTTCTGCCTCTTGGATCAACACAGAAAGCGTAGCTATAGACATAGTGTCTGAGGTGATAAAATGAACATGGTCCTTTATCAAAGTCATTAATATTGTTGTGGGATAGCGTTGGGACATTTCTCTGCCTCGCCCTCTCCTTCATCGTCCAACGAGTCTACTCCAACCTCTTCATAGTCCTTTTCCAGATCGGCCAAATCCTCCCGAGCCTCGGAGAGCTAACAATAACAAAATACACCCATGTTCTTTCTAGAGCAGTAACTGTTATTGCTTTCATACAATTCTTCACGTAAAGTGGATAATGTGTGATTTTTCTAGTATTCTTCCGCTTCGCCTTCTCCCTCATCCTCCACAGAGTCGACTCCAACCTCTTCGTAATCCTTCTCCAGAGCGGCCAAATCCTCCCGAGCTTCGGAGAACTCTCCCTCCTCCATACCCTCTCCCACGTACCAGTGGACAAAGGCACGTTTGGCGTACATCAGGTCAAACTTGTGATCAAGACGAGCCCAAGCCTCAGCAATGGCCGTCGTGTTGCTCAACATACACACGGCTCTCTGCACCTTGGCCAAGTCCCCACCAGGGACAACAGTTGGGGGCTGGTAATTGATGCCGACCTTGAAACCAGTGGGACACCAGTCGACGAACTGGATGGTTCTCTTGGTTTTGATGGTAGCAATGGCGGCATTGACATCTTTGGGAACAACGTCACCTCTATACAACATACAACAGGCCATGTATTTGCCGTGACGTGGATCGCATTTCACCATCTGGTTGGCTGGCTCGAACGTTGCGTTGGTGATTTCAGCCACAGATAACTGCTCGTGGTAAGCCTTCTCGGCCGAGATGACTGGGGCATATGTAGCCAGAGGGAAGTGGATACGAGGATAAGGCACCAAGTTGGTCTGGAACTCGGTCAAGTCCACATTGAGGGCACCATCAAATCTCAGGGAAGCCGTGATGGAACTGACGATCTGACCAATCAAACGGTTGAGGTTGGTGTAAGTGGGACGCTCAATGTCAAGATTACGGCGACAGATGTCGTAAATGGCCTCGTTGTCGACCATGAAAGCACAGTCGGAGTGCTCTAGGGTAGTATGGGTTGTCAGGATAGAGTTGTAGGGCTCAACCACAGCCGTGGACACCTGGGGTGCTGGGTAGACGGCGAACTCCAGCTTGGATTTCTTGCCGTAGTCCACACTGAGACGTTCCATAAGAAGGGAGGTAAATCCTGAGCCGGTACCTCCTCCAAAGCTGTGAAAGATGAGGAATCCCTGAAGACCGGTACATTGATCCGCCAGTTTTCGGGTGCGGTCAAGAACCAAGTCGATGAGCTCTTTTCCAACGGTGTAGTGACCCCGGGCATAGTTGTTGGCGGCGTCCTCCTTTCCGGTGATGAGTTGTTCGGGGTGGAAGAGCTGTCGGTATGTGCCGGTTCGAACCTCATCTGATAATATGGAAAGCAAAAAGACTCATGAGATTCGATCTGACCAAAATACTTCGCTAAGCCTTTCCAAGATCAAACATAATGCCAACCGGATTAGGGAAATCCGTTTAATCTTGATGACAGATAGTGAAACGCACTAGAAGAATAATTATTGAATGTATATAATCCGTAGAGCACAAGAGGCGCTGGTTCAAACCTGGCTTTGAACAGGAAATTAGAGGATTACCCCGTTCTTATTGCTCATTGCATTGGGATATGGTGTGAGTCAGGTTTATAAAACTTAAGCGGAAAACTGTTGTAATTTAGGAAAAAGTTTGTAAAAGGTAAGACATACCGACAACAGTTGGCTCTAAATCAACGAAGACAGCCCGAGGGACGTGTTTCCCTGCCCCTGTCTCACTGAAGAAGGTGTTGAAGGAGTCGTCTCCACCCCCGATGGTTTTGTCTGAGGGCATCTGACCGTCCGGCTGGATTCCGTGTTCCAGACAGTACAATTCCCAGCAGGCATTTCCGATCTGGACTCCGGCTTGGCCGACATGGATGCTGATACACTCTCTCTGTCGAAAAGGTAATATATCAAGTTCTTATAATCATGATTTAGTGACCTATTCAGTCTGCTTGTGGTTGATGGAACGGAGTGTCCTGGGTAAACCACCGACATCTGACGAACATATGCTATATGTGCTCCATACTAAAGGAGGACAAACAGTTCTCAACCAATATTACATTGCGCAAACGAGGTCGCGGGCATCAGGCATTAGTTAATGTCATCGCCGATCAAAAAGAGTGATAGTGAGGAAATCCACAAATTCCATGTCTAAGATAGGTTTCGAGCCAACACCATATAATGAAATAGCTACACACCCTGCTGTTGAGTTCAGTCGAATTGTTTTTGTGCAGAATTGACTTACCATGTTGGTGTTAGGGTTGGTTCACTTTCCGGTGGGTACTTGAGGTCTGCCTGAGGGACAGGAGTCAAGGCGTGCTGAGAGGTATCGACGCTCCCGGGGTTTTATACTCTACCTGTATACCCGTGTGACCAGATCGGGGCTGACTTAGTGTTGCTAGGCATCCACATGCCCAGCAACCGGATTGGACAGGCGTGTAGTGAGTTGTTCTCGTTGAAGTGTTCATTGGGTTATCCGTTACATTTAAGAGATTAATTTAATCTGGCGATTACGTTGAACAGTATTATTACTTATAGAGTGCTGTGTTACGGGATCGTAGTTTTGTGCTGATTATTAAGGTTCTGCGTGTCCCTTAATCCTATCAGACGGATAATCTGCGTCTTACGAAGGCTGTTGTAAGCCTTGCGAAGCAACCATGTACAGCATAGAGAAACAAGGGTTTAGTCGCCCTCTTATTTTTACTGGTTTAAACACTATTTTACTTTCAAATGAAGGAGAATTTGACTTAGTGAACAGACAATTTGGCTATATAAACACCGCACCATAAATACAATACGGGTACAGAGTTTAGCAGGAAACATGGCATCACCAGCGAGCAATATGATGTGATATTTATATATATATATATATATATATATATATATATATATATATATATATAACGGGTATATTTTGGTGCATTATTTTGTTATAGGCTGTTTTAATGATCCTTATAGAGAATTCAACACATGGCATAGCACTTTACACATCCATACCATATAAAATAGTTGTTACAGGCGTATTATTAACGTAGAAAAGTGAAATAGTAGAGAGAAAACAGTAGACTGAAATGTGGAATTTAACTGTAATGGAGAATAAGTCGACAAGAGATATTTGATAGCACACAAGTAACCCTGAAGTGACCAGATGCTGCACTGGTTGCAGAGGTCTTATTTATTTTCATTTCTGTAACACCCGAACGCTCGCAACAAAGCTGGATGTAGCTAAAGGCATTTTTTGTTGATGATACAAAGGTTGTCCGTCAAAAGTCTCAGAGTGACATTGCTAGGGCCACTGTATCCCTGTCTATATATATCAAAAGCGTAAAGTATACCTGACTTTTTAGTCGGGCTTGCTCTTCCTAGATAATCTTATACATTTCACATTGCATGTGATTTCTTTAAAACACATATGCCCCTGAAAAGCCATTTTCCTGTCCGATTGATCAGAACACCCATATCGTCACGGGAACAGGTTGAATAAATTAAAACCGCCATGCACCTCGAAACTTGAGCTCGCACAGTGGTCATTGTTCTTGTTCATTTAAATTAAATATTGTCACAATTCACATTGAAAGCATGAGTTCAGATATAAATAAAAATTCAGACTAAAAATATGTTTATTCGACATTCATCACAACCTCATTTAGAGAATATTTATGCTTAAACGTGTTATACTTCCATTTTGTACGAAGAAATCGTTCCAGTCATCCTTCATACAAACATTAGAAATTTTTTATAAGTTATATAATTTAGGTCATTTTGTGTTTTACAAAGACGTTAATTACAGTAGGGAATTATCTGGCATATACTTCCATTGTTTGCTGGAGGTCTTAAAGCAATCTTCCGGGTTGAATAATCATGGCGTGTACAGGTGAAAATTAAACCAAACCGTGGTGTTAAATAAGCACACGATAGGCTCTGGTGCTGAAAGACTGCGAACAACAGCTCAGTGAAGCGATCAAAGAAGTTCTGGATGATATACGTCATTTAACCAGAACAAGTAAGTGTCACACTCTTAAACTCCTCCGTTTTCAACAATTTGCAAACATGTTTATAATCCGTAATACGGATTCAACAACGCGTAACCAGCTTGATAATCTATAAAACAACAATTTGTGACCAGCCTAATAGTGTACAATGCAATTTGTGACCAGCCTAACAGTGTACAATGCAAATGGAACAATTTGTAGCCGGTCTGTTACTTTCTAATATAGTTTCAAAAATATGTCATCCGAATATTAATCTATGACACAGTCTGAACTATTTGAAGGGGGCGACTGTATTTTTGTCCATTGACGGCATATCTTGGGGGAGGGATATAAATTCTGTTAGTGGACTCTCTCAACTCCTTGACCAATATGTGTCGCTGGCTCGAATCCATTTTTAACTCGGACATGACCTGACATAATCCGGACTTATCCTCGCTAAAATATTCATCTCCCCGACGAAGTATCTTGCCGAATAACCACTCATATACTTCTGGTATAGCGTATCTTACCGAGTTATGTCCCTTTTTAATTATTTGCAGGGTTTTCTGATATACCCACTGTGTTTTTTCAGTTAATTCTAGATACAATGGAAGTGTCTCAAGCATTTGTAAAGAGGTGGCGGAAAGTCTTCCACTACCGAGAGACGGATAAGGATTGGATTCTTACCGAAAAGGACTTCATAAACTACACAGAAAATTTGGTAGCAACTTATGGGGAAAGGGCGAAACCAGCTCGACAAATTGTTAAACTTCTGCGGGATACGTTAACCCCTCGTGGATACCAGCCCCAGGTGAAAGAGCAGGAAATGATTGACAACCACAGATACATGTACCACCACGATTTACCGGGCTTCAAAGACAAGATCGAGAAGTACTGTAATTTTAGTTTTGACGCCACTGATGCCAACGGTGACGGGAGGATCTCCCTGGTTGAGTATATCGTCTACCAAAACAGCTTCGGCATCTATAATCCGCACTATATCGGACACATTTTTTGAGAAGATGGATATTGACGGAATGGGTGTTATAAGCAGAGCTACGTTTGTCAAAGAAATGATGGATTGCAGTTTCTTAGATGCCCCGGGGAATATTTCTGAAATGTACGATCATAAACTAGCCAAGACTTTCAAGAAACAATAACCACTGGGTCTTTAGTTGTTGTTTCCCTTTGGAACAGTGGCTCGACTGACATATAACAAGATCATGAGAGACAAATATTACGGTTGTATAAATCATAATGCAGCCACATCAGATATAGCAAACTTACAGCGAATGGCATATTTTCCTGAAGATGCCCCGAGAAGTTAATATTATTACATAAACTGAATGACGTTACATGGAAGCGAAGTGGAAAACTCGTAAAACTGCTTCCCGCCTGTACCAAAATCGTCCACAGCTGTGTACTCTTTTGTTCTTTCCAGGCGGAGCGTCACACCTTTAGGTACACAGGCCCTGCAGCATCACAGCAGGAAACAATGCATTATTACGGCGATTTGGACCCTTTTGTGTAGCTCGTCGGAGCCTCCCCTTGTCACCAGAATGAAGAGGTGTACTTTGGGTTTATTGTACGTTTCCCTACTTTACCACCTCGAGGTACTTCGTCACAGCACACTTTTTCACAGCACATTTTCAAACAGCACAGTTTCTCCGGGCACACCTAACAAGCATAACACAGTGGTGCCTTGACGAGTATCTTGCATTATTACTCCGTGTGAGAAGCATGTAGATCGTTACAGTCGCAGAAAACCGTTACTATTACATGTTCACCACATTAAATAACCTTTTTAATCAGCGTTCATAAATAAATAAACCTTTACAACTTAACGTAAGTCTTTATATGGTATTACTTACGACTGCCTGTAATATACGTGTCAAGAGTTGATGTGATATTGTGCGAACATATACATGGCTCCTGCAAGTAGCTTTTTATGGAAGGTCAAAAGATGGGTATCCCCACCAGCCGACGAAAAGCTTTTAGTTGTCTTTATATTGTTTGAAAGTCCGTATTTTGGCCTCAGTAGTAATGAGTCCAACCAGAGAAAATCGCTAATATCTTCAAGAAACATTTCAAAATATTAAAAGAATAGTGCAATACAATTACCGAAAATTCTCTGAAAATTTGCATGTGAAATTCTTGCATGACCGATAATAAAAGAGTTATGCATGATTGGGTTTAATTATCTTATCCGAATACCGCGTGTTGTACAGCAGCAGTGTATATAGCCTTGAATGCATTGGGCTATCACGTGTCGCAACGGTGATGCAGGTAGTCGGCATCCAGGCCGTTTAGGCATTGGGGTAACATTACCCCGTTCCCATAACCGGTCAGAAGTGTGGAAAGATGCCTTTAAAATCAATGTTCTGAGTGAACTCTGCGAATTGTACCAGTTCGTGGAAATGATAATGGATGTGGGTAATTAAGTTAGGTGAATAGGAGAGTAAAGCTTAAAAGTCCATCCTTGTATTTATCACAAGTACATAGATTAAATTTACATATATACTGTTATATTGAGCTGCAAATATGTATTCATGGCTGTCAGTCCTTTTTAACAATGTTACTGTTGGGATATAAGGAATTACAATTGAGGGTTTACCAGAGATACATTGTTCAATATAAAACAGGAGACAATTATGCAAAAGAGGTCTTGGAAAAAAGAAATAAATCAAATTTGAAACTTAGCGTAAATGACCCCAAATGTGGACACAGCAGACAGAAACGAGTGTGCGAATTCAGTAACCTTAATCCAACCACCAAAGACTACTAGATGTGTTTGAGTTTAGCTCTGCTAGAAAGACTATCGGTCACCGGAAGAGCTGGCTCTACTTGGCCTCTTAACCCACTGACCTGTGGAGTCTCCAACAAATGAAACGTGTGTACGGCGTAATAAGTGGCATGATATTATAATGGCATGACACAAACACGGAAAGGTTTCCTTCCGGGCGTTGGTTAAATAAAACAACAAATACATCCATGTATTTTTTTTAGTAACTGTTATTGCTTTCATACAATTCTTCAAGTAAAATGGCTAATGTGTGATTTTCTAGTATTCTTCTGCTTCGCCTTCTCCCTCATCCTCCACAGAGTCGACTCCAACCTCCTCGTAATCCTTCTCCAGAGCGGCCAAATCCTCCCGAGCTTCGGAGAACTCTCCCTCCTCCATACCCTCTCCCACGTACCAGTGGACAAAGGCACGTTTGGCGTACATCAGGTCAAACTTGTGGTCAAGACGAGCCCAAGCCTCAGCAATGGCTGTCGTGTTGCTCAACATGCACACGGCTCTCTGTACCTTGGCCAAGTCACCACCAGGGACCACAGTTGGGGGCTGGTAGTTGATGCCGACCTTGAAGCCAGTGGGACACCAGTCGACGAACTGGATGGTTCTCTTGGTTTTGATGGTAGCAATGGCGGCGTTGACATCTTTGGGAACAACGTCACCTCTATACAACATACAACAGGCCATGTATTTGCCGTGACGTGGATCGCATTTCACCATCTGGTTGGCTGGCTCGAATGTTGCGTTGGTGATTTCAGCCACAGATAACTGCTCGTGGTAAGCCTTCTCGGCCGAGATGACTGGGGCATATGTAGCCAGGGGGAAGTGGATACGGGGGTAGGGTACCAAGTTGGTCTGGAACTCGGTCAAGTCCACATTGAGGGCACCATCAAATCTCAGGGAAGCCGTGATGGAACTGACGATCTGACCGATCAAACGGTTGAGGTTGGTGTAAGTGGGACGCTCAATGTCAAGATTACGGCGACAGATGTCGTAAATGGCCTCGTTGTCGACCATGAAAGCACAGTCGGAGTGCTCTAGGGTAGTATGGGTTGTCAGGATGGAGTTGTAGGGCTCAACCACAGCCGTGGACACCTGGGGTGCTGGGTAGACGGCGAACTCCAGCTTGGATTTCTTGCCGTAGTCCACACTGAGACGTTCCATAAGAAGGGAGGTAAATCCTGAGCCGGTACCGCCTCCAAAGCTGTGAAAGATGAGGAATCCCTGAAGACCGGTACATTGGTCAGCCAGTTTTCGAGTGCGGTCAAGAACCAAGTCGATGAGCTCCTTACCGACGGTGTAGTGACCCCGGGCATAGTTGTTGGCGGCGTCTTCCTTTCCGGTGATGAGTTGTTCGGGGTGGAAGAGCTGTCGGTAAGTGCCGGTACGAACCTCATCTGATGAAAGGAAAAAAGAAATAATCACCCAACTAAAAAAGTCGACAAGCTTTGTGATCAATGTAATGTTGTCCAAATACATGTAGATTAGTTACCAAGTATGTCTACGTGTATATGGGAGATAGTAGTTTGTGTCAGGTTTACAAAGCCTGAGGAGAGAGTTTTTTTTTAGGCAATTTTTAGAAAAGTTTGAAAGTTTGAAAATGTAGGACGTACCGACAACAGTTGGTTCTAAGTCGACAAAGACAGCTCGAGGAACGTGTTTCCCTGCCCCTGTCTCACTGAAGAAGGTGTTGAAGGAGTCGTCCCCACCCCCGATGGTTTTGTCTGAGGGCATTTGACCGTCCGGCTGGATTCCGTGTTCCAGACAGTACAATTCCCAGCAGGCATTTCCGATCTGAACTCCGGCTTGGCCGACGTGGATGCTGATACACTCTCTCTGTTGAAAAAATAAAGAAATTGACGAGTGCTACACAAGGAATAATTAAAAGCACAATTATCTGAGTTTATACCGTTTTTTCTGAACATCATTAATTGCAGTTTGTATATTTGTTTACAGATTTCTTATGTGTAAGAAAAGTTAAGCGAGTTTCATTGTTGCACTTTTCAGCAAAAATTCACTCTGCGTATGCCTTAAGCGGCGAAAAGGTACTAAGGAACTACATACCATGGTTGTGTTGGGTTTTGTTTACAGGTCTTCCCTGAGGTCTCTTGAGGTCTAGCCAAGGGAAAACGGTCAAGGCGTTGTGACTGGTATACCCTGGGGTCGGCGTTTTATACTCTCTGAGTGCAGGGAAATACTGTGTCACCAAGACACCCGTGTCCAGTCACGGGCCTGATGGGACTGGCACCGGACATGCGGAGTGTTATTCTGAGGCCAGGAAAACCACGTATGCCGTAAACACAATACACGGGATTAACGAGACTAACAATAGTCTAATCCTTTAATCTGTAACCCTTCGAAAGCAACTTACACAGATTGGCCGTGATTTTTTGAAAGAGCACAACTGGCCGCATTAATTTTATTTGTACTATAATACTTGCAGAGTGGTAAAAACTCTTGTCGTGAAAAACAAGCTACTATATTAAGGGTTCCCTCTTTAGCCGCTATGCCATTGTTTCCGATAACCTGGCAATAGTCTTAATTTTGTGAACGAACAGTACTTACCCAGAGAGATGGAACTCTGCAAAAATAAACTTTGTCACAAAATACCTATAGTCCTAGTCCTATGAACGTTTCTGGAAAATGGTTATGGTTATACATAGTATAACATCAATAGGTTTGTTTATTAAATTGATTGGATTGGTGTTTTACGCCGTACTCAAGAATGCATTAGATTGAGTACAACATGGATGGTGGACAGATATGTACTGACTTGAACAACCTTGTTCACCGTTAGCTGAAAGGACTGCCAGGAGTGATGAGTTTGTTACGATCAACTTTTAAAGGTTGTTGTTCTTGTTATATAATCAACTAGTGGTTACTTTAGATATTTTGCGTCGAATTCAGCGTCCTTTTGGAAAACAGTTTTCATCCACCCATAAACCTAACCAGCGTCTTATGCAACTCGGCAAACACCAATGAAGTTTATAAGTAAACTGAACCTGAATATTTCTTAGGTAAAATTCGCAAATGATATCAATCGTTTGAACTAAACCATATATGCCGACTGATCTGTTCTCCGCTTCAAGCTGTAGAGGACATCTTGTTATCTACGCAATTTGTAAATGCCACACTCAAATGACATAAAACCAGAATAACTGTGGTTCAGGCCACGCGTGCATACAGTTTCATAGAGGCAGGTCTTCACGTGGCATTATATTGACTTAGGTGATTGGTAATTTTCGACGCATTCAACAATATTTATACTGTCACTTCTACGACGATAGACAGCCTTATGGTGGACATCCCAAGGTTGCAGGCAGATCTTCCCAAGTATTAGTAGGAGAGGTAGCTAGTCAGTGCTGAACTTGAACTCACAGCGGTGAAAAACTGTTGTGTCATTGCACCACGCTACAAAGGTCTCTACCTGGAAATATAATGCATACAGAAATTATCCAGACAAACTTTCCACCGGCCTACAATAAACTTCGTTCTGAGATATCATTATTAAAGTGTTTATATCCTTATAAATGTGTACATGTCTATGAATTAAGGCCTCGAAACCGACATTCGTGTACCAGCCGTCAACCAAAATGGACATTCGGGTGAGTAATCGCAAGACCAGTCTCCAAAAACGACAAATAACAGAAATACAAATGAGTCACACATCCCTGTGTAGATTTTTTTGGCGACGTCTGGCACAAATAAGATACTAAACGTTTTCAGATAAACTATCACACTGAAATGACTACAATGACCGGAAGTTCGACACCCTTGTCTTGAACAATATCATTCTAAAAGAGAACTAATAATACTTTCTTCGCTTACGTCAAGATATCAGCTCAAAGACACAAGAGCCATTTTATTCTGCCGGAGTGCTTACAGAGGTTAATCGGTAACGTCACTCGATCACATGCAAGCATTCTGTGATTTAGAATCATGAAATTATTGGACATATTGTATGTACGGATGTATGCTTAGCTCTTTGTGTTGTAGTTAACAATTTTTCAGTCATGTGACGACGAGGAGTCCTTAGAATGTATGTATGTACTGTGTCTTCTTGTGGCAGGGCGAGTTCATGCCGCCAAAATGCTGCCGCCACTGGACCATCATGCCGAGTACACCGGACGTGACAACCAAGCCAGTCACATTATTCTGACACCGGGCTGACCAGGCCTGTTTCCTTGCACTAACGTTTCAATGCTGAGCGCCAAGCGAGGCAGCAACAGACATTCGCTTTCCACCACTGATATATTATTCCACGTGTAATTCGAAGGGTGCAAAGCCATCATTATGAATTTTTTATTGACATCCTTCAAAAATGCTTAACCATTTTCGTGACGAATATCATTGCGCCGGCTCGCACTTACGTGTGGGAACAATCTTGATCTCGTTTATGAAGAAATGAGAAGAAAATTCGAAAAATATCCCTTCATAAGCTGTGTGTCTTTCAGTGAGTATTTGGAGATAAGGTGGAAGGTAAAATTAAGGGTACATTTATACAACTGAAAGAAAGGTCACCCTCTGGTAACTAACCTACAGCAGCATAGACTCAGAGAGTTCTATATAATAAGCCGAAACAATGATACCTACAAGTATTTTCAGTCTAAAATGGGGTCCTCGATTTTTGGGGAATTTAACTGTGTTAAGCGTACAATTCAATAGTTGTTTGTAAAAATGGTTAAAAATAACCATCTACACTATCAACAGAAACTTGAAAACTGTCTATTATTTGGAGTCAACATCATCTGACAGTCTTCATTCCTTCGTTAAGCGAGGATAGCAATAAATAAGCACAATGGATACAATGATGCATACAAAACTGAGAAATAGAATTCTTTTATCACTAGCGTATATAGAAACCATTGTACACAAAACTCTGGGATATCGCCTTCAATAATGACCATACAGATAAGGCACAGCGAGATATAGGACTTCACTATCAACGATCACTATACAGACAATGGTACACCGAGCTATAGGATTTTACCAAAAATGACAGTAGTGACGCGAATCAAACAGCAAGAATAACCGTTCACATCTTACGTTTGAGATTAACTTACAAAACAATACTTAAAATTAAAATGTCTTCTAAAAGCCTTTAGCACCATACAAAGAAGTCTTACACTTGGTATTAAGTGTAGTGTTTCACGCTTGGTGTTGTTTCACCTTTTGTTAAGCCACTGGATACAGAACAGTTATACGAATCGAAAGTTGGTGGCCCTCTCCGCATCGTGCCGGAATTTCTTCGGGTGCGTTCTTGAAGACATAATCCATGATTGGTTGGACGAACTCCTGTCGATCGATTTTACCATGGCCATCCCTATCCAGATTTGAAAACAAAAAGTCTATGTAATCTGTGTTTTCGATCCCAAAACATTTTTAATAAATGCCGTATTCTTCTATAGATATGGATACGTCTCCATTCTCGTCAAAGGCGTCAAAAACCAAATGGCAGTACTTTTCTGTCTTGGCCATAAAAGACTCGCGGTCATGCTTCCAGAGATGGTTAAAACTTTTGACTTTTCGACCCCTGATGTACCCGTGAAAAGACTGGCAGTGTCCTACAGTAAGTCCTTGATTTCTCTTACTGCAAGAACCCTATAGCCATGTAATCGAACGAATCGTTCTGCATATTCCGATAAATCCACCTCAGTGACGAATCCGTCACGGTTAGCGTCCCTGTCTTGGAGTAACCTTCGCCATTTTCTCAGCAGATGCTAAGGGACGCCTATACTTTCAGAGGATTCCATGGCAACAACCTAAACGGTCACGCGGTAAAGATCTGTAAAATAAAGGTACAAATTACACAGTTGAAAAAAAGTCTGACGTCGTAAATTTACACTCAACTGTTTCACAACATCAAGCATCTATAAGTTTCAAATCAAGCAATCAGTCAAGATGATGTTTGACACCGGTCTAAGAATATTCCACGTATGCCGCAGAGATGACGAATGCCATTCGCAAGATATCTGACTTGTTTCTTCCAGCTGAAGCTTGACCTTCCTGAGATTGCCGTTCAGCGGCTGCTTGTCGGGTACCTGTGAGACCGAGGCTCCAGAAAGATGAGCCAGCCAGGGCCATTAATCGTGATAAAGATGGCAAAGTTTAGTACTACTGCGGGAAATGCTTCGGTAACAATCTTCTGGAATGTTAGGTCTCTTATAAGTACGTGATACGTCAAACTTTGAACATTCATACAAGTCGCTTCAAGCGAAACTATTCCCGTGAAATAGATATTTCACTACGATAGCAATTTAATCCAATTGTCTGTGCTGATTTAATGTTACCGAATCAAAGACGTCATATGCCACAGATATACCACAGATCTGGTGGAAACACATCAGATATCACCACTACAGACGTGACCTAGAAATGCCAGACATCTGGTGAAGACGTATCAGTGACCTCTGGACATACCACAGATCTGGGGGAAATACGGAAGCCACATCTGATATCACACTACAGACGTTACTTCTGGAAATACCAGAGATCCGGGGGAAACGCATCAGTCACATCAGATATCAGCTCTACGGACGTGACTTCTAGAAATACCAGAGGTCTGGTGAAAAGGCAGCGGTCACGTCAGATATCACCACTACAGACGTGACTTCTAATTCCACAGATCTAGTGGACATAACACAGACCCGGTGGAAACGCATCAGTCACGTCAGATATCACCACTACAGACGTTACTTCTGGACATACCATGCACAGATCTAGCCAAAACGCATCAGTCATGTCAGATATCACCACTACAGACCACAGATCTGGTGGAAAGACACCAGTGACATCTGAAACATGTAGAAGAATGATCCATCACTACTAGTAAGATCACAAGACCCACGGTCAAACATAACTGCGAGCAGTGTCACGAAACTAGATAATTTCACTTCAGTAAAGAACTGGAATCAAGCTTTACCTACATTATAGTTGGCCGTCATTTAAAACATTGCCTTTCGTCGTCTGGAGTGTCAGGAAAACAAATCTAATTATAATGTCATGTACAAATGCTGCCTCCAGGTTTAATTAACTTTCTTTTATCGACGCAAAGCCTTGGAGAGATTTTCCTGAGGCCGGCCAATCAAAGGGCAGTTCGTTCTGGCACAAAGCTCTGGGCAATATGTTTTAATACAAAATCTTTGGCGACATGTTCTGTCGGGAAGTGATGGGCAGTATATTTTCAAAAGTAAAACAATTTGTTTTTGAATAAAACTGTTCCTATGCGATTTAGGAAGATGACAGAGATCCGTTTATTGATTGTTGACCTTAAAAAGCAATTTACTGTGAGATACAATTAAGGACTGTTTATAAATATAAATATCTTTATTTAAGAATAATACAATCTATAATAACTGTGACACCACTGACTGGTTGCCGACTTTGTACACAATCTGATGCTAAAATCTATAGTAAAAACAAATCCAAGATGGGGCCTGACATTCGGAGGGCCTGTTGGCTACTTGGGATGTTAACGCTTATTTCATCGGTAATTTCTAACCGAGAGTAGACCCTGCGCGTCTTTGTGGCTTCACCACGTGCTTTATTGTGGCTAATAATAAATTGTGCAGGTGACGATGTCGCCACAGAGACGCACATGACAGCATCCATCAAAGACTAAAATCTCATAGTCTTACTTGTGCGTCTAAAACGACAGGCGACCGAAATTTGTGCTTAGTGTGTGGACAACTCAGGTATCCGATTACACGATAGGCACTTCTCAGTCAATACAGTCAAATTTCGGTCGATCTCACAAGTCAGGTCTAGTAGTCGTTCCATAATCTGATTTGTAGCTGTCTGGATAGGCAGTGACACCAACCTCACCAAAGTCAGATCTAGTAGTCTTTCCACAAATCGACTTGTAACTTACTAGATATACCGTGACACCAACCTCGCCAAGGTGAGATCAAGCAGTCGGTTTATAAACCGAATTGTGACTTACTAGATCTAGTAGTCTTTCCACAAATCGACTTGTAGCTTAGCAGATATACAGTGACACCCGAGAAAACCACTGGAAACGACAACTAATAAACAATGTGGATAAACTTCTGTTTTAGTTAGAGACACAGCTGACATGCAAAAACGGCTGAGCTAAAAACAAAAAAGAGACCTGGTGTTTGTATCCGGACTTTGTCACTGGAGGGCGATGTCTCGTTGGAGGAAATCACACGTTAGGAAATCACACAAGGAGTAAACCACAGTCATCTGGCACACATCTAAACGTGAAATACTGGTCGAGAAGAATACATGTGCATATGATTAAATGTTAGAATCACATGGAGATGTCCGAGTCACTATTATGAGGGATAATACCATAAGGTGAAAAGGTCGCTATCAGTGTATATATAGAATCTGCAAAATAAATACCGCTAGTACGATCAGTGTAGATATTGTATTACTTATAAATAGACATCTTTATATTTGGTTGTAAAGCAGGGAGTAAGATTTTGAACCCTTGTACACTTTGTCATCCTTCACTGGGTGAGACCTATGTTTTGCAAGAGGAGGGACTGTTACACCTATAGTTCACTTATCCGTGCATCAGTATTTTGTGGTTTAGTTGATTGGTTGAATACCCCTCAATGGCCTTAAAAATACCAAATGCCCTGGGGGATTACGGCTGTTGTGCTTCACGGCAGTATGACCTTCACCTTTGTGATCAGCTTGACACGCATCATGATTCAGTAAACCTGGCTCACGTGCAGTTCTGAGCATACATCAGTGCATTGACACCATAAATCAAATGATCAAAAGAACCTCAACTTTAAATACTTGGATTGCACACAGCCAGAATGCTGAAAAAAAATGTTGAAAAAGGTCTCTAAATGCGTGGCTACGCCTAAGACTGATTACAATATACCGCCACGAAAAAATTAGGAATAGTCAGGTAGGCAGAATAATCGAATTCCTTAAGGCCGGTTATTCTTTATTACACAAAAATTGGTCACATCGTTTACCCGTTTTAAAGTAAACTGTTAAAGCGGGATGCACAAACGATAATGAATATGCAGAACAAATCCAAACCGGCCAGAGTTTTGTTAGTGGTAGACTGTTCATGAATATTCATGGGCTAGCAAAAGCAAATAGTTTAGACACTAATGTGTGGGCAGACAGAAGCCACTGAACACACACACTTAGCCGGACGCCCAGGGCAGATTTCGAGGCCTCCTAGCTAAGGTAAGATTGGTCTCAACTCTTCTCTCTAATAGGAAGGTAAACAAACAAATGGCCATAACACGTGAGAAGAACAATATGACATAGTGAAATATCTTTTACATATAATAGAAAAGGAGGAATTTGAGACATAATTTATCATTTTTTGCCAAACAACAGCTATTCTTAAATTTGGCTTTCATATAAAAGGACTTTCAACTTAATATCAACACAAACGGATGTTGGCAACATTATATATGACCTTCAGGATTTGTTTATCTATTTATTTGATTGGTGTTTTACGCCGTACTCAAGAATATTTCACTTATACGACGGCGGCCAGCATTATGGTGGGAGGAAACCCAGCAGAGCCAGGAAAACCCACGGCCATAGGCAGATTGTTCGCTGACCTTCCCACGTGCAGCCGGAGAGGAATTGAGATTCAAGAAGAATGCAGGCTACAAATCTTCTTGTATAAAAGCAGTGACAGTCACCCATTTTAATGAGTTTTTTTATGTAGCCTAATTGGTAGGAAGATTAGGTGGCTTCAACCTAGCCTAGTGTGCACAAGGAAGGTCAATGATTTAGAAAATAAGTGCTTTTAAATCAGTTAAATAATTTCATTTTTGTATTTTTATAAGGATATAAAACAGAGATATATTTTATCATGCTATATAATAGAAAAAGTCTGCTCACGGCATATTGAAAAAAATGTAGGGGAAAAAATGTAAGAATGTCATGTCTAGGGCGACTTATGGGGGCGCAGAATCGTTAAGGCTAATCTACTTCCTCCATAATTTCCTATGAACTTCCCTCGCTGTTAGCAAACTATGGCATATTGTTTAAAAGCTGAATACACTTCTTGGTCAGGAGGAAGAACAATGGCTACCACTATCCAGACACATCATTGTTAGACACGTCTCTTGAAGATAGAGGTATACCAGTTGTCACTTGAGAGGTTAAGGTATAAATTGTATTTTAACATCTCTTCTTAAATCCCTTTACAAAAGGGACACAGAGACAGGTAATGTTGCAATAATGCGCATGCTGACAACCACACAGAAAAACATCACATAAAACATGCTTTAAAATTTCCTCATACCTCTCTTGATTGTGATTCCATAATATCAGTCAAGGGAAGTATATATGTTGTCTATATATACATGTGATTTATATGTGTATAATTTCAGAAACGAATCCTCTCAAGATAAAAAGATGATTGTTACCGAGACGCTAAAAAATAAATGGCGCAAACTCTTCCATTATCGTGACACGGACAATGACGGGATTGTCACCGAGCAGGACTACATCGGCTACTCGGAACACTTTGTGAAGGTTTATGGGGAAAGGGCTAAACCTGCCAGGCAAATCGCCAAACTGATCTGGGACACGTTCTGTCCTCGAGATTACCAGTCTCAGTTGACGGAACAAGAGCTCGTCGACAACTACACCTACCTGTATCACCACGATTTACAGGGGTTCAAAGAAAAGATCGAGAAGTACTGTAACCTTAGTTTTGACGCCATTGACGCTGACGGTGACGGGGAGATCACGCTGGCTGAGTATAGCATCTACCAGAACAGCTTCGGCATCTACAATCAGGACTACATCGGACACATTTTTAAGAAAATGGATCTGAACGGTGACGGAACCATCAACAGAGAAGAGTTCGTCAAGGAAATCATGGACTACGTGTTCGAGAACATCCCCGAGAAAATTCCAGAATTGTACGATCATGATCAAGCAAAGAATTTCAGAAAGAACGATATGTAGTCTTTCCGTGGGTTATTCACTCCGGGTAGACATGCAGAATTATCTGTATATTTCAGTATAGAATATGAAATTTAAACACTTGTTTTCTTAACAATGAACGATTTTCTCTGTTTGTATTTAGGTGGACACATGTATACAATAGGCTTATACAGGAAGCGCATTACTTTCACAAGTGAAAACAAATATGATCATGTCATCATGATCATTAAAGAGATGACTTGGATAAAACTTCATTGTTTAAGTATTTCATAATAGTGGAAAGATTTTGTCTATAACAAACATATACTTACACTGTAGTCTGAAATGCCATACCTTCTTGTGCCAGTGTGTTTCTATGAAAATACTTGTTCTGGAGGTTGGGGGATGTGATGAGCTTTTGAGGTTGTCAAGCTGTCATGTTTTTGTCAAACCTGCATAGCCATCATAACACCAAAGCCCCCAAAACAAGAGCTGGATTTCATCAACGATGAAATAAAGCTTTCTTCATTTCCACTGCACACAAGGGTTACCATTCATTGGATGTCCCGTTGTTTGTGTCACTGTGTTAACGAGAGACTCTTATATCACTGTGTTAACGAGACACTCTTATGCCACTGTGTTAACGAGAGGCTCTTATGTCACTGTGCTGACAAGAGACTCTTATGTCACTGTGTTAACAAGAGACTCTTATATCACTGTGTTAACGAGAGATTCTCATGTCACTGTGTTAACGAGAGACTCTTATGCTACTGTGTTAACGAGACACTCTTATATCACTGTGTTAACAAGAGATTCTCATACCACTGTGTTAACGAGAGACTCTTATGTCACTGTGACAGAGAGTAACTCTCATATCACTGTGACAGTGAGAAACTGTTATGGCCCTGTGCCAGCGAGAGACACTTCTCCAGCCTCGCTATCTCGAGACTCTTATACATGTCACTCTGTTAACAAGAGACTAGTGGGCCACAGTGATACTCTTACTCAAAGCAATACTCTTATGAAACCGTACCAGCGAGAGACTAATGCGACACTATGCCTTCAACAGAGTCTTGTGCCCGCTAGAGACTTTTCTGCCAACGAGAGCCTCTTATGCCAGTGAGAGATAATATGCTGAAAAGTGGTAGAAAAATAATTGCTTCACTGGGATCATGATCTTTTCTCTCCTGGTTACAGGTGCACATTAATGTGCGAATAAGAAATTCATGGATAGGGTTGGTTAAAACGGCAATTTTGTCACAAAAATAGGACATCCCGCGGGCAACGAGTGGTTATTTACTGTGACGTCGGACAAAAAGTTACTCAGGTATGACCAGGGTATAGATACAATCTACAAAGCAATAAACTGTTCCACATGACTGGCTGAGTATCAGTAGCATTACAGTCATGCTAAATTATAGACTACAGGTTAAAACCATGAAATTGTTGACGAAGGTGTCAAGGTGCGTTTCGGAGTACGTACTCGGAGTGCGTACTCGGAGGTGCCAAGAAAAGAATTATTTTCGACAAAGCCTGAACACAATGGTGTTTGACGTAGACTTTGCCACAGAATCGATCAAGTCCGATTGTGCGCACGCCGCGCACTCTTCCTACACGTCCCTAACCATTTGATCAGCGAGCACCGCGCACTTCTTCCATCTGTCCCAACCAATCAGAGTGCTGCGTACTGTTCCCATCGGTCCAAACTTACCAGTGATCGACATGATAAATTCAGCTATGAAGCTCATCAGCACTTCACAAAAGGAAGCATATTTTCCAGCTCACAGAACAGCTGTATCCCTTGATTACTTGAATAACAAATAATTCAAGTGGTCATAAAAAATATTCATAGCACGATTATCCCATCAGTTTCCAGATTATCCCATCAGTTTCCAGCTTGTCCCATCAGTTTCCAGATTTGCTTCCCTTCAGAGGGCAAGTAAGCCCCATTATACTGGGAATGTGTTTAATACGATAACAACATATTTCATTTTAAGTACTCTAGTCAGATTGTGACGGAAAATACCACATAGCAAAACAGATGCATGTAACAGGGAGGCAATTCTAACATCGGAAAAAGAAAACACTCCGGATCAGTAACAAAAGAATTTTACACAGGAGGGGTGTTTGGTGTTGCAGCAACAGATGAAACGTGATTCGGGAAACACGTAGAAGCTAGATGGAAGATTCCCTAAATCTTGTTCAGATCAAATAAAAGAATTCCCTAACTTCCTGCGGTGTCTCACTATCCTGAGGTTGGCAAAGTGCCGAAATACTGAGTCCCCGTGGTGCCTTCGGTTTTGATAGATACATTGTGTATTATGTAACACTTTTCTCTGTTTCTACAGGATAACAATTATGCTAGCAGCTCACCACAGACACACTCAGAACTCAAGACATAGTCTACACACACAGACATGTCCCGGTACACAAGCGGGTATGTCTATGTCCCGGCACACAGACAGACATGCCACCCGAGTTCCCGAGGAAGTAAATGGGTATAAGATAAAACGTCCCTGAGCCAATAAGTCTTCCAATTAATTAAGTATTATATTTATCTTAGCAAACAGCTGCGTAAGTATAAGATATTCTTATTTATTTTGATAGGAGTCAAATAGGCCTTTTGAAGACGATTAAGTGGCAAAGCGTAACCTCTGTAAAAGTGTGAAACGGGATAATGTGACAGTACTGTATGTTAGAAAGCAGGATTGATTCAGGATTTACACAGTTCGAAAAGTAAGAGCATTCCATATTAAGTTCATAATAAAAGTATGCTTGAAACTGTTTATGTATAATTTGTTGATATACATGGACGAGTTTAACTTGTTATTAATGGAGATAGTAAGGAACCTTTAACTCTATACATACCTGTAGCCAACTTATTGACCGATAATGCATAATTTAGGGATAAGAGTGATATCAAGGATGGAAGCTTTTCTGTTGATCCAAACAAGCATGTATTTTGTTTCTACAATGTTTAGAAACATAATATAGGAAAAATATTTGTATAACACATCCAATTCATTTGACATGATGTCTAATACAACCCCTCGGTCATCATGGGGGACAATTCAGCTTGTGTTGTCGGCAAATGAGATTATAGCTGAGAACATGTAATCTGGTTGTTGATAGGGACAAAAAACAATAGTAGATCTGCCATTGGTTCCTGGAGCCGTAAGAAACTGTATTCAGGTCCAAAATCCGTATCGAGCGATCCGCATCTTTGACCTGGAACTAAACTCACTCAAATTGTATGAATATTCACAAAGACGTCTAAACGTTTGGCATCAATTGGCTGACAAGTGTGCTAAAACGCAGCACTGGAGGTTAGAAAGCTATAGCTGGTTTACGACATTGCTAACAAGATATATTAAAAGTTGAGCAAGCGGGAATGCGACCTACCATGGTCTGTTTCTTTTAACATGTGTCCTTCATTCACCTCTGTAAAATTACTCATACGCGCTACCAAATCCCCTTTCATCAGTAAGATTTAACAGCTGAAGATGTACAGATTGATATGTTGGACGTCCATATTATTTGCAGAGAAAATGCAATCAATATACGTTTTTCTTATTCATAATGGTAAACTCCATAAGTTTGTCATAAACTCATTGTCCCCTGCTGGTAAAGCACCCGAAGGGACCCGCGTCGTCTTGCTCTCAAGCAGGTTCCATCTTGAGTAATATTATTGATAGCCTTTGTTAAAGGGGAATGGAAACCATTGGGTTAAGGATAGGATGTCAACAATTTGATAGGACGACGGACTTATACGCCTGAGTCTGCTTCAGTGCATCTGAAAACACGACCTTTAACATGTACGCCTTGTATAGAAATTCACACAAGAATGAATAGCACCGGGAATATCTTGCCTAGAGTGCTGACCTTCAGTGTGATCGGAAATCAGCCGAGAAGTTTAATTGACATCTCCATAAAAGGAAAAAGATAAGCCGAAGGCTATGTTTATAAAGGCTTGACTGTAAGTACTGGAGTACATTTGGCTTTTAAGATTATAATCTGGGTATATGGCATGCCACGACCTTACCTGCGACTGAGGATGTTTATGTAAGACCATGGTCAGAATCTAAGTGACGGCATTATTATCACAAAAGTCTTCTCTGTTTGATATCTTGAAAATAAAACTATTTTGTGAGGTTAAAAAAAGTTACATGAAACCAATGTTTTCCATGCCACACATAACCTTGAATGAACGATGAGACTGGATATGATGATATTTGTTTGTTGTTTAACGAATCGGTTGTGTCAGCGGGTCACTAATTCAGCTACTGATAAATATGGTTATAGTCTGTTTTTTTACTTATCGCCTATATTCAGCTGTGAAAAATCACTCATATAGCCACTATTAAATTTGCTCTTAGTTTGTGACACCCAACACCACAAGCTCTGCACATTGATGTGTCGGGCGTCCCTATTATTACAAGGAAAATGCAAAGAGAATGATTTTGCTAAATATTAATGTCAAACTCCACTATTTTTTTTACTTATCAATTTTTTTTATAGATGCTAGACTGACCATCAGTCTCATCAGTATCAAACTGATCCGTCTCTGGCTAATTCTGATCTTAAAATGAAATGAAAAACTGTCAACAGATCAAGGAACGCACAAGAAATTTCCCTCCCAGCAAAAGGAAGAGCGCTCTCCTAGTTAAGAAAGTAATTGTGATGCTTCTAGCAGAAGAATGTGTCTTTTTTAGCAGTTTACAACTTTGGACTGATGGCCTCTGATAGGAGAATGTCTTAATATCGTAACAGCAAGAAAACAGGTGCTGCTCTACTTCCAGTCTTTGCGAAATGTTTTAGCCTTGTAATGGTCATACATATCAGGTATAGCTTCAGGCTCTTCAGACAAGACGAAATCGAGAACCTCGCTGACAAACTCTTCCCTGCTGATGATGCCGTTATTATCCACGTCAATCTGCCGGAAGATGTTTTCGATGTAGTCCTGGTTCGTTATGCCGAAACTGTTCTGGTAGACGGTGTACTCTTCTAGAGAGATGACGCCGTTTCCGTTTGTGTCTATGGCGTCAAAGCACAGGTTAGTGTACAGCCGTAGCTTCTCCTCAAGTCCAGGGCGGTCTTGAATCCACAAATAAGTGTGGTTGTCCAAGAACTCTGGCAGCGTAATTTCCGGTTTGTATCTCTTGGCGGTCATCGTTCCTCACAAGATCTTGCTCACTTCCAGTACCGGCTCCGCCCTGGGTCCGTACACCTGAATGAAGTGCCTCGTGTAGCGCTGGAAGTCAGCCTCTCGCACCACGCCGTCATTGTCCGTGTCTCCATAGTGGAGTATCTTTGTCCATTTTTTGATCAGGTTTTCCTGGGTGGAGATTTCCCCAACAGACGCTCTGTTGAAATTAACCTTGGCATATGAAGCGCATGGCTGTTATACACTTACATGTCAGCTTTTATAGCAAGTTTTAAATATAAAATCAGTAATGAATTCGTCATATAACTGTGTAGGTAGTTATTCACGCCAATGGTCTGGTCTGGGTAGCCGAACAAACCAGCGCTAGATTCGAACCTGCTACCTTACAGGTCAGAGGCAAATGGGTTGTTCAATACATTCACATAAGGCACATGTAAAAACATGCATCCATCATACTGATAAATAAAGGCTTAATAATGTTATCGTCTCAGTCAATTTAAGAAAATCTCATTGTTAGCCAAACGAAAAGTCATTTTTTTTGTCTAAATTCTTTACGTTGAGAATCTTTCTTGTGTCTCTTTCAAAAATGTTTCAGGTTTTTTCAGACTTTATTTACACTAAAATGTACAAAAATGGATTTACAACGATTTATGGGATATTATGCTTGGGTTAGCTTTGAGCAGACTCAAGAAGTACGAGGCAGGTCAGGTTAATACCTGCCCACCACTCCCTTACATGAAGTCAAGAGAGAACAAAATGACGACTTACCCTATACAAACCCTAGCTCCGTGACTTCTGCACTTTTATTGCAAATACCGTGGCGGCTTTGTGTTTTATGTAGTGTGGCCTGTGGCATAAAATACAGCAGTTCTGTGTTTTTACATGAAACATAACCGGAATGAACAACAACGCGAAACTAAAAAAAATCCGTCAGACATTTATACTTGATTAACTGAATGAGCTATGTTGCATGTCAACTCAGCGATACCACGCTGCAGGGCTCAAAAATCTGTTCTTATTCCCTGAATATATCTTAGTAATTGCCTGTCTTCTTCATTTTACGATTCAGCGTAACTGAACTGGTAAAGAGATGACTTAAAGATCACCACTAGGACAGATGAGTGTCTGATTTAATCACTGTACATCAGCTGCTTTTTCTATCTATTCAGACTTATATGATTTTTATTGTTCATTTAATTTTTTATCGTTTGTTTACCAATTCGCAATATTCATTCATTTTGTTCAACCAGCATGATGAGGTGTGGGTATATGAAAAATAAAAGACTACATCGTAGAGAGTAAAACTATGGCATCGACGACATTGCGCTAGTTGGCTAAAGGTTATGGTGTACGGTCAAAAGTAGACAATTTCGTATCTGCCAGATGAAGCTTATTTCTGACAAAGTATATAAACTACCCTTTATCTTCATCCTTTAATTGGCTTAATTTGCTTTAACAGGCTGAAATTTATTGTTTTGCATGCATAGGATCTGTTTTCAGCAAAGAAAACTCACCTTACACACTAAATTTCGTTGAACTTACTTTGCTATATGGAATTTGATTTTTGAAAAATTGACACATTAATACATGCATGTAATTTGCATTTCAAACACATAATTATATGACATCGAAGTGCTGTAGCCTGTTACACAGCCGGCCTTTAGCTTGTTACAGACCCTGCCTTTTGTTAGAAAAGACACCTTAGCCTTTTTCTCCCTTCTTCGGTTAGGCTTAAATGTCCTTTGAAATGTATCGACAATCAATATAACACACTGGTATTTTAATACACACGCCATAAACGACTCTCAGGATTCTTGTCAGGCAAATGCTAGAGGCCACTCTCACACATGGTCAAGCTTCAGGTTCAGTGTGTTGTGTTGATATCCATGTACGTGTCAAAGTTTGTAAAGGCTTTGTATGTTAATGAACAAGACCGATGCAAGAGAATGGAATTCAGCTAAGCAAAGCGGAAGTTTTTCTGGGATAAAACGGTAAAGCTTGAAAGCAGGCGCTATCCTAATGTCGCCCTTTGTGAGATCATCTGTGCATATTGCATGGAAATGTGTATATTGTCATTTGACTAGAAGTTTGTCAGTAGCACGAATGTCAGCCTTGTTATAGGGTACTTGATACAAAAGACTGAAGCATTGCGAGTACAACTCTAAAGCACCGATGACAAGTGTGATAGTTGGCAAATGGTCACAAGTAACCGGGGAAATCTGGCAGTTAATTAGGGGAGTTTCGAATACGAACCCTTTTTTCTGACAGATCCCATGGGGTCACATGGACGAGGGGTCTTCTCTACCTCAAACGATAAAAAAATCCTCTATTTACTTCAAAACGCTGTGCTGACATCACATTTAAAACACATTTATACCACAACAATACATAGCTACCAAGTAAATTGAACTCTTAATATATTGAATTGAACTCTTGGTAAATTAGTCCACCAACAGATTAATGGTTTGTGTGGGTATACAACACCAAAGACTGCAGCATGGAGAGTGTTTCTAAAGCGGCGTCAATTAAGACTGTGCCTTATGGACCCTGGGCTTATTGAATACTCATATTATGTCACATGTCTGGAAACCTTGATCGTCTGTAGGCCTATGTATGCTCATGCAAAATCGATACAGATTCTCGAAGAATAAAATTTCATACTTATACCGATAATATTTTAAGAAGAGGTTTAGATTTCTTAAGACATTCTTCATGACGTGAATTGCTCTACGTGGCCAGTCTTATTACTTTGAAGCGATAGTCTCAGATTCAGCCTACTGACCATTGGCCACCTAGTGCGAAGCTTGGAATCCAGATATCGCTGTACGGCGGGCTTAAATGAGGAGGCCTTTCATGCACCCGAATGGCGAATGGAGGTGTTCTTAAATAAACAAATGTCTTTCGAGGCTAAAATAATCAAATGGCCTACATGACCTTGACGTCAGCTTCCCACAGTGTGGAGCTAGGTAAAATTAGCTATCGCAATAAAAACTGGGGTGAGTCCGACCTGCTACAAGCTTTCGATTTTTTTCCACGACGAGCAGTTTTTGCTAGGATAGGACGACACATCAGTCATTTTTCTTTTTTTCTTAAATGGAAGTAGAAATAAAGTGTCGTATGTCACTAATTGCATATTCCAGTCGACACCTGAGTGACTTATGGGTGTGCATGTGCCTCGTTTTAGCAAGTAGATCCCCAGATCTCCCAAACCGTAATAACAAAAACGGTAATTTCACAGGACGAGGATGGATTGCCCTGATACCCCTTCACAGCAAATATTGAGCCCATACAAGCGGACAGTTTTGAAATCGTCTATCGTTTAAAAAACTGTTTATTAGTGTTCTTTTTCCTTCAAACCTCGCAATACTTGGCTGCCTGAAGACAGTTTGTCCTGTTACCGACAGATCCGAAAAAGGCTCGATGTACAACTACAATATACACATAACGCTAATGATCTGTGATATGCTCCCCTCGGCTTGACTCCGTTGTGGCGTTTTCCTAGTTCTTCTTGTGTTTGCTTTGCATCATTTCCGACACTAACAATTTTTGTACAAGAATCTGGAACGAGACCAAGATCACTGGGATCAAGGTGATGAGGTCGAGATCGTATCCGAAAACACTGAAACTCTTGTCTAAAGCTTCAATAGCCGACTCCACACAACGGAAACCTGTGACAAGTTATTGATACTTGTCGCAAGTGTCGCGCAGGCGATGTAAGGAGCATGAATTCCGCTAAGAGGCTTGTCTGCTGAACAACATGCCGGTGACAGAAGACTCCACAAGGCTAAAGTCTTTTAGCCGGAATAAATAATGCAGGGAATTGTTTACAATTGTTTTAATCAATGTTTGACACCGTTATCGTGGAGAGCAGTTTATTTATGTAATGAGATACCACCGCACCTGACCTAAGGCCACCCGAGACGGACAAATATAATCTGTTTGGTTGAAGTGTTTTAACCTGAATCACCATGTTTTCATTTGCACAGATCTTAACAAGCAGAATGCTGTCCCGCATCATTATAGCGCTTTTTAATAAGTGAGAGTAAAATCAATATTTTTGCCGAGCACATTTCCAGCCCTTCTTGCCATAAATCTATGTTGTGTTATTTTCTAAAATAGAAAAGAATCAACAGACTTGGCTGCGACTAGTCAGTTTTATACATGTACTATACCAAGCCCAACTGTGGACGTGTGAACAAGGAGCTCTTAAGTAAGATCGGGGTATGCGCACTCCATCAGACACGTGTCACGCCCTGCAGGACCGATCAACCGTGATTTCAAGACTCAGTCTGCTCTTGGAGATGAGATAACAACCGTTATAATCTGAGGTTTCAGTCAGAATGAATGTAATGATTTATTTATATCAGTTGTATTTAAGGCCAGTCCTGAAGCCCTTTGCAAAGAAACGATCGACAGTGTTCAAATTTATGTGTGGAAAAAAAGATGAGCCCTCGGGGGTAAACAACAGCTAGTGAGTAAACACGTCACAAACCTCCACAATTAAGAGCAGTAAGACGTGGGTTCATGTCTATTCATTGGTCAAGGACAAATTGGACCAAACATAGACCTCAACATTATGGTTTTCAAACATCAACTTAAACAAGAAACTGTGATGACTTTTTATTTGGCCATTTGTTTCAGAAGGTTGGTCAATATTTTTCATCTGCAGAGTAAAAAAGAAAAAGATATAACTACGGACAATGTAGAGCAATTTATGTTCATGAGTAAAATTATCACACACCATTTACAACCATCTCTTCAACGCTGCAGTGCCCGGTACGAGACAATCTCTGTCAAATGAGATACATATATAGATATGGATATCTAAACTCTAGGTTTTCATTTGAACCTTCTTGATTAAGAATATTCGTTGAATAAAATTATTTTCCAGGTCATTTAAAATGCATACAGTGCACTCAACCTTAAACAAGGTAAGTAGCAGTTGTGTTATCTGTGCAGATAAACAGATGGGTAACAGCCAATCAAAACACTGGGTAAAGTCGACGGAAATGCCCGAAGGTGACAGCATGTGACCCTATCCGGGCGTGACGGAACTGTCAGCCCTGGTAGCTGAATACGGTTTTCTTGCCGCAGCGGAAATTGAACAGCGGGTTACATTTCCTGAAAGGAAAAAAATACATATTTTCTTACAAAGACTCTGATCAAAAAACAAAAACCGTTATATGACGGAGTGCACAGTAATAATGGTATGTTCAGTCTCTCACCAGTATGTGTATTCCATCAGTACCATGACCAGTGTTTGTATTTCATCAGTACATGTTATCATCAGCATGTGTTCCGCTTCCATCATCAACAACGTACATATATAATATACGTTTCATGACCTGTACGCTATGCGTGTGTAACTATCGGTTTCAAGCAGAAACGTTACTTTACTATTGTCATATGTATTTAGATAAACTGCATTGCTGAGAGATTTGCCAATTTAATCGCCGACATCGATACGTTTCCAAAAAATCCACGGGCCCAGAACGTCGAAGGAACTTATGGACCTGGTGTTACCTGTGCACCGCTTACCTCCAGCCCATCCGGCCTCCCCTTTTGACATCTTCTCCATCCACAAGTAGCTCACCTTCCGCCATCAGTCTGTCGTGTAATCTGTCAGCTAGCTCTTTGGAGACTGAAAAAATAAACCATGGAATTTGGTAAACTAAATGGTGTCCTTTGGTGAAAATACAGCTATTGCTATTTGAAAGACAAGATCAGAGCTTAATAAAAGACATTGGTTTCGTCAACAGTGAAAGCACAGAGAGAATCATTTTTAATCAAAGTGGAAAGAGATTAATATACTGAATTCAAAGGCTGAGTTTATGCAATTTTATCACAAATTTATGTTTTAGGGTAATTTCATGTAGAACGGCCAATTTTTTTGAGAATTGTGATGATAAGTTTACTATTGAAACTCGTCTTTGGGAAATTGGCATTGGGTATTGTTCTGGAGGCTGAGGACATGAAATGTGATTTAGATGCTTAGCTTACAAAAGTTAGTTTTCAGACTTCTAGCCAGGAATTCAACCTTGAATAAATAGGGAGGAACAACGTTAGCCTTGGCTGAGAAGAAAGTTCCCTAGCGTAGTAATCCAACAAATTTGATATTATCAGGGATACAAGACAACGTTTTAACGGGTCTTCGCTGATGACCAGATAGCACATGCTTCAGGGAGATGTTCAAAGATGCAGTGGGCCCAACCAACGATGCACCCAGATGTCGATTTGGTACATTCCAACACATGCTGTCTCCATCTGCTAGCAAGCAGAGCCACAGACAGCAGTGTCTAACATTAATGGCCTCTGTTAATGCTGTACTACATGTAGAGTTTAAAAGAGAACCGTGTTTAAAATATTATAGGATAGTTAACCATTGGGAAAAATGCATTTTCAGAATGTAAAAAAATATTTGAAAAAAATAGCCGGAAACCCGATATACCAGAAAGATTGCTCGCATGGTTAATTTGTTGCAAACATTTTTTTGTTTTGAGCCATTAATGCATGAACATTTATACGTTAGCAGACTTTGTGTATTAACTGAAAGTCAATAAAACAGCCAAATCAATGGCGTACAAACTACATCAAAACATTTCCAGTGGAATATTTAACAAATCTGACTGCATTCTGCGCAGTGTAGGCTTACAAAGAATTTATTTGTCTGGAATTTCACACCGCACAGGTACTTCAGAGTATATCACTTCTACCACTGTATTTAAAGAGGAAGAGGAATCTAACTTCACGGAAAATGATCTAAATGACACTTGACCATTGATGAGCGTCTACTAGCACCCAGATAAGGCTAAGATAAGATGGAAAATTCTTGTTCAGGACTGGGAAGGAATCATCACCTCGTGTGATAGATTTGCAGAAATTCTCGCATGCGCAAATTGAGATTAAATAAATCAAATGCAGACTACCTTAAATTTTTGTCACTGCCTCTTAATTCCGCATAGTCACAGTACACCATTTCACAATAATAAATTTATAAGCCATTTCTGTTGTCATTTCTCTTCTGTCTTCACACTGGCCCTGCCATGCAATATTTATGCAAACCAATTTTCGTGGTGTAAGTAATAGAGATATTTCAAATGACTTTTGTATGCACCACCTGTATGGACTATACATGTCCTGCTGTGGTGATGTCACTTCGAGATATATTTTTAATTATTGGTATTATTAAGCTCGGCTTATATGGGAGCTTACGACCCATTGTATGGTACATGGTATGCAACTGCAGACTGAGAGTACTACGTAGAAGATACCGGCAGGCACTGATTTATAGTGTTCATCATGTATCTGACTGGCAACTGCGAAAGAATGTTCAACACAGAGCACTCAAATATCATGGACATACCTGATCAGTATTAAGTCACCTTATCCCTAATAAGCTTAGTTAGGCCTCTCCTTTGGCATCCGATTGGTAGATTGGATGATTGGAAATGACTACCATTGATATCAGATTGATACATGTCCTTCGCAAGCTCGACATATACGAACGCTTAAAAGCGGCGACTGGGAGCAACTCTTAAGCGCTCGTGTAGGTATTGGTAGGCATCTCTACCAATCGGATGCCAGTGGAGAGGCCTAACTAAGCTTATTAGGGAAAAGGTGACAATACTGACCAGGTACATCCATGGATTCTGAGTGCTCTGTGTTGAACACTCCATCGAAGATGCCAATCTGATACATGATGCACACGGTAAATCAGTGCCTGCCGGTATCTCCTAACTAGTACTCTCAGCCTGCAAATTGCACACCACACACCATACAATGTTGAGTTTCACTAGATGATATCACCATGCTCTCCTCATCGATAAGGATTCTCTGTGCTTGTGAATTGCTCTCCATTGCATGGCCTTTGACCTTTACAGTTATCTTAATTTCTATAGTTTGCCCTATTGATAACTGATTACCTATAGTTGTCAATTTAGCTGTTAAATCAGCCGGAAACACATGGATCAAACATTTGTACTGTCCTGCGGTATTGCCTGAAGTTACAATCTCATGAGAGAGCGAGTTATTACTCCGAGTGTGAGCCTGAAAACTTCTATCTTACACAACACAGGCATGTCTTCAATCTGCTGTCATGGCTTCGCCTATTAATGATCTAACGTGAAGCAAGTTTTAAAAGCCTTATTTAAAGGATTTGTTAGAAAAGTTATGTCATGAACTCAGAAAAGAAATCAATAGAAATATTATTTTGTTGCTAGTGAGGTGACTTATGTGATCGTATATATAGCACATAAATGTTATACAACAAATCAAAACTACACATGACCGGGTTCAGCAGCTACGGATTCCACCTTGCTGCCACTGAACTGCAGGGAAATTCTACCAACCATGTAGCAGATAGCGGTTATATTTCACCCTGTTACATTCACCCCCTCGTTTGCCAAGTCACGTCTTCACGACTTCGCAGGAAAGGAAAGTCGAATATACACAGAATCCACCAAAGCATCACGGCCTGCTATGTACGTCGCCCCAGCAACCCTGCTCGCAGCGCCAAGTGTGACCGGCGATCTTTGGATTTCGAGTCCACGCTTCTACCAGTAGACTAAAGGGAAATTCCCCCCAGTCCGACAGTAGATAGCGCTTATGTTTCATCCTGTTACATATATAAGCGTCATAAACTTATATATATTCAGAAGATCGCGAGGTCCACTTTTTAACCTAATTAGTGTGATTTTGAATTAAAAACCTTTCTACCTAATTAAACCCCTTTTCAAACCTGTTATTTATTTGACAGGAAGGTTTCACGCATCACTCGAGGATTTTTCACAAACATGTGAAGGTTTTCAGGCTTATGGGTGAAGAAAACCCGAGAGAACTCTGGAAAACCCCCACCCTTCACTAAGTATCGGTCAAACCCTTTAACTTAACTTGGCGCCTAAACCAAGGAAAACTGCATTGATTGGAGCTTGTGGACTTCATTGGTCAGTTTATTTATTTATTTGTTTGATTGTTGTTTTACGCCGTACTCAAGAATGTTTCACTTATACGACGGCCGCCAGCATTATGGTGGGAGGAAACCGGGGTTCAGTCCGGGGGGGAAACACACAACCATCCGCAGGATGCTGGCAGACCTTCCCACGTACGGCCGGAGAGGAAGTCAGCATGAGTTGGACTTGAAATGACAGCGACCGCATTGGTGGGAGGCTTCGGGTCATTGTGCTGCGATAGGGCGCTAACCGACTGAGCCACGGGGGGGCCCCTCATTGGTCAAGTGTTGGGGAACACTGGACAAAAGACCTTATCCACCGATAACAGTATGAAAGCAATACTGAACAATACAGCTGAACAATATCTTTAGCTTTCATCCGGAATGCAGCATTTCCCGTTTTCTGATATTTCAATGCAGTTTCGATTATCTGGTTCTAAGTAACCGTAGACGAATCCGATTTCGTTTTCCTATACACGAGAACAATGTAACCTCCACTTTTAGCCTTAACCGTCAAGGTCGGGTGAAGGCATTCAGTTCCCTGTCTCATCAGACCTGAATGAAATGTTGAGGACAATACGTGGTCATCAGAAGCAGATCCCAACCGGAAACCTCACCTGTCCGTTGGAAAACGAGGTTCCTGGATAACCAGACAAACCGGAAGCGCTTCCCTTGATGGAAGCACGCAGACTCTGCGATCGGCTGTACATGTACACAAGCCTTCAAAGCCAAAGGAGAACGAGGATTAATCTGATGGACATAAAGACGCAACGGTACACATTCATGGCATCATGTCGGCACATAAATTTATTAATCAAGACAATTAATGCCACTGAGTCCATTGTCTGTGTCCAAAGGGCTTGTTTTCGTGACGAGCAATCTGTACTGACGTAGTCTGCATATTTGATACAAGTAGGCAACAACAGCTTTGTATGGATTACAGTGGAAAATTCCTTTATTACAGGAACATTTGTGCTACTGTTATTACTTATCTTTTCTCGGAAGACACAAGTCTGCTAAGTTCTAACATGTGTGATAGGAAACCTTGCTTAAGATGTGGCGACATAATGGACCTATTATTTGGCTTACACCTAAATATTTAGAATCTATAATAACACATTTACAACCTATCGTATACTATTAATCTCATATGCATTGCAATGTTTCAAAGCAAGGATACGTTAAGTGCGACTTAAGCTTTAAATATCTACAGTACCAAGATGTTTGAATTCAGCACGGCCCAGTCATGCTGGAAATTGCCCGAGAAACTAAGCGTCCTTTCTCCACATGACTGTTTCTATGTTATTTGGCTGAACCATTAATACTACACTGATGCAGTCGTATTAATTGACAGCAGTATGTTAATAGTCTTTATCATAGTTTGGCAGAATGGGGCTCGGTGACCCTGCGAAGCGTTTAAGGGAGTGCAATAACATTTTTCCCCAGCTGGAAGTCACTGATACATCGCCATGACACGCTTAATGACAGACTTACAGCGATTGACGTTCATAATACTCGCTTAAATTGAAAATAAATTAGACCGGCATACTTAAGAACCTAGGCGTTGAAATAAACATTCGTGTGCCAGCCATCAGTCGAAATGGGCCTTCTGGGTAAATAATCGCAACACCAATTTCCAATACTGATCAAACTTTGTACACTTAGCGCACTTCAGGTGTATCGGGCCAAATGGAATGAAATGATTTGAAATCTTAGACACTTGGCTTATAATAAAGCTTGAAAGAAAATCTTGTTGGATAGTTTCCTCAGAATTTGGCTATAGAATTCGGATGGGAAATGAGAGAGGGACAAAGAGGTCTCCCACAAATGCTTCCATACAATCACCACATTCATCAAATTAAACGTGTTGTCTCAGTGATCCCTTCGTCTATCGTCTCGGAGTTCCCCTGTTACATGACTATATAGGAATGCCTGGTGCTCTAATTGCAAGTATGCTATTTTCTGTTCCTGTTGAATCAGTAAATTGCCGTCTCCTGTGGAAATCCGCTACTTCGGTCCCTACTGCTCGGACTGATTAAGCTTCTGGCCTATTGTCTAGCTGCAGCCGATCCATCCAGATATGGTTATACCAGAAAGGGCCAAGTCTGGATGAATGTACACCTCCTTATACTACCATAGAGCCATGGGATTTTCCTGTAACAGGAAGTTATTGATGAATCCGTTGATTATGCTCTGCCTGTGATTTCTAAAGTGACTGGTCATTATACCTGCTTCTTAAGATCGATGCCCTTAAATCCCAGAAAGAATCCCCATGGGACTGTTCTATACTGGGCAAGCATTTTGTCTCCATTAGTGAAGCAACGCCTACTCTCGAAGGATTGTTTATGAATTGTTGAAGTAAATTCCCCACTTTCCGTGACTCAATTCCTCCTGAAAGGCACTTTATTCTGCTCACCAGAGACGTTTATCAGTGGATTAACAGTCTGACGCGACCACAGAACTACTTTAGTTGTATCTTAGTTATTTGCTTCTTTTTCGACCGTAAAAAGACTCAGCACAGCACAATTCAGTCAGCACGGGCTGTTGTAATCTAAACAGTATACACGTGTATAAAAAGGAAAGTATATGATGTTTTTCCTGCAGAGATAATATTATTCGTGAGCTTTATCGACTTAATGCGCTGCTCATTGTCATTATAAACAATGTCATTCATTCATACAGGATTCATTCATTCCATACAGGATGAAAGTCAATGTTCATTAACATCAGAAATCCATAGAAGTGATACGTGAATACCGACAATACTGTGTTGTGTCACTAATAAGGAGTGCTGAAAGTGTCCGTCTGCACTGCATCCGATAAACAGTATAGACCATATGCCCATTCATAACACAGAATACCAAAACGAATGGTTTTCAGTGTTCATTGTTGATAGATCATGTAGAAGGCGCCGGTCATGACAACTGACTATATCACCACATAACGTGGCATTATGTCTTAACTGATTAAATCCCCTTAGAATTCAAGTGAGGTTCAGGAGATAAAGTTTGACTCTGACCTCTGCAAACATAAGCATGCGAACAAGAAAGGTGACATATAATATACAGCACTGTTATAGTTTCGTGTAAATTAGTAAACCCGTGACCAATAGGACTAAACTAGGAATCGACCAAGAAAGTCCACCGATACCCAGGATTTATTCTCTATCACAAAACGTCGTAAATCTTATTTCCAAAAATTTTGTGTTTCGGAAATGGAGCCGATTCCATAAAGAGATTTTTGACTTAAGTCAAAACTTAAAACCATTATATAATAAACAGTTCATGGCTCCAGGGGTTTGGATATTTTGGTCTTAATATAATTCTTGTTAAGTTTTCCTTATTTTAACTCACATGGTCCAAAAGTAAGTGGCTGAAGTTTCAAGCTTTGACTAAGTCAAACCTGGTCACGTAGAATCGGCCCCTGGTGTTGTGAAGGTTATAACGCCATAATGGGCGACGATGTTAAAGAGAAAAGTTTCCAATACTTGCTTTACATTTGTTATGAAAGTGGTCATGTGTGACTTTCTCCCAACGAATACGAATGATGCATTTGAGTATGAAGAAGGCAGTGCGAAAAATTTGATGAAAATGACAACGACAAAACAAACTGGAGAGATAAGAGTGGCATATGTGACGGCAAGGAAAAGAATGATAGGCAACATAAGATTCCATTGAATTATTAATTTATCGACAGTTTAGGGTTTATTTGGGTGACTAAATCAACAAACATTCTGCAAGTATTACTTTCGCATTACAAGTCCCGTAGTGGTTTGAACACACAGAATAATAGCTATGTTAAAGCCTACAACATGGCGAAAAGGAGCATAACTTTGTCGTAAATAGATGAAAGTTCCTACACACGAAGTTGATGTGTAACTCCTTTGGTGAAGCTATAAATAAAGTTTGAGCTCAGAACCGCGAACCCTTTAAAACTTGTCAACAAACACAAAACATTCTGAAGCTATATCTTGACCTGTAACTTATCATGGTGAAACCATACACGAAGTTTCATTTCAATGCAATAATTACTAGTGACAAAAATACGGAAATCTGTTTCCGGACCAGCAGCTTCGGGTACTGGTAAGAGAATAATAAATATCATCATAAACAGTATAGGACATTAATCGCCTGTGAAAGCCCAGCCCTTTGATTCACAAAGGATCAGTTGAAGTCATTAAGAAAACTTCCGTTCATTTCTCCTTAATTCTTTAAGTATATCATAACAAGCGTTTTTGAAATAAAGTTCTTGAAAGTCTTGAAGCTTAACATCTGATCTTTAATCATACAGACGTGCAAGAAGCCTAATAATGCTAATGGAAACTGAAATTAACTTCACCATCTTTGCACCATTTTCAGGGTAACAACTGGAAGTTTAATTACATTTGCTTGCTCAGAATTGCCCGAGAAACTATTGGGAAATTTGAAAGTGTAATGGAATAAGAATTGTTCCGGAAAGTCATTAGAAAATGAAATACCTGATAGTTTCCGTTTAAATTAAGCCTATTTAACAGAACTTGGCGGAAAATAAATAGCTACTTGGCGGCTGTAGCTTGTTTGTAATGTTATATTCTCTAAATAGAAACTGGACTGTCTCAGCTTTAGAGCAATTAGGTGGCTCACAGGATGGAGACACCAATAAAGCCGGGTTAAAAGCTTCGGTTGATATACATTTCCTGTATGAAGACTTACGTGGATGTGACATATTAGTGGATATGATGGCAACGAGGACAATGGTCATCATACAGGCTAACCTCTCCACAGACATCGTGTTCGTCGAGAGGACTTGTACACCGAAAACCTGAAACAACAGTTAACGATCAGGAGTAAAATGAGTCAAATACACAAAGGAAAAAACCAGCTCATTCAGAGGCTTTATAACCTATACGGTAAATACACACCCGTTATACACTGATCAAGGCTACGCCAAATTAATGTATACACAATGTTTGAAGCATTGATTACACAGAAAGTAACGTAAAACTAGAAACAAGAAAACACCAGATGGATTCGAAACTTGATCCTAGTTTACACACATGAAATCTGCACACGTTATTCAAAATCGAACACAACAATAAACAGTTACTAAACGGAAACCAATTATCAACCTAAATCAGGGAGTTTTTTCTTAAATAAATGATGCACAGGACGGATTGGTATTGAAACTAGATTTAATGCTCTAAGTGAATTTGCATGTAACGTTTTATCAAAATCGGACGGTATGTGGAGAAGTCATGGTATGGAAACCAAAACAGGCAGACGGCCGGACTGAGGGACGGACGGACAAACCCGCCAAAATACCCAATATGACGTTAAAAAATATGACGCCACTATATGGAATTGCTAACTGATACGTAAATATTTAACAGAATAACCGTGACCTGCTTTGGATGAAAAATTAAACAGTGAAGAAAGTCCGAGTAATTGTACATTCGTAGAAAACAACTGTACGATTATTTTGTATGAATATACATTTGCGAGGGTTTTCTCTATATTAAATCACAGTGTAAGATGGGCCATGTTATACATTATTCTTCACGAATGTACAGTCTTCGCGCGTACTGTTATTCAAATGTGCATAAACCAGTGACTTCTAACCAGACATTGTAGGCCTACGTGGTGGCTGCTTTTTGTTTTTTGCTTTTTTCACACTTACGTGATTTCTGTGCTCTGTACCAGTTTATGTAGTATCGTGCAGTCAGTGTTAAAACCACGAAAGATTTTTAAATCAAATGATCAGGTTCCAATCCAACTCTGCGCGAGGATTCTCCAAGTGTGCGTCGGGAATCTACTATACCGTGTTTGTTTTACATCTGCTGTCTTCCAAGAGTAGGCCTATTACCCCGCCATAGAAGTGAAATGTTTTAGACCACGTAAACTCAAACAAAAATTTTCAGGCTCCTTATTTGATTGCGTCAGAATTCATGTCTGAATAAATTGCACATTTAATCTAGTATTCATAAGATTTGAAATATCCTTTTTCATTTCTGTGGATTAAAATCACCCAGTTTGAATTTGCAGTCTTGTAATCAAGTGTGTAACAGGAAATACAACGAGGGTTATATTATACTATCAAAGGTTATTATTGTTGTCGGCTGAAAGCAATGGCGTTCTGGCCTTGCTCGGATAGCTCATTGCAGCATACGCGTGGCTGAAAAAATCGGACTCGTGGGAACAAAACCCATGTTCGACCTTCACATACAACACGAACTCACATAAAAGTGACACTGCGCCTCTGAAACCGCTAACAACCGTTTCGTCAAAAATAATGTACTGCTCAGAACATAGCTTGACATCACAACTATCGTTTAATTATGGATAACAGACTCCTTCTTAATTCAGACTACAACTTAAATGTCTGCGGAAGAAGCCAATAGCTAACTATAGTGAAAACATCGAAAACAGATAAAGTATACAACTTCTAGATTGTGTCAACCATTTCACGTCGTCAAAATCTCATTCATTGGCATCAAACATGTATCACACGGATAACAGTTACACGCTGTGTGGTGAGAACCTTTCGTTGACAACATTTTTCATTTGTTTAAAAAGACTTGTTAAAAAAGGTATAACAGTCACTAAAACACGTTAACTTTATTTTGGGGTAAATAGATTTTACCTTACCTTACAATTACTTTCACTTCTGTTTCAGCCGCTCACTTCCAGGAGCCAGATTGTTCGATGATATTCTTTGGACGGCTGCACTTCCTTCTGTGCTTCACTTTCGACCGGAGCCGGAGCCAGTGTATCGATGATACAGTTGACCAACGATTTGCTTTCACCGTTTTCCCGTTCTTTTGCGCCCTATGTCTCGGCTCTTAGTTTTGGGTATAGCCTGCAGAAAAGGTCAAATCCCGAATTGCTACGGAAACAACCGATGTTTGCCTGATTCTCGATCCCGCCGCTGGCCTTACTGTACGTGACAACTGGACGCTGCCTTTGTCTGAATTGCCAATTTTACAAAATCAATTATCTCCGATAACTTTTCCCAACTGGGCGCAAAATCTCTACCACAGGGCATGCTTTGTTCAGGTGAAAGGCTAACACGGTCTATTATCAATTCTTATGATTGAAACGGCACTTCGAGTATTCACAAACCAAGCCTGGTTAAACACGGTTCTTCACCATTCAAGTCTGGTCTTTGTTTCCCCTATATCAGTCAAACATTACCTGTTTGATATGGTGGGTTTCCCTGTCCAAAGCCGGCGTGGGTGGATGGAAGTGGAAGACTTTCAGACGGTAAATGTGTTCTCCGGCTGATGGTGATACAGAAGGAAGGCTGACGTTAAAGCCAAACCTTTAGCAAAACACAAAACTTTGAATAGCAGAAATTGCATCGCCGATCTCTTTCCAGACAAGGATTCAGGGAAGTCCTAAGTGAGAGCGACACCAACATTTCTGACGAAGAGAGTACATATTTGGTATCCTAATCCCTCAGAAACACGATCTGTAAGGAGAAAATCTCACATTTGTCACAGTTTAATAAATGTAGACAGTACATTGGGAGCATTGTCCAGATGCATATTTTAAAGTGAACAACAGCTCATGCTCCAAGTTAAGTTTGCCAAAAGGATTGGGCAATATTATGTTTATCTCTGTAAAGCATTTTTTTTCTAACAGGTACTGCGACAGTGGAAATTGACGTGCTCTGTCGACTAGCATGAAACGTAGCCATTCTATGTGGGCTTTGACGTTATTGTTCCAAGCGGGGAACAGTCTTATCATCTGAGACCGTAGTAAGCTGGTAGGATTGTATTTGTAACTTCAGTACATATGTAAATTTATGACCTGAAATGATCAAGGGACTTACTTCCGCCACAACACAATGGTCTGGAAATACAAATACGTTTGACATTCAAGAGAGAATTTATAATTTTTTAATTAAAATGTGCCTCAGCCACGAGTTGTCTTTTACTTTAAAGAAGCTTCGTCATGAAACCAGTCGCTGTGTTTGGTTACACACGGACACGGTCTAATTCCATTACCATACTTAGGTTTTTGGAATTGACACAATGTTAGCGTGAAGGTAATATATACTTGTAAGTTGCATCTTGTAAGAAATGCATTTCAACAAAGACACCGACTTGGAATTATTTACTTGGCTGATTCTTCGCGCAGTACAGTAATTTTTTCACTTCCATGTATATGACGTTTGTCAGATGTTCCCGTAAGATTTAGGGAACTGGAGTGAACCACCGACCTTGGCAACTAAGCGGCGAACTTTTCAACATGTGACATGAGTTCCCTAAATCTTACGGGTAAATCTGACCAACGTCATATACATGAAAGTGAAAAAATTACTGTATCTGCGCGAAGAATCAGCCAAGAAAATAATTCCAAGTCGGTGTCTTTGTTGAAATCACACGCTAAGTAAGCTCAGTGTCATATGTCATATTGCTAAAAGGGCAAGCCATACCGGCGCTGTCGACCGACTCTTGTCACCAAGGTTACGAGAACACTGATATCGTAGAAATCTGGAGAACTGCCTGTCCTAGTCTGGGATTGAGCCTACGCCTAGTGTGTCCAAGAGATTGAAACAAACACATCTTAACCACTCTGTCACGACCTGCCCATCCGACAAGTTCAATCTGGGATAAATGCTGAGTAAGGGAAGCGTTACTAAATTTGTGTTATTCTTGTACATAGGCTTTTATTATACGTGTTAAACCAGCCCCATAAACGTACACTCAAATAACTGGTGCCCGTTTTGCACAGGCTTATAGAGATTTGAGATATTGGAATTTTTTTGTCTTTAGGGATTGGCTCGCATTTTCTATCTGCCTGTCCAGCTCATAACTATACACGGTCTCTTTGCATGAGTGCAATGCCTGCCAAGAAATATTTATATGGCAAACAGCATATCCACGTCTACGAAAAGACAGCTTTTATAATGTTATCACGTTATTAAGGAAGTCCTCTGGGGATGCATACGGGGCACAGAGATTAGATTTCTTGTGGAAGGTTGTATTCATCTCGGGCCCAGTTTATTGTATGATAATGGCAACGATTCACAAGAGACGAGGAACAGACTTCAGATTCCATGCCCAGGACCGCTGTTGCCGACTATAATTGGATTGGCGATCTTCGCTGCACAACAATATTCCACATATATGAAGCCGGTCGTGGTATCCTTATCGTCAAGGCCAGATGATGTCTCAGAAACTGATGATTTGGGGGGGAATTCATTGCATTAAGGACGATATTTTGAGTCCCTAGCTGTGTTCACATTTAATCTAAAAATGTCAACGAGAATAAATAAATCAGGTGTATGTTTTTATCTCATGGAATATTATATTCAAGGCATTAGAACAATATAGGATGACCATATCCTACTGGAACATGCCGAATGTGAGGAGAAGGGAGCAAATGAGTTAGTACAAGTTATCCAAGAGCAGGGTATTTTTCCCTTTCATCGGAGAATACGTTTTCCAAAATTAATGGATCAACAATTAACTCTCATTATTTGAAGAGTTTGACTATTCCTTCTAGTGAAATGTAGTTCTGATATCAAGCGCGTAAAATCTTCATTTTGAAACCATGCTAAGCACACATTTTTTTACCGTGTAAATTTTATCAGGTACCATTATTATTCTGATATAAGATAAAGCTTCAACTAACAAATATACATTTATAGCTTATTTTATCATCTCTCTTTTAAAATCCGCTGGGTACAAAACCTTTGCTACATGTGTGCACAGGTACTCTTAACTGCAACAAGAATATAGATGCGTACCCTGCATACACATCTCTGTGTACTTTCACTGTATACAGACATCTGTTTGCATCTCGATTTAAGACTGTACTCGTCTGGTTTTTACAGCAGTCGAGGGCAATAAGGTGTTAACAAGATATCATTCATGAAACGTATTCGCAGGGGAGTCCTAAATCCACATAACTTACACGTAAGTATTCCTTAGAGCGCATACGATATACCCCTTACAGAAATTTATCCGATGTAATCGAGTAAAGGAAATGTATATCACTTCAAAATAAACGCAGAATATCCCCTCTCCCTCCCTCCCACCCATGCACCACCCCGCAGAATAACACTGTGATAATTCCGAGATTGTTCTGCCGACAGCAAGTCTCAGAAAAAAGGGCCTACATCATTTACTTTCGATTATGGCCAATTCCCTCCCACTTCTAGCTGTCATTCCATGTGTGGCCGTCATAGAAGAAGCCATTCATGCCGCGGGCCATTCGTCAGAATTGGTAGTCATGTGCCCAGCAGTCCCCCGGGTAACACTTCTCTAAAACACCACTTAATCCTAATTTTCCGGGCTAAGTGAGAGATTTGGGGGCACAAAACCCGTGTATACCGGTGAGGTGTGATCAATTCCCGAACAAGCTGTGCCTGTGCGTCTGGTGAGCATCAGAGAAACGTCTCGATATTGAAGAGCTTGTTAATAAAGGAACGTCTGACACAGATTGTGTAACACTTAACCTTACCTTCTCCAGACAGCGTAGGCTGTATAGATAAACAAGGTATACACCGAGAGAGAAACTGTGTAATTGACCTTAAGAGTGCACGATTAGTTGGATGAGTGGACGAGTGGATTAATAGGTTGATTGATGGTTGGACTGGTGTGTATGTTGACTGATGATTGAACACGTGGATATATTGATTGGTGGTTGGATACATGTGGGTGGGTGGTTATGCTGATTGATGGTTGGAGGACGAATGGTTATGTTGATTGATGGTTGGAGGTTGGATGGTTATGTTGACTGATGGTTGGACACGTGGATATATTGATTGGTGGTTGGATACATGTGGGTGGGTGGTTATATTGATTGATGGTTGGAGGACGAATGGTTATGTTGATTGAAGGTTGGAGGACGAATGATTATGTTGATTGATGGTTGGGTGTTGGATGGTTATGTTGATTGGTGGTTGGACAGGTGGATGAATATGCTGATTGATTGTTGGACAGGTGGATTGATATGTTGATTGATGGTTGGACTGGTGGATGAATATACTGATTGATAGTTAGACGGGTGGATGGATATATTGATTGATTGTTGGTCGGGTGAATGGATATGCTGATTAATTGTTGAAGGGTGGGTGGTTATGATGATTAATTTTTGGACGGGTAGATGAATATGCTGATTGATGGTTGGACAGGTGGATTGATATGCTGATTGATAGTTGGACTGGTGGATGAATGTGCTAATTGATGGTTGGACAGGTGGATGAATGTGCTGATTGGTGGTTGGACAGGAGGATTGATATGCTGACTGATTGATTGATTGACTGGATAACTCATTTGAAGTGACACACAGTTAGTTGTCGGAAAATTATTACACACTTTCGAAATTTACCCCCAAATATATACAGCAGAGGGGTATAAATTTTTCGTCTTTTTCCGGTTCGGTGTACTCACATTGTGTGTTAAGGTCTACAAAGAGCATTACAACCCTATAGTTTCAATAAACAGATAAATTAGAAAGAAATTTAATAGGCGCATAAATCTCTGTCCAATACACTGGGCTGAACAAAATTCTGCAATCTATGTTCATTGTGATCTTCATACACATACAGACACTGTTCGTGCAGCATGCCGAACAACACAGCTGTGCTAACCTAGAATACATGTATTTCACGACGAATATGAACCTGGAACCTTCCTGTCACGTGCATTGGACTTTAAGTTAAAATGTCGCATTTGCAAAATAACACAATTGGATAGAATAAATATATCACATCACCTAAATCTGCAGATGTAGCATGTACCCTACCAAGAAAAGCAGCCCTTTCTAATTTACATTGTCTTAATGTTTTACCTAAGTATAAGTAAAGTGATGAACATCGAATCTATTTCAAAAACTGAGAAGTATTCGAGGTAATAGAGATTTCGCACTTCAAAGTAAGCGAAAACACCCACATCAAGAAAATCAAAAGCACCGCCATGTTATTTAGAGGTAAACACACCCTATATTTGGTTGCCTCTGTCATGATAGAGCACGGTTTCATCTACACTTCATGTTGTAAGCCTGCCACACTCTGGTACCTAGATCTGACATCTGCTCCATTCTTCCCATGCAGCTTAGCTTTAAGAAATACCGTTCCTCAGCGGGAGAAAGAAAATGGAGAATGAGGTGGGTAGGCCTATGCGTCCGGATTCTGTTATCCTTCAGTGCTGGCTACCGTCGTATAAGTGAAATATTCTTGAGTATGGTGTAAATTCCAGTAAAATAAATAAATAAATCAAACATGTACAGGGAGTGCCGCAAAGCAGTTTCGGTTCTAGCTTGTTGTCAAGGTCGTAATCAAGGTGAGAACCACGACCCCCCCCCCTCCACCAAATAGGACACAGCATAAACAGCACACCCAAACATCCCCGCGAATCCCGCGAGTCAGCATCCAACATACGCGGATAGGCCCGCCTGTTAGTATCCGTACCTATGCCGGATTTGTTTGATTGATTAAGACGTAATATTATTTAATTCGTTATGTAGGCTAGTTATGTTGTTGTTCATTTTAGCATTCATTTTAAATGCGGGAGAGTTGAAATTTTAGAACAAAGCGCCAAGGTATAATAGAATTACAAGGGGGTTAACGTCACTTTCAACTCACGCATCATTTAATGCATCTCCTCGTCTCTGTGGTTCAACCATGTTCCGGTACTTCAATAATTATACATTATGCCTTTAGAGGACCTGTGCGACTGATATCATGGTGTTAGATGATGCCCGTAAATGTAGCTGTTTGTTCACCTTTCTCATCTTGAACATTGTTCAGTTTTTAGCTAAAGTAATCCGAGTTTGTTTGACCCATGAATTTTCTTGAATAGTCGATAGATAGGCGCCTATAATAGTGGTTCTAACATTCCATATCCTCCATGACCACGCATGTAATTTCCAATTAAATCTCATTTGCCCGTGTCTTCCACCTTTACCGTTGCTCTCACTGATTCACAAATGCGGCCTCGTCCATATGGTGAACTTAGACGAACGATCAATACATACCGGTATAGCTTAGCTATGTACCATGTGTGATTAGCTGAACGCATGAGTGACAGAAGCATACAGGCAAAGGGAGACTACCGGTACTTTTGCAACTTTTCAATTTTAATATGCGCATCTCACCACTCGAACCTGTGGAAAAGGAAGATGGAGACTTACATTTTTTTCACACACAAACTTAATTCAGGAACTCATTGTCATTAAATTATAGCTGATATTCACACATTAAAACAAAAAAATTAGTCGGGCTATAGGCCTACATATACATGTCTGGAATAAACTGCGTCAATTGGCCGTTATACGTACTGTAGCATTGTTGGAAAGGGCCTATAACAGGGTACAGTCTGCTCGTTATTGTGTTGTTATGGAACTGATTGTTCAGAAGGATGCGCCTTAATGTTTCAAAGAAAAAGAAATTCAAACGTGACAAGAATAATTAGGTAACAAGAAAAATAATCAATTAAAAAATGTGTGCTGGGATTTGGTGCTAACTCGTGTAGCGTATGTAATGCTCACGTACTTTGCAGACCTCTGTGTTCTGTTTACATTTTATTGCCTATTGCCGCTGATAGATGGAGTCGTTTGATGTAATCTGAAAAACAGGAAACGATCGATTTTGTCTCACAGAGCTACAAACATATATATGTTTCCCATAATATTTGTACATGGTCCAGTCATATTGATCATTTCCATCCGATAGTATGTCCTCCATGACGGTTGTGATGAAGGCTGTTGTCCCAAACTTCAACCTGGGATTAAGATAGGCTTCTATTTTAATCCCAGCTTCAACACTACAATCACCTCTGAGTTCGTAGCACATGCACTTGATTTTTAGTTCTATATCAAGTTCGCGTAGCACACATCTATATACTTACATGGTACAGTGGTATGCATGCATTTAATCTAACTTTTCGTGTCTGAAGAATGTAGACAAATCAGTAGACTTGTTTTATTTGTACAACATTTCAAAATGTGGAGTTCCATAGAGCCTTTCTTTGTTTAATCAATAGTTCTATATGTAGATAGGCTGGGAGGTAGAAAACGCCCGGTTGTCTCCCGCCAATCATTCTTGTTGCACTGCTGGCTCATGCATATTCATCAGATAAAGCGCCCTCTAGCCCGTAGAAAACTCATTGTCTGCCATACAAAATAACCAGGTAGAGAAGATAATTTTGCGACCTTTCCGAACTTAAGCAGATCTGAGGTTTGACTTCAGGACAACCCATGGCTGTTAGTGTATAAAATATTGTCATTTTGTGGTAAAATACATTGTTCTACCGCAGAGAAGAAATTCGTCGACACATCTCAAGGGGGATAACTCTGAACGCACTTTATCCTGCCAAAGGAAGACTTCAGTTTTTCAGCGCAGATTTCGTCTGTTTTTACTTCAAGTTATAAGCTATAATGTGAAGTTTCTGCAGAAGTTTTTCGATACATAACATTTTTGTGGTGAGTCGTAGATACTTGCACTTAATTCAGTTTTAACTACACCGATAATGGCTGTAGATTGAGTCTGTGATGAGCAGTATGGTGAAAAATCCCTGATGCATGGACGTCGTATGTTTACATTTTCATCAAATCTCTAGCCTTGGATTTCTAGGAAATACAGCGTATTGAAACTGTTCTATGAGCAAGCTCAGGCCGTGGCTTTGTACCTCGATGATTGGTAACTTGAACATATTGATGTGTGATTTTGTTAGTATGTTGAATCTGCTTCAATCTGTACATTTTACTGTTCGGTTGGGTTCATGGGCCGAGTTATGAGAACCTGTGTTTGCAATCTGTATACTTAGCAGTAGCCGCACATTGTCTTCCTCACGGTGAATCATATACAGGGTGTAGATTCTTTTGCTTACGTGCGTTTAGGTATATCAGATCTTTGAATTTGTGATTACCTTGTTTCAAGTAACAGAACTGAGACATGGGTTTACAGATGCACGTGTTTTGTAACATTTATCATCTTAATTAAAGGCTTCTTGTAAACATTGAATAAGGAATTAGCAAGTTGTGATGTGCTGTACACAGGGCCAAATGATTATGGGTATGGCAGCATTTATTGCCATATTTCTTTCCAGGTGGAAACATTGTGCTACCTCACTGCACCTTTGCTCAGATATTGGAATGTTACTTATACCGGTATAAGTGACATTCATATATTAGAGCCAATGTGGATTGATGTAGGATAAGTGGAGAATGACACCTGCTCTGTTCAATGTACTGGAACAGATGGAGCTTTAGGACTAGGTAGGCCCCTATAATGTCATACGTCTGTTTTCAGTTGTAATCGACATGATGCTTCTGCATGATCATATTGGTGGTGCAGTTCAATTATTAAAACAAGGAAGCTGGCAAATTTGCCCAGACATGTCATTTTGCAAGAAAGTCGAAGTGCTGCAGTTAACTGATATCACCATTAATATTACTGATATATTGACAGTTTTAATTTGTGCTAAAGTTCTTAACAAACAAACTGAATTTATACCTGTACAACTATTCATACAGGTACACTGGAACAGTCCAGCTAACCACATATTCACATCAGTTTGGTATTTATGCAGTATAGACAGTGAATTCAAGAAATTATTAGAAAGAAAGCTCGTAATCTCTAATAACGATAATTTTATCACTTAAATTCACTGTCTAAATGACCTCAATCATATGTATTTAGCTAAAGGAGCTGTGTCATTTCTGATCATCAGAGGGGTAATGCATGTTCGCCATGAAGTCTACAGGTCATGTAACCCCCATTTTTGTCATCAAGTAATCTTGACAGCTGACATGTACTGTGGGTGATTTGGTGTTGGACTCAGAAGTTGCCGGTTCCAATGCTGGAGTCGTCTCAGCCAATTGTTAGCTCTAGAATGTGTGCTGTATCCAAAAAGTGTAATCTCTAATAATGATAATACTGTTACATAGTATGCAGTTGGATTAAACTTATCAGCCGTATTTAGCTAATGAGTTGTTCTCCATTAGAGTTTATTTATTTATTTATTTATTTATTTATTTATTTCATTGGTGTTTTACGCCGTGCTTAAGACTATTTCACTTATACGACGGCGGCCAGCATTATGGTGGGAGGAAAATGGGCTGAGCCGAGGGGAAGCCTACGACCATCTGCAGGTTGCTGGCAGACCTTCCCACGTACGGCCAGAGAAGAAGCCAGCATGAGCTGGACTTGAACTCACAGCAACCTTATTGGTGGGAGGCTTCTGAGTCATTGCATTGCGCTAGCGCGCTACCGCAACTGAGCCACGGAGGCCCTCTCATTACAACTTAAAATCTAGCTAGGTAGATGATACATTATAATGATGCTACAAGGAACATACAATATACTCTCTTCTGTTTCACAGTCTCGTCAGATGTCCAGTCTTCAGCACAAGGATAAAGACGAACATGAATGATAGCTGAGTTGTAGACTGGCTACAAGGTAACTGAATTCACTGAGATATCATTCTATGCGTGGGTACATGTAGGTCAGCTTGCAACCTGGTTGTAGATTTCCCCCTCTCTCTACCTGGTTTCTTTCCAACCATCATGCTGGCTGCTGTCATATAAGTGAAATGTATTTTAGTATACAACATGAAACTCTAATCCGGTAAATAAATATCACAACATTGCCAGGTGAAGATGGGAATAATCAGCCATACAGCCTAAGGCTCTGCATAATGAATTCTCATGCATCAGTATCACATGATACACACATCAGTATCATTTACTTTGAAATCTAAATGTCTTTTCTGGGAAAGTTATAACATTGTGTTCTTTGCGCAGATGTAGAAGGCATGTGCTTCAAATCTGAAAGCTGCCCTCATGGACTCATTTGAATAAAGTCATCCTCACTGTAGCACATTGGCTCCTGGTTTCCTCTTTGGCCATGTCGGAATTAAGGCCTGCTCGGGTGCCTCCTACCATAATGCAATCCACTGTCATATATGTGAAATATTTGTGAGTACGGTGTAGAACACTAGTCAAATAAATAGATCAGTAATAACATAGGCCCCTGACTACCAAGGCTACAGGCTTAAATTTAGCCAGGGACCTCCATGGCTCAGTTGGTTAGCGTATTAGCACAGTGCAATGACCCAAGAGCCACTCACGAATTTGGTCACTGTGAGTTTGTCCAGCTCATGCTAGCTTCTCTGTATGATGGTTGTGCGTTTTCCCCCCGGCTCTGTCATGTTTCCTCCCACCATAATGCTGGCTGCTGTTGTATAAGTGAAATATTCTTGAGTATGGCATAAAGCCCAAAGTAAATAAATAAATAAAATCCAGTTCCGTCTGAATCGCATGCATTTCAAAGTATGTAGCTTTGCTAGGTACCTCCTGAAAGGAAGCAACCAAACCAGTATTGTCTGGAGTGAAAGTTAAAATGCATGATCCCATTGGCCTTGTAATGATCCTTGTGATGAGAACCAAGACAGCTTTAGACCACCTGTCCATCATAATTAAGATACATGACTAACTTTGAATTGTGTCACATAATAATTTGTTTTGATTTTTAGTGCTCTCGTCACTCCAGGAAGGTTCTCAGTGTGACTTGTTTCATGCAGGTAAATGAAGTATACTCCACATTTTTATGTTAAATATAACTCTTTCCTGTTAATCTATGGAGGAAAGTAAATCATTTATTTCTTTATTGAAGTGTGATTCATCTGTTCATGTCAGTGTCATGTTTATGCTATTATTAAATAGGTATAATAATATTGGTTATACATATGGTGTGCAAGATCGTTAAATATGCATTAATCATTTTAAACTTTTATTAGTAAAAGTTTAGGGTGTAATTTATTGCTGGCTCAGTAACCTTCAGTCCTGTTGTGTGTCCTCTGCCAAGGTATGGCTGCCACACTGCTGAAATGGCATTAAACCATAATCATTAGTTCTTCCATATCTTTCATTTTAAACTCATTCTGCTGTATTTCCTGCTCACCAGAGTATACACCATAGTATATTAAAGAGACTATACCAGAAAATTATCGCAAATTTTCTGTTTAATGGATTTGCACTGAGCCTTGTGTATTTTTCCTCCAATAGCCAACTAAAACACTTTCAGAAAATATCACCCTCAGCATCTGGTGACTTTCTGCTTCTAAGCAATAATTAATTTACCAAAGTGTTCCCTTTCAACTCGAACTACATAAGTCAGTGTATGCATTAAAAACTGCTTTATTAATTAAAGATATATACAAATGATATAGAAATTCTGTAGTATAGTCTCCCTAATTCTGTACCCCTAGAATCACTGATTACTCAACATGGATTGACTGAAAGTCTGAACCATTGCACTTTAATTTCAGCATATTCACTTACTGTCTGTGACACCATAATACTGGGGCAAACTATATCCTATGATCTTGAACCATCAGTGTCTGATGCAGTAGACACGGGTGTGCTTGTAGGCATATCAGATCATTCTCCTCAGGATATTCTCTGCGTAATTTGTTCATTGTAGTTCTACTGAACATTGATATAAAGTCAGAAAATTTGATATATATTCAGCCTACAGACAGAACCTGTTCAGTAAGAAATATACTCACCAGCTTTTGAGTAGTTGTTATCTTTCCCCTCATCACAAGTTTATGGATGCTGTTTACATTTATAGCATTCTCACCTCATTCTATAAACTCGCTGTCATGCATATAGTCTCTTTATTGAAATCGGCTTTTACATGAGTCATATATTTTACAGGCGAAATGCCTCAGTTAACACTATTCAGATAATTGCACTTAGCCTGTGTAAAATTGCTCAACACATACAGTAACTTTTGCTGACAACACTTCTTTATCAACTTTTACACACACAATATATACAGCCAGTCATGATCATATTTAAAATGAATATAACCCTGTCATTTACATGTGGTATGATTTATCCATCAGTGCTATCACAACAGAGGAGACTTTGGTTTAGTTTGCGTAGAGCCTGGTTATTGTAAGAGTATAAAGTTGATCACTTGGCAGTGATCATCCAAGGTCTGTGCCAAGAAGTTTTATGGGTTTGCCTGGTGTCAGTATGTTGTAAATACTCTGGCAGCTGTGTAAGTGAGAGGGCATTTAATACATGTATGTTTAACGGGGCATATGCTAACTTCTAATAATTTATGAGAGAACAGATTTACCTCATATGATTACTTTTATCTTTTATAGCTTCAGTCCCTGCAAGTACATGTAACTATAAATCAAAAAGATCAGAAAAAGGTACAATCCTCTAAAAAAAGAACAATCTGGCACATTCCATTGCCTGCCTCAATAATTGTGCCCAACGAAAAATGGGCAGGGTGCAGCACCCTTTTAAAATCCTATCTAGGGGTATGCAACTTATGATTGGATAAAAGCATGATGACTATCATTTCAAAATAGATATTGAATGCATTTTAACAGCATTTTACAGAAAGGCTCTCGGTCATTCCATATTTCCCTGAAACCAGGCTGATTAACTGTCAATGTAGAGTTAATACCAGAGCAATTATTATTAACTGCCTTCTTTTCATGTTACTTAACCAAAGTAACGTAACAGACTCATCAATTTCTATGAAATAAAAGTATTGCATTTATTTTTCTAATTAAGCAGCGGTAACCACAAAGATGGCGTTTCGTCTGAGATCCAACTCCCTCCATCCTTGTCACCACCTAAGCGAACCCCTCAGAAACATTTTCTGGTGTCGGCATTGTATGAAGATATTCACCCACCCAATAGACCGATGGAGACACAGTAAGACATGCCGTGATGGGGCTGAAAACAGCGAGGAAGGTGGTGTCTCCAAACAAGTCTCACTCAAAGAAGGAACCCTGTTCAGGTTTGGTGTGTGGGACACTGATCCTGTTATATCGCGGCCAAAATCCAAGTCTGCATCTCAGTATGGAATACGACTACCAGGAACTGGAAAAGTGGCCAGTCATCGGGGAAATGTCAACCCACAAAACTTTGACCTCCAGTGTTTTATTTGCAGACAACCATTTCAGAGCATAGATGAAATGAGAATCCATGTGAAGACACCCTGTAGCAAACCCCCAGATGTTCAAAACGTGAATCGTTTTCCTCCTGAAATTACAAATGTCATACCTTCTAAACCACCTGTGCTTCAAAAAGAGACAAGTGCATCGGATGAAAGGATTCCCATTACAAAGCCTAAAGCAAGAAATATGTCGATATCACCAAGGAAGGAAAAATTTGACCTGTTCGCAAGTTCTCAAAATTCAATCTGGAACCAGGACCTTTTAATGCTAGAGAGATGTGATGAAACAGACGGATTGCCCTTGCTGGGTGTTTTTCCACGAAAGGGCAGCCATGAGTCAGAAGAGGTTTCTTTGCCAGAGATGGGAGACACAAAAGTGCCAGAGATGGGGAAGACAGAGGTGCCAGAGATGGATGACGGAGAAGTGCCAAAGGTGGGGAAGACAGAGGTGCCAGAGATGAGTGACACAGAGGTGCCAGAGGTGGGAATGACAGAGGTGCCAGAGATGGGTAACACAGAAGTGCCTGAGATTTGTAATGCAGAAGTGCCAGAGGTTTGTGATACAGAAGTGAACAAGACAATCAGTTGTACACCTGACGTACATGCAGGTCTTGTGAAACTTGATGGAAAAATTCCAACATTGCAGCTATCTCCAGTGAGTATACCTATCGCCAAGGAAGCTACACTAAAACAAACGCCAGAGACAGTTCCATCACCAACCTTGTCTCTGGAGAATAGTTTAAAACGAAAAGCATCAGATGAGGTTTGCCCTATTCCACTTAAATTATTGAAAGAGGAGGAAAAACATAACACAACTGAGACGAACAAAGTAATACCTGTTATTAAGAGAAAACGCAAGAGAGTTTTTAAGAAAGCAAAGAAGAAAAAGACTGTTAAAAAAAATGTTTCAGTTACACTCGGTAGTGAGGAACAATCTAAGTCATTGGTTAAAAATGGCAGCATAGAAGTGACGCCAAATCCGATAGTACACGAAGTAGATAAATCTGCTGAGTCAGCAAATCCAGAGACTGAGAATAGGTCTGATAAAGATGCAACTCCATCTCTTAGAACTTTGTGCCCTAGTGTTAAGAAACATACACCAAAGAAACCACCTAGGCCACGGAAGTGTAAAATTTGTGGACGATTATATAAATCTGTAGAACAGCTGCAACGACATAACCGTTTGCCCTGCAGAGTTAAACTTACTAGAAATGTTTGCGCTAAGGTTCTCCGATCTAACAGTCAGACATCTGAGAACGGCATGATATTACAACGACGGAATAATGCCAGATCCAAGCCTATTCCACCAAAGATCATTCAAAAACGCAGACAAAAGAAACGTGTAAAAAAGTATCCTCCACCCTTTCGTGGTAACCCTAGGCTACCTCAGTACAGACTGATTTTTAATGACCTCTCAGAGAAAGAGCAGTTTTTCTTTGTATTAAATATGGTACCTAGAGATGCCTTAAATTTCCCTGTTGATGGCGCCCTAATGGTAAAAAATGACAGTGCACCTCCTCTGGATGAGGGGTCAGTGGACTTGTCGCCGCTGGAAGCCGGGGATCTTTTCCTGAGTGAAGAGCACGTGCCTCCACCCCAGCTAGAAAAGATCGACAGTATGATAGCTCTGCCTCATGACGATGCTGTCGAAGACTTAGAGCCACCAAAACTTGAGATGATCAGTTTAACAAACGACCGCCACTTTATGGACATGGTGTCACCTTCTGCAGAAAAGTGTCTTAAGTCGGTGTTTAGTCCGACGACCACAAGACATAAAAGTAAAGCCAAACGAGGGCACGTGACATCAAGAGCTAGAAAAGATCGGTACTCCATACTACATCCTATTGCCGTGGCTGCTGAGAAGCAAAACAAGATTAAGAAAGGTAATAAAACAGCGCAGCGTGGTCACAGGGTTTCACAACGGTTAAAAGAGAAGGCATTGCTGAAGGTATCTCAAGAAAAACTGGGAGATCAAGACAAAATCTCTACAGAAGGCTTTACAGAAGCAAAGGAGGACGAGGACGATATAAAACCCAGAACGTGTCAACAACATGAACATGGTAAGGAAAGACTTCAAGGAGAAAGTACTGACTCAGCGTCTAGTCAGAAGAAAGGAGTGTGCAACTGTCAACTTCCTCAAGGTACTGAAAGTATGACTGGGGCACCCGTCTCAAGTCCAAGGAAAAACTTGTTTGAATCTCTGTCAGATATCTCTTACTCCACTGATGTCGCCGTCAGTGATTCTAACTCTGCACCTTTAACTGAAAATCAAAACAAACTGTTAGAAAACATATCAGCCGCAAAGTCTCGACTGGGGAAAATTCTTTCTCCAGCCAAGTCAAAGAAAGTAGAGAAGCTCCTTGTAAATGTGAAGTCATCGGCAGCTGCTCCATTAAATACAGCTACAGATGTGAAATGCAAAAAGACAAAGTCAAGAGCTCGAAAGAGGAAACTTAAGTCGGCATTAGGAGAAAGCACCGCATTGTGTAAACTAGTAAGTGAAAATGATGTTTCTGACATTGCTATGAGGAAATCATCAATTCAAAAACCTAACCAAACTCAAACTGAACCAAATAGACCACAGCCAACAAATCGGTTAAAATTAGCGCGAAGAAACAGGTTTCCGCATTCTCAGAATGAAACTGTGCTTGAAAAATCAAAACTCCCAAATCTTTGTACAAATTCTGAAGAGCAAAAACCAGTGAAGAAGATTCGTTTCCCATTGCTGGCGAGCCGAGGTGTCCCTCGACAAATGGAGCAGTCACCACCAAATCACCAAACAACAAAGCCAACCCCTGAAGAGAAACCTTTCTTTAAGCGAAAAGTTAAAAGAGACCTCTTTGACAGGAACCTTGGTGAAACGGGCGAGTTTTGTTCAGTTCCAAAGAAAGGCGCCCAACAGGCAACTGTCAAGCAGATTCCAAACAGCGCGGCGATCCCGAAGGTTCCAGGTTTTGTTGACATACCAAACCATTCTACCTCTAGCCTATTCGGAATCCGTGAACACTCAAATACATTGATACCAGCACAACCTTTACCAATCAATTCCAGTTCCTCGGTTGCCTTGTTACCCACAAGTGCAAGTTGTTCTCCAGGAAGCAGTGTACACGAAACTAAGCCGATGGAATCCACCATATTGGAGCTATCTGATATGTACTCGACAACTGCTGCAGATGCCCGGAGCGGTTCCCAGCAGAGCACCGAGAAGGTAACCGTAGAGTATGTAGATCAAGTGACATCTTTGATAAGCCTACCGGACGTTAATATCATAGGAGATGAATGCCTCGACGGTTTCACTGAACCAGAAGTTGATGATGACATTGGCTATCTCCATGAGCTGGATACATCACTCCAAAATGACACTTTAGACATCGACACTACACCTGGCATTCACACTATTGAGCCCCAGTTTCAAACCATTCAGTTTTCCTGAAGGCATGCTGTCTCCGCTGCCATGTGTTCAGCTAGGGACAGTTTATAACCGGACATGTTCATGAAGCTTTTACTGCCACTATCCAACGGTTCTTAATATCATATTTTCTTCCGCATGTGTACATGTACGCCTTTCTTTGACATGTTGTCTTTCATCTGTAAATTTTCAAACGGCTACAGCGCCATAGCAAGTACTAAGTCATGGATCTGATCACGGTGAAAGGAGTGCAAGATCTCAGATAACTCTAGTCGTTTTCTCAGTCTTTAGTGGAAATAGGGTGAATTGAACCCTACTATTTTTAAGTGGTGGCTGATAGGTTACTGAATCTAGCTTTTATACGCATATTTGATATGATGGCTTATGGAAACATTTGGTGCTTTACGTGTATATATCATGTTATAAATACAACAGATTTACTCTCAAGTGTATGTTAATATAGATAAAGCCCTAAGTTTGTTTTCTTTAACCCGGACACACGTATATTATGGAGTGTGTAGCGCAGCTATCATAGTGTTTTACCATGCATTAAATATCTCGTATTAACTTAAAAAGTGTGTTGTCTGAACAAATAAGCACACTAATTTGATGATGTACAACAAATAATTCCCTTTAATACGATTTCTATGATCCTTACATGACATGTAAAATGAAAATCCGTAATCTCTTTTTTGGACTTGCAAAGGTGGCTTCAAAGTGATATGTAGTGTCATTAAGTCTGTAGATATATAAATGTACTCCTTTAGCCCTGATAGCTTTGAATCTTTGCAGAAGTAGTCCATCTTGTATATGTAGGTACATATATACATATATGATCTCGTACGTGCGTGCACTATAGTACAGTATCGTTCCCCGCCGTGGATATTTTAACATATACATATTGTTCTGTGGATGTTTTATATATGATTTTTTAGTATAGAAAATATACCGCGTTTCCTTTCATATATACGATTTCGTGTTTGTGGTTTGATCAGTAAATATACATATCATTCTTGATACAATCGCGAATTGTGGGTTCGAATCCAGCTTTCTCGCCTGTGATGGAATTGGGCACACATGCTCGCCTCAGACACTTGGCAGCCAGGGTTTGACCGCGAATCAATTCAGCCAATACTGAATTGGCGCAATATTTCACATTTCCGTGTCATCGTCACGATATATGGAAGCAATAATGCCAATGTGCTTTAGGGATTCATTCATTTCTTCGTTTTTTGGGCCAACCCCCAAACTTATTCGTTTACCTACAATAACACGAGTTGTACAGAATTGCCTTTGTTGGGAGAAAGGTATTTGGCACACCTTCGTTTCTGCAGTTGTGATTAGACCCTTGTTTAGTTCAGTAATAGAGGGCAGTCTCTGGGCCCTGGTGTGTCTGCCCTATGCCAGGTCAACGCATATAGTAAAGGTAAAACACGAATCGGACATACGCGTTATAATATCTGTTACAAATTCCCGGTTTGGGTTCGGCCTTCTATAAGGAGACTATCATATTACTACCTTATTTCTATAAGGTTTTTTTTAATTACCGGTATTTGATCTTTGTCATTCGGGAAGAGATATTCCATACAGTCCGTAGAATGATATAAAGATGTCACTGGGACACTTTAATAGCGATCCAGATCGTGTACTGTTATGTTCTTTTCTAAAATACGTCACTGTTTCTTAACAGCTGTGGTGGTATAAGCAAAGCAGTAGTTCGTATACACTACAGTGCACCAGCAGATCGAGAACGTTGTGTTTATACAGAGGCTACAATCGACTTCTTTACGCCCAAAATGTTTCCTCTGTTGAGAATTGTACGTGGGAAGGTCCGCCAGAAACTTGTGGATGATCGTGGGTTTCCTGCCACCAATGCTGACAGACATCGTGAAAGTGAAATATTCTTGAGTACTGCGTAAATCACCTATCAAATAAATAAATAAATAAATAAGTCTATTAAGAGTTTGTACATCGCTTATGTAAACATAAAAAGAAGACACGATGGGTGTCCACCCATACAATTATCTACTTTGTCCGCACCTGCTGAACTGGAAGCTGTATCGAGGGATAGGACATAACAATATCTGTACTGTCAACAAAGATTCAATATTGTTTAGTTCGTTTCACTCTGGTTTGATGTCGCTTTCAACCTTATTTCGGCTACATGGCGGCCATGTCTTCTTATAGAAGGTCGAACCCAATTCCGACGTATTTATAATGCTGACGCCATACCGTACACACCAGGTACAATGTACTACCCAGTTACATTATAAGAACATCGGTTCCACCGGCAGTTGACTTATTTCGCTGAGCGCCAAGCAAGGTAGTTCGATTTGGGATTAAAAACCCGGATCTTCCGTTTACGAGATAGGCTTTCTCTCCACTGCACCGCTACTGCAGGTCTCCGTTAATGCAATGATATAACACGCAGCATCATGGATTGTTTACAGAACTTTCGGCCAGTTCTTGGACTATGATTGAAAATTTTATTATCATGCTAAATAATAAAGCCGTAAAGGGCAAATTTTGTTTGTCTTGCTTTCCAGTTAGTTGTTTTTACGAGCCAAAGATATGTTTGCTATTCAAACCATTGGTGTCAGTCATAAATGGGTTTGTAAAAACAGATTTACACTTGTAACAATGGGTACTAAGAACCTGAGGTCAATTTAGACTTTACTGATACAATTATTTATTGGTGTACTCAAGCACTATGGTGGGAGGAATTTGGGCAGAGCGGAGTGGAAACCCACGACCATCCGCATTAGACTTTATTTAGCAGCCTATATCCATATAAGTGATATATCCACATATGTGAAATATTCTTGAGTATGGCGTAAAATACCGATCAAATAAATTTATCACATAACGCATAATTGTCATTCATACCGGCCCATGACAGATTATTCATATCACCCTAGGTACATAACACTTCTGAAAACATTTAATTGGCTGCAAAGCGCTACTTCACGTCAACCTACACGCAGTTTTTTTTACTACGAGAGACAGTGATGTTTTTCAAAACTGATAAATGGAGGAGAGAAACAATTAGACATAAATTTTAAGAGAAAGTCGAGGGAGAAATATTACACCTTCTAAGTTATGGAACCCTTCAATTTACCACTCGACCAGCTCCGCTGCGAAGACATGAAGTACACGACAGACGCTTTTTTTTAGCAGAGGATTTTTGCCGTTCGAACAGCTTTTTTTTATTTAGCAGCAAACACAACTCCTTTACATGAATCTTATTTTAAGCGGTCATTTTACAATAACAGATCCTCAGTGATGACACGGCGATTACGTCCGCTGTTATCCCATGAAACAAATGTCCCATGAAACCAAACAATACTATAGGCAAAGTTCCCGTAAACATCTCCGATCTCGTCCATGAAATGAATGACAACATTGTTACTTACAGTTTCAGGCCACAAAACTTCGTACCCATTAACACTTACATTCGCTTAAACAGCTATCAGCACAAACGGTTGTCAGTAATTGAATCCAAATTCCCCTTCAACTTCGAGATAAAAGCGAAACCGAAGCTCTCTGTAGAGGTCAGAGCCCTGTTGCCTTCCATTAGCCTACCTTTTACACCTCAGTACACCCAGGGGCCTCAGTCGGTTAGCGCGCAGCGCAATGACCCGAAGCCTCTCACCAATGAGGGGCTGTGAGTTCAAGTCCAGCTCATGCTGGCTTCCTCTCCGGCCGTACGTGAGAAGGTATGCCAGGAATTTGTGGACCGTCGTGGGTTTCCTCCGGGCTCTACCCGCTTTCCTCCCTCCATAATGCTGGCCGCCGTCGTATAAGTGAAATATTCTTGAGTATGGCTTAAAATACCAATGAAATTAATAAATCAATACATCCAGTCTAGGGCCGATAAAAAGTTTTTGTTCATTCTCACGGATGTCTCAGCTATCAATTCCTGGTAGGTATCACCATGTGTCATCACTGGTAAATCACTTATGAAATGCTAAGCTGCCATATCAATTCAAGCCACATAAAAGTCACAATACAGAAATTCTCTGGTATACTCTCTTTTGATAACGGCCTTGAAGCTTGTTGAGAAGAGAAAGTACTGTATCTGCTACTTGACAGGTTGATCCTGAATGGCACAGCCACAGAGTATATTTTAGCACCGATCTGATGGCTCTAGTCAGTTGTGCTAATAAAACAGAACCTGTCCTTACAAGGCTTATTTTAATGTGTGGTTTGGTTTGGTTTGGGTTATGTATTGTTTATGCTAATTAATGCTAATTTTATCCTCATAATTTTCGCAATTCTTAAATGGACAAATATGAAAATTAACACTTCAGAATGGTGAATACCTTACATGGGACTGGATTTTAGCACTGGTTTGACTGGTGTACTCATCCATGCTAATTTTTGATGTTCGTAGTTCAAAAGTTGTTAAATTTTTATCATGACGCTGTCCACACTAGTGTGCAGAGGGGAAGATGACCTATTTGTTTTCTACAGGCCTACAAGTAACAGCCTACACAAAAATATCCAAGCCCTCAAAGGAATATGTTAAACTGTTCACAAACCTTAAAAGATGAAAGGCTTGGTACTGTGTACATGTTACAGTTTGCTACCATCAGAGAATTATAGGAATAACATCTGACAAATGTCAGTTTCATAGAACACATCAGAAACACTAATATAAAACTGATGAATTCTACCCCAATCAGCAGAAATCAAAGAAAAAATATATCAACTACCTTCAACTACCCATATCTAATATCTCATCTCATCTTTTGGAAGAGATATTAAAGTCATCTGCAAAAGAAACCTCCCCATAACTTTTGATTATAGAAAAAAAAAATGTGCTTTGAGTAAAACAGACATGACAGGTATCAAAGCAATATAGTTTCCATCAAACAGAATAACGCAGCATATGCTTTAACAATCTGTAACACCAACTTAAAATCAAGAAACATGCTTAGCCCTTGAATGTACATGTCTGATGGAAAATTAACCCTAGTTTGAAAACTAACCTAATGTACGTTATGTAAATTTTCAGCCAGTCAAGAACTTTATGAATCTTTAAGACCATATATGTACTATTTCAATCACATTAAATATCAATTGCAACTGTATATGACAATCTGACACACACAGCTAGTAGACGACAAGGTGGCTGTCAGCTTTCAGATCGTTAAATATGACAATCAATGTTTAATTTAAACAGTACCTCGATAATGACTTATGGAGTGGTGTAATCTGTTATAAACTGAAACTAACATGTCTTTTCGGTTTTGGGGTAATGTGTTTATGTCATGCCAATGACTTCCTCAAATCTTCTGCCACCTTCACTTCTCGATTTGTATCCTTTCAATTCCTGCATGGCATTAGTGCTTAAACCATCATGATGGCTGTTATTCCTTTAAGCTCTGGATACACCTGTCTAATTCCTCTTTCAAGCTCATTATCTGTGGGTGATAAATCTTACGCACTTCTCTCTTGGTCATTTCTGCCAATTCAGCCATGGTGTACACGACGAGACTGGCCTGTCTCCGGAAGTAGACATTTCCTTCTTCATCCTCATGGATGGGATGAAGGTTGGAGCAGGTCACAGCACTCTCTAAATTCCTGTAGTCACTCGAGTTCCACGCTTTAATGCGAACTTCAATGACATAAGATGGGTGAATCTGACCCATGTTTTTCTGAGCAATGGCGTCCTTATCACACCAACAGAAGCGATGCGTCCGTAACTGATGTGGTCTGCGACGCTCTTCGTCAGTGGACATGTCCAATATATGTTTTTCATACGCACACTGTTGCTGTTTGGCTTGCTCTGATAAAGCCTTATCCAAAACAGGGATGAACTGCAGTTTGTACCGGTGAGGCCCCACTGGTGGAGCATAGCGCGTCATCAGATCATCCAAACTGGCTTGAACATGGTCTTTCTGATACTGGGTGAGATCTATTCCCTGTACAGTCCCGTCGTCCAGGATTCCCATGTATAACGTGCCACCGTTGCCCGTGTTCAAAAAGCCATTTATGTTCCTGGACACAGCCTTGCGCGTGGGCCTATCTTGGTTTGCGTGCACCTGTGAGCTTGGAGGTAACTCCTCAACTGCTAGGTTTCTGTGACCTTTGAACTCATGCAGAGAATCTTCTTCAAAAGGAATAACAGTATCTTTCTCGTAATATTTCACACACTTGTTCTTATCTTGTGAGCTGGCCATCTTCCAGGACCACAGTCTGAGGATATAGTGAAACGAAACCACGTCATTAGTATCCCGCGGTTTCTTGAGAGTGATCTCCCTTGGTACGAAATCGCTTGAATCTAGGGACAAGTGGTTTGTTTACAAATGGCGGCTGTTTGTCGAGCGCGCTAATGAGAGGTTGAATTAGCTATTTACGTCAACGATTCGACATAGTAGAAGTCTTTTCGTTCGTGGCTATAACTTTGAAATACGTTTGTTGAATCTGTAAGTAAAGATTAAGCGTCTACGTACCAAATATGCTGTAGATTTTGAACTTCTGTGCCTTGTTAGTCTGCCATTTAAACAGCAACAACAAAATAGTGGTCTCAAATACATTGCACGTTTCTTCATGTCCCCGCTGAATATCAGTTAGAAACCGGCAACGTCTGTCCGCAGAGATGACCTCTGTTTTTCACTCTGAGCTCTCTAACTCTTGTAACAGGTATCCTAACACTTGGTAATCGTGATCAAATCGGACTAATAAACATTTCCAATAATTCCCCGGAAAATCTGTTATCTTCCTTTCCAGATCTGATTTAAAATTCTGACAAGTTACATTAGAGACTGGAGCTGCAAAACGTTCAGCTCAATAGAGATTTGTAACGTTGTTCTTTTTGCTGCTTTTGCCAGCTTTTGTGGTAGAGAGAATGAACTGATTTTGAATTTGAGTGTAAAATACAGTATTCAGGTGATGCATTAATATTTTCCTTACCTTCTGCAGTTTTTATTTAGATGATGCGGATGGAAAACTTTATCCTGAGGGCTTCTTAGCTGGATATTAAGAGTGTTAAATAAGCTTTGCTAAGAGGAACATCAGCCATGTCGCTGAGAACCCGAATCCGTGGCTTCACAGCATGGGTAAACATGAGGCTGCTTCCGTACAGTCAGCTGCTGAACAATGTGCTGATGGACATACTGACTGGGACAAACATGAAGGTGCTGATAGAGAGCATTACTGGACGAGAGTTACAACACCTGCAGAGCTTTGATGGGTAAAGACAAAGTAATCAACTAGCAATACTGTCATATACATGTACTGTGTTGATGTATAATTATCAATGAGAAATGCTTGATTCCAATTAAGTGTGTGTTAATGAAGTTAATACAGTGTTAATCTGCTAAACATTGCAGAGAATTGTGAGCGTATTTATTCAGTTTAACATTAGTGTTTAAAGCAAAAAATGTGCACCCATCTTATTATGTTTTTCTGTGCTTTAGGTTAACAAAGCAGCAGAGACTGACCAGATTTGACTGGATTGTGGATGAACTGAAGAAATGCAAGGTTATCCCAAAAGATGTGAAAGTGGACAGCAGACTGTGCGCCAACAGAAATGCCGACCAGGTGAGAGTAACTCCTACCAGGAATTCTCATTTATGTCATCCCTGAAAAAGTCTCTTAAATTGACCAATGTTCTGCAAATAAAAAACAGTGTACATGTGTACGAAGAGCACTGGTTTATGTCACCATGTGCAATTGATTTTAGTGTATGTTGAAATGAAGAGAATGTTCCAATGAATCTCTTACTCTTTCTGAATGAAGAAATGTATGGAAGTACATCCCTAGATCAGCCTTGCACTCTCATGACATTGAGTCCTTTCACTCCAACATGTTTTTCTGCTGGTGATAACCTGTGGCAACCTTCTTTCTGTAGCCAGTTACATGTATTTCTTTCAAGCAGTATCTCAGCTCTTTCCTTTACTGAATTCTTAAACCTGGTGTTATTTGAGCCTTTTTGCACAGCTGTGTACTCAGCTTATGACCATTGCACTAAGCTGAAGAACATGGGGAAGCAGCACATTTTTAGTCCCTTAAGGTGGAGCTTCAGTCTAGGGTTAAATAGAATCTTGACTGTAGTGCAATGTATGTAACCTTGCAATGTATGCATCAGTTCCTGTTTTCATGCCCTTAATGTGAGGTGATTACAATCTGGTGGGAAAGTAATGTTTGAAGTCAATTAAATGGCATCAGAATCCTGCTGTTGGGCATCTGCCAAGTGCCCTTTGAGTAAAAGCATGCCTGTTCTGTAATGGTTACCTAAAGTCTTGAACCTGACATGATATGTGACTTCCTCAGGTCTTCCACTTGCTGTGGTGGCTTATCTGCTATGATATCTGGTTTGTGTGGGAGAGACTAGAGTACTTACAGCACAATGATGACGAGGTCCTCACGCAGGTCATCTTTAAGGTCAGTTCTGTTAGCACATGCATGTAGATGTTGTGAAACTTGTATCAGTATGTTGAGGCAAGAATATATAGTCTGGCTGTATTAAACTGCAGCCATATGTGGGAAGGTCTGCCGGCAAACTGCGAATGGTCGGGAAATTTCCACCTGGCTCTGCCTGGTTTCCTCTCACCATAATGCTGGCCGCTGTCGTATAAGTGAAATATTCTTGAGCACTGTGTAAAACACCAATCAAATAAATAAATAAATGTATTAAACAGTGATGTGTTTATATACTAGTGCATGATACAAGTTTAGTTTTACATGTTTACATGGTATTAAATTTCATGGTGAAATTGTCAAAGCCTGAGAAAATATTTGAATAAAGTTTTATCATTGTATTGTGAAGTTACACTGCTAGTAATACACATGTATATATGATTGACGTCTGACTGATTGTTCTGTGTGTTTCAGTGGACTCCAGATCCCCCTCCAGCCAAAAAGAAGAAAGCTAAAGCCAAGACGGCCTTACTAGCAGGTTTTGGTTCATCCGCTGTTGTGGAAGAAGAACCAGTGAAGGTAGTTATAGTGCTGACATGACTATCTCTTCAGGAGACACATTCTACCATGCTGGTGTAGGAACTTGCCGTTTGGAATGACTGTGACTGCTAGTCTGTTCAGTCAGTAGAACTGTAGGGCCTATATACTGAATGTTGTTTGTCTTTCAGTCTCCATCATACACATTTATAGTGTTTTTGTTTGAAAGATATTTCCGTAAAGTTTGGTAAATGTCATAACTATAATAGGAGACAGTTTCCCTTTATCAAAATTAAAGCCGTTCAAATTGTTTTTGTGTTTAACTTTTTTGGACTGTTTCATATGTATGCATAGATAGTGTTATCCTTACTGTCATGACCTGCTGTTCAAGCTACATATAGCATGTACAAGTTGTTTTGGACTCCTGCACTTTTTAATATTTACCTTATATTTAAGGTAAAGCATTTAAAGGGCTGTATTACAGACCTCTTGAATAATTACACGGAGCTGAAAGCTGGCTCATGGCTTCATCATGAACGAATGCTGTTAGCATGTGGACAACATCGACCTCGTTTCAAAAGCATTCATTGTTTTGGTCTCTAGATGGAATTTGGATTTGCTGATCAGTGGGATAAATTCCCAGGAGAAGATTTTGTGAAGAAATTCAAGACAAAATTTCGTGAAGTTGATTCTATGCCAACAGCAGAAGACTGCATAGTGGAGTTAGTTAATACACAGCTCAAGGTACGCTTATTTACACCTACATGTACCTTCTATGGTTCCACCTGTAAATAGTAACATTCCTTTGTGTTTTGTAAAATTTCATGTGCAAACATAAACTGCTTATGCCCTAAAGTTTAATGGTGTAATGCATTTCCCTTTTCACATTTCCAAGTTTTGATGTCGTATGTATCGTGTTTGATGTGTACAATCATTGTTTGTGAAATCAGTCATTTGCATTTGTTTACACCCTTAGAAAACAAAGGAAGGAAAAAGACTCAATGTTGAAGTAAGTTTTATCTTTATTATAAATGTAAGCTCTACATTTAAAAATTAACTTTTACAATGTTCATAAGCAATCAGTTAATACTGTTTTTATTTTTCTGTAATAGTAATGTGTATTCAGCGAATATGTTTAGATTGCTGTAATGATTTCAGCCAATTGTGAAATCAGAATAATACATATCATTCTTATTGAGCCAAATGTGTTATTGTTTGTTTGAAGTCTATCGATGACCTGGCTGATAGCAGGGTGTTATGTGGCCTTGTTAATTCATACGTCCCAAACACTTTCAACACTGAGATGTTACTGAATGACAGGTAAATTAAAATATTATCTGTTATTTCTTTTGAAATGAACTATTAATTTTTTTTTAATCACATGTATTATATGTGTAAGTATTACCTTCGTTCTTCTAATTTTTGGGATGTTTGGTTTTCTCTTTTTAGCCAGTATACATGTTATTGTAGGAGGAATACCGTTTCTCTTTTCAAACACTGTTTGTCCATCTAATGAACAACATACGAAAATCTTTACTTCTCTGAAAACACTGGAGGAGAAATGAAAATATTACCTTTTAGTACGACTAATATTGTTCTAAAAATTAGAAGAATTAGGGTACATGTATATGTACTTTAAATCTGATTATTTTCCTAAGACAGCCATGTAGATTATACATGACACATAGGTTGCAATCTAATATACTGAAACCTGGAAATGTCCTTCACCATATTCATATGTATTGCTTAAGGTGTCATTTTACCAGTTACATGACAGCTTTCCAGGGGTATGTGGGTATGTTTTGGTGTTAGTAGGTTAAATCTTTGCGAGACACAGAACTTGTAAAGACATGGTTATGACACATTTCTGAAAAAAATAAAGTGAATAATTGCTTGATTACTTCCCTTGAACTCTTTTTACAGTTTAATTTATGCATCTTTATTGTGGTGGTAAGCTCAATCTTTCTGTAACTCACATTGCCCTTAGCGAAAGTGGAATGATGGGCCATGTTGTTACTGGACAGATTCTCCTCTTATTAACATCTGATGTGATGCTACATCACTGTTTGACTCTGCAGGTATAAACACACTTGCACAGGTACACTAATACTCATCGGCAGCTGCGTAGTTTTTTAACAAGGAAGTTGTGATACAGTAGAAGGTGTACAGTCACCACAAGGTGAACAGATTTCTCTGAATTGTGATAAAACTGTATCAAATGGCAATACACATGCTCTGCTAGATTTTTCCAGTGTAGTCATGGTAACAGAATACCTTTTGGTGTTTTGGACAGGTGGACAATAAACTTGGTTTTAAGGACTGTAGACAAAATGTTTCACCAAGAGTCTCCTTTTGATTCTGAAGATCTGGTTGAGGTAGGTCATAAAAAAGTGGGGATGGGACAGACAATGTATTTCTAAGAAACAATTAAGAAACCCTATACATTGCACGGTAATATCACCTCTGGCAATTCTGAGAGTTCTATTAATCTTATAAAGGTGTTTTGAGGTTGGTTGAAAGGTAGGGTGATATACTATTGAAAAATGGGGATTTTAGTATTATATTTTATGACATTTATTGTCTCATAATAATGCTCTTTTGGGAATGAAATTTTAGATTATTTACCTTATATTGAAAGGCACTAAATGTTTTTATAGAGAGAAAATATTTTCATTTGTTTATGACAGGTATATCAGCATTGAAAGTGAAGAAATGATTAGTTAACTGTTTGATTTATATCTACATGTTTGACAACATCTGATGAAATTTAGTATACCTGTATTTATGTTTTCATAATTATTTGTATAACGTGGCATACATATGTATCTATTTCTAGTCAACATTGTGTAAGTGGGAAAGTTTTGAGTATGGTGTTGAACAGCAATCAAGTAAATAGATTTTTGTTTCTTACTTAATTTTTCAGGCAGACGCAATGTCAGTGTGTGCGTACTTCTGCTACTTCTTCATGGTGGCGTTCAAGTTTCGACAGTGCAATGCTGTAGTCAGGAGGATAGTGAGTGGCTTACTGTGTTCGCTGATTTCTGGCTTTATAAACTGATTAACTCCTTTTGCCAATTGCCTGTGTGTTCAAAACGCTGAATTGTTAGAGTGTCAAAGGTTTTAACTTGGAACTTGTCAGGTACCTGACAGGGGAGGTAATTCTCCACAGCACCTCCACCAATAAACCTGGCTCACCTTGGACAAGATAAGTTTTCCTGATTTGGCATAAAGCCTATAACAAGTAGATGCATGAAAAAGTAAACAAATATATATATATTATAAACATGTTAAACATAGAATTTTAAACACATGACATTCATCTAAAGTTTTTATGCACTAATTCATACAATAATTGATTAACATAGTTGAATGAAACGTGTATAATGGAAATTAACTTATGATAGCTATATTATATATGGCTAAATAATTACAAAATGAGTGCCATGTTTATGTGTTGTTTCAGGACTGGTTGTACCGTCTGGTGAGGGAGGCCAATCATGACCTGGATCAGTTACCAGCTGTGGTGGCCAGCAGAGGGGACATGGAGGCCAGACAGACGCTCAAGGTTAACATTGACACCCACAGAGAAGGTAAGGGTTTGGGCTAATGCATCCAGTCTAGTTTTGTGTCCAGCTTGAATATTCCATTCCTAGGCTGAGTACATGGGTATTGGGAAGCAGTGCCACATGACATATGCAGGGGAGATAACTCCAGGCAACGTCTAGTGCTGACTTCTTGATCGGTGATGGATATATGTCAGTAAGTTTGTCAGGATGTGACAAAGTGCATTGATTCGACTTAACTTTATGCACACAGTACCTAGTCTTTATAGATCTTAGCAGTAATTTATCTTTTTGACTTTTTCGTATATCACTGTTCTTAATTTAAGACAGAAATAGCTGAAAATTCAGAGATTTAAAGCCTTTGTGTTACAGGTGGAATTTATATTGTGTAAGTTGGAGCAGAAGCAATGCTGATCTATAGGTAAAATAAGTCTGATCCCATAAAGCTAGAAACTCCATACTGTCAAATTGAACATGTTATGCGTGTAAATGTACATACTTAATTATTTGTTTGACAGCTATATCTAAGTTGGAGAATCGCTTTGACGTTGACTATTGCAGAGAGTGGATAGCTTGGGTGGAACAGGTCCAAAAACAGGTATGTTTGCCTATAATTTCACTGGACCGCCTTGGTGGCCCAGTGCGCCCACCTCAAGATCAGGAGATCTGTTAAAAATCCAGGGTCGGGTCATATCAAAGACTGTTGAAAATGGTACTTGTTGCTGCCTTGCTTCGCACTCAGTGCTGAGATGTTGGAGCAAGGAAACATGATTGGTCGGCTCGGTGTCAGTATAGTGTGACTGGATAGGGTGTTATGTCTGGCCCTTGGCATGATGTTCCAGTGACGACAGCACTTCTGCTGTTTGAACCCTGCCACAAAGAGACATGGTTTATATATACATTCTACAGACTCCTCGTTGTCATATGATGTAAAATCTAGGCATACGTACATATAATTTCATGAGATTTTTTTACTTACCATGCTGAACTAAGTAAGGGAAAAGTTGCATGAAATTACATGTCATTTGTGACTAAATCTCATATAACACCTGATATTATGTTATCAGATTATTACCCTTCATATATTTTGTACAGCAGGATGATTTGTTGGTGAAAAATACCATGGAATTATACATGGAACAGCATTGTTTAGAAGAATTCATAACATGATATTCTTAATTTCTCAATGCTTGGTTTATACATATTCATTTATAGGGGTTTTTTTTCACACTACTTCAAATATGATGAATTCATGGACTATTGGCCTTCAGGTGCGAATTCAGATACAGGAGAAGATTAAGAAGAAGTTTGAGACTGTGACAGTTCCTCGTAATATGACCATCACTGACATCTGTCTGTCCATGGTCGTTAACCTGGTAAGATGAAGGTCTGGGGTTAGTCTAGGCATTTTTTGGTGGGATGAGTGGGGTTTGGGGGTAGGGATCTGAGAGGGGTTGAGAGGGGCTGCTTCTGTGGTAGCTCTGTATAGTGTCGTTTGAGACTGTGACAGTTCCTCGTAACATGACCATCACTGACATCTGTCTGTCCATGGTCGTTAACCTGGTAAGATGAAGGTCTGGGGTTAGTCTAGGCATTTTTTGGTGGGATGAGTGGGGTTTGGGGGTAGGGATCTGAGAGGGGTTGAGAGGGCTGCTTCTGTGGTACCTCTGTATAGTGTTGTTTGGGACTGTGACGGTTCCTCGTAACATGACCGTCCCTGACATCTATCTGTCCATGGTCGTTAACCTGGTAAGATGAAGGTCTTGGTTTAATTTGAAGGTTGTCAGTGATAGGAAGGTGTGGGGAGAGTTTACTTGTGCCATAGTTACATACAGTGACATTTGAGTTAAAGACATAGAGAAAGGTCTGAATGTTAAACTTAGTCATGAGAATGCACTTCAGATTTCAAAAGCTGTCATCAGTCTTTACATGTTGTAATAGAGTTTCTGCAAAGAACCTATCTTGTTGCCTAATTAGTGTATTTGTCCCAGAAATTCATCCAAGAAAAGCATTTACAGAAGCAAATTAAGGTAATAAAATATTATTTTTTTAACTGAAACTTACGTTTTACTAGTAAGATATCATGCTACCTTCCAGACAAACCTTTATAACAGATAGCAGATGAATAGAACTCTGAGTAACTTAAGTCGTGGCTGTACAGTACTTGTCTGAAGTTTATTTACCACACTGAAACATGGCCAGTTTTTAGTGAAAATTGTTAAGGCAATATTGAAAGTGAAATCTGACTGTGAAATTTTGCTTGCAGCATCTGACAAATGGCTCAACGTTCATCCAGTCGGACGGCTCCAAGGAGACAATGACAGACGGGAAGAAGCTTGTGCTCCTGGAGCGGGCCACGGGCGAGTTCAGGGAAGACTTCACTACCAAGGCCAAAGGTCAGCCTCACTAGTAGCACACTGTTCATAGGTGCAGTGGTAGTATGAACTGTGTATTTATGAATGTGGTATATAAAGTTCATTTTATGCATGTGCATATAACTTTTGCCGATTATTAAAGGGAGTAAATCTAAACTGATATTATGTTGTGAAAGCTAGAAAATGAAGTATTTCTCAAGGTTGGAGTCATTGATAGCATGAGTTAGACTTGAATCTCTTATTTAGAAGCTTGTTACAGTCAAATAAAGAGGAAAGCTCTGAGCAAGCACTCAGTACAGTATACCACCTAGGTTGTGCAAAACCTGCAGATGTACAGTCCAAAATGATTTCATCACAAGTGATTGGGACACTGCTTTCCAATCAACTTGTGGCCTCCATGGCTAATAAGGCCAGTGCAGTAGCGCAGCTTAATGACCCATGAGCATCTCATCAGTGGGGTTGCTGTGAGATCAAGTCCAACTCATGCTAACTTCTTCTCCTGTCATACATGGGAAGGTCAACCAGCAACCTGCGAATGCCTGTGCATTTCCACCAGGACTCTTCTTGATTTCCTCCTGCTATAATGCTGGCTGTTGTCCTGAAACTGAAAGATTCTGGAATACAGGGTAAAATGTCGTTCAGATAAATAAATAGAGAAATCGAACGGACACTAACAGCAACTCCACCATGGATCATTGCTGATGCTGTTGGAGAGTTTTCAACAAATATTTAATGAAAACATTATTTGTGACACATATAATTACATACCTAAATTCCATACATAGATACATCAAACAGAATGTTTGACTTCAGTTTATTTCCCTCTTGTTTCCTTGAAGCCTCGATCAAGAAAATACTGCATCTGCCTGAGAGTGGCTTTTGCGAAATTGTCCCTGAAAAATTTCCTCAGTATGAGGTAAGTCTTTTAAGCAAAGGCTCTGTGGTCATCCTTAACAAGGGCCTAATTGGACAAGCAGTGTTCATGCTGACAGTGTTCATGCTCTCAGTGTTCATGCTCTCAGTGTTCATGCTCACAGTGTTCATGCTCACAGTGTTCATGCTCTCAGTGTTCATGCTTGCAGTGTTCATGCTGACAGTGTTCATGCTCTCAGTGTTCATGCTCACAGTGTTCATGCTCACAGTGTTCATGCTCTCAGTGTTCATGCTCACAGTGTTCATGCTCTCAGTGTTCATGCTCACAGTGTTCATGCTCACAGTGTTCATGCTCTCAGTGTTCATGCTCACAGTGTTCATGCTCTCAGTGTTCATGCTTGCAGTGTTCATGCTCTCAGTGTTCATGCTCTCAGTGTTCATGCTCTCAGTTCAGACAGTTGTCTCATGAACAAATGTCCATCTCATATGATCTGTGGAGATTTAATGTCAGGGAGTCTGGTGATGCTGTTTCTTATGTCTGCTTTTTTCTTCCGTTCCACTCATGAAACTGAGTGAGTGGAGTGTTCCCGAGTGTGCTGTAAACACCAAATAATGAATGAATCAAGGTTGTGTATTTCATCACATGTATAAAGGCTAGTCAGTTATTTACCCCCCTAGATTTCTAATGTGATTTTAACAAACAGTTTTATTTTCATTATACAGATTACAAATTTGCATTGAAATTTAACCTGTTTGGATATTTTTTTGATATTTTTTCTACATGCATTTTGGACTGTAATGTGCTTTTTTTTGTTAATAAGGCTTGAAAGAGGGAGTCTTCTGACAACTTGTGCTTTCACAAATACAGTGACATAATATTTTAAATTTTAAGCCTCAAGTGTTGTAAATGATACATTTTTTTTTCAGTTTTACTTTGAATGCCCAAGCCGTAACAGACAAGTGAAGGCAGGGACGGTGATACTGTATCAAGTGTTCCCGGGGACCACCACCACCTGGCAGAGAATGTTCTTACGAGCTGCTAAGGAGAACGACTTTGACATGGTGGAGAAGATGGTCATTTTCTTCAAGGACCAGAAAAGATTTATCAACTGCCGCGAACCCAAGACCCTCTTCACAGCGTTGCATTGGGCCTGTCGTAATGGTAACAAGGTGGGTCAGTGATAGGTATTGAGCAATTCTCTTAACTTCAGAATCATTTTAAATCTATTTTAATGTGAGACTTGAAAGATTCTGTGCTGCTGAGACTAAAAAAATAATATGATTATCCAGTAACACCAATGGCTTAAGATTATCCAGTGATACTGATGAGAAGAAGGCAAGTTGTGGTAATGAATGATAATGATATGTGATAGACAGGCTGTGTCGGCTCACATTTCCACATAATAGTCAATATCTGAAGTGTGTGTAGTATCTAGTGCATGAATGGGTTCCGATTAATGGAATTGTTTTTTCTAATAAACAATCTTGTATCTCAGTAATGTTATCTAACCAAGTCTGAGAAAGGAATACAGCTTCTTTTCTTCTGGACAAGGACATTAAAGTGTGACTGCGAATTTAGCCAACTTTGTTCAGCTGTAATAATGTTGCCTGTGAATGGAAACCTTAATCAAGGAAAGGAAGAAGTACTTCACTTTGTGCATCATTTTTGCTCTATATTTAAGGCATTTTGCTGCCATCTTCAAACCCTCTTCAGTACAAGGTTACAGGTTATAATTAGAGTATAAATAAATCACAAAGTGTATAAGCTTGAAATAGGAATGCTGATTGATCAGGTTTAAAAACCGGTAACACATGTGCAAGAATTCCTTGAGAAGTGACTGAGGATTTTTCTGTTCTGTGTATGTGGGCATCAGTTCACTAACACTTGCACTGTGTCTTAAATCTGATGTCAGAAGTTGTTGGGTCACAAGTTTACCATTTGGTACATAGGCTGGTTTAGCTACAATGTACATGTAGTCATGGCAATATGAGTTTTTTGTGCATTTGAAACAGTCATATCATTATAAACTGCCTTGACTGCTTTGAGATGTATGTCAGGACCTTTACATGATGTGACAGGATGTAGCTGAGAAACTTCAGTTAGAGAGTATTCCTTTATTCTCTGCATCTGTACCTTGTGTTTAATCCAGGATGTACCTGAGAAACTTCTGTTAGAGAGTAGTCCTTTATTCTGTGCATCTGTACCTCATGCTTAATCCAGAAAGTAGCTGCCTACCTGCTGGAGAATGGGGCCAACATGGAGGCCAGGAACGCCTTCAAGTGTACACCAATATTCAGTGCTGTGGAAGGTTTGCACAGAGACATCTGCCATGTAAGTGTCTGCATTCCTATTATGGAAAATGAAATGTTTCTACACAGTGTACTTTATTATGTGAACACTATTGCAGACGTGTACGTTAATATTGTAATCACCATATTTACCACATATTGTTTCATTAATAATTTAACCAAATTATGCGAGTGGTGTTGGAAATTGTGTATGGTCAACTGGTCAGGCATATTTATTTTAAATGACTGGAACTAAAATAGCCAGAAAATAGCATAGCAAAATGTAAAAAACTTCATTTAGCTTTTTCACTGTTTGAACAGGGCACTCACATGTAAAGGCAGGAAAATCTAGAGTAAAACAGCTAGCGATCTACATGTATGATTTTACTTTTGTTTCAGTTGTTGGTGGAATGGGGCTGTGACATGCATGTAGCAAACATCAAAGGTCAGACGCCTGTGGAAACTGTGAAGAATGATGAATTCAGGATGTTCTTAGTGGGTGAGAGGCTTTGTTATGACAAATGGTGGCTGTATGAAATACACATCTGTTCTTGTTATATGATCAGTTGTATTAATTTAGTTGATTGGATTTTTATGTCGTCAGCATTATGGTGGAACAATTGTTTGTATGAATAGTCATGATAGTACACGTAGTCAATTCCATACCTGACTGGCATTTGAAACATACATGTGTATGTTTTCTTAGAAAATATATTCATTTCATTATTTTTAGCAAGATTTTTATTGAAAATTGTGTAAAATTTGTGCTTGTTATAACCCTTTCACAGCTTCAAAACAGAGTATATATTTGTATATATGCATACATATAAAATTACTGCCCAGCACTCTCACTCGCTCAGTCCAGAAATCAAACCTGTGTGCATTGTTCTCCTGATTACAGAGCTGTACAACCATTACTCTATGTCTGTGCCTAAAATCATGGAGGGTAATGTTGGCTTGCTGGAGGATCTCGTACTGGCACATAAGACAGGACTGCTGGGATTTGCCAGCCTCAACAGCAGGTGTGTGATCTAATGGCAAGGGTGTTCTTGTCATAACCAATCAGACTCTGCTGCTGTATCGCTCTCACTGCTTTAGCTGTAGCTCTTAGTCAGGTGTTTATCAAGTATGTGCTGAAGGGAGGTGGTTTTCTCAAGGCATACTGACCCTGCCCCCTCCCACCTCCCCCCCAGATTACCCTGTCTGCAGTTTTATCAGATCCATTTCCTTTGATTTTAAATTACATTGTTAAACAAATGTCAGATATTTAACCAGATTTTATCTGATGCAGGCTCCTACATGTACTCCGCTCACCCAAAAAAATTTTCAGATATGGACATTATTTCTTCAGATGTGGCGGAGTTTATTCTAGGCTCTGCTCAGTTTCCTCCACATAAATTTATACTTGCAAGGAATGAAATAATAATAAGGAAAGCCTGAAATACTAATTGGTGAGGTATGGACCTCCATGGCCAAGAGGGTTAGCGCCTTTAGTGTAGCATAACCCCGGTGTCTGTCACCAATACGGTCGCTGTGAGTTCAACTCCAGCCTAGGCTGGCTTTCTCGCCTGCCATTTGTGGAAATGTGTGCCAGCAACCTGCTGATGGTCGTGGGTTTCCTCTGGGCTCTGCCGAGTTTCCTCCCACCATAACGCTGGCTGCCATCATATAAATACATAAAATATTCTGCGTACTGCGATGAACACCAATGAAATAAATAAATAATTGGTGAGATGAAGGGAAAAGATACACAATGTTACGGTAATGTAAGAAGAGAGACAGTAAATATCTGTTTGGCAAAGAATATTACTGTGAGTAAAAATAATTTGTATCCTTATGTATGTTATTCATTGCGTTGAGCTGTGGTATTCATACATGTATGACCTCACTGTATAAAACTGTCTCTCCTGAGCTAGGTGTGTCAATGGCAGTACCCTGCTTCACACGGCAGCCTATTTTGGCCAGGTGAATGTGGTAAAGGATCTGCTACAGCTGAGGGTGGACCCTAACCTGCTGGACTACAAGCAGTCTACCCCTGTACACAGAGCCAGAGACCCCCTCACATTAAAGGTGAGTACAGGGAATAATAGAGACTCCACACCCTAAAGGTTTGTGAATATAGAGGATGCTAGAGACCCTCAAAGGTGAGTACAGGGGATGCTAGAGACCCCCACAGCCTAAAGGCACAGGGATGCTAGAGACCCCCACAGCCTAAAGGCACAGGGATGCTAGAGACCCCAGATCTGTAGGTACATGTATATGATTACAGCTACTAAATGATATACCGTTGTAGCATGTATAAATTCATTGTTTTGCACCATGTGTGAATAATATTGATACATTGTGATATGATTTTAATACACAGGTGTATACTCTATTTTCTGTTATTTGGACTGATAAACATGATGAAAAAGCAAACAAAATCTATAATCATCAGCCAGTTATTAAACCCTAAATTTATGTGATGCACTACAGACAAAAATGATGCAGAAGATAACCAACAGTTAATTGTAGACAAAAAGTTGGACAAGCGGAAATGTCATAAAACTCTTTTAATTTAATCATATGAACAAAGAGTACCTGTGAGAGACGTATGTGGTGTTGAGTGTTGTTGTTGTAGGCATTGCTGGACAGCGGTGGTCATGTTGACATGGAGGACTCTGAGGGTAACTCTCCGCTCCACGTGAAGTGTTACGGGGAGACAGGGGAGGACACGGAGGTTGAGTGTATAGAGATGCTGCTTGACCGAGGGGCCTCCCTCACCCACAGGAATAAACGGGTCAGTTGCTAAGTTAATGTCAGGGCTACCTCTGATGGCTCTTCAATAATCAGATACATCATGATTTCAGCTTACAGTCAAGCAATAATAAGAAAGGACCCAAGGTTAGTTTGTGTGCAAACAAACAGTGTTATGAAATATGAAAATATTTCCCAAACAAAGATTACACATTTACGTAATGATTGCAGTGTTAGTAAGCCCTAAAACAGTGTAATTAGACAGACATGTATTAATGAACGAAAGCTGATGAGTGTACTACATACATTGTATGATAAAGACTAGATATCATTAAATGTATTACGAACATCAAAACTGTGTTTTCTAGATTTACCCTCTTTGGAACAAGTTTTATGGAAGTTTGTAAGGTGCTTAATGGGTTTGATCCCAATGTCCCCATGCCTTTTACAGACCAGCTGAATTTGTGACTAACATTGTTATAATGTGCTTGGATTGTTGTCTGGCCTGTTGACGTTGGTTTGCCTGTCCCCAGGGTCTGATGCCGATACACTGCTGTGCGATGCAGGGCCGTGTGGATGGGATACAGCTCCTGTTACAGTATGATGAGAGCAGTGAGATCGTCCACAGTCTGAACACAGAGGACAGCAAACAGCCCCCCAGCGTCCTCCACCTGGCCCTGGCTAATGACCACATCGTCTGTGCGCAGTGGTAAATCACACACTGTATTGCTCCTGAAGATTGACTTTCTTCAAGTGATACATTTTGCATGATTGTAATCGATTCATCCGGCTTATAGGTCCATGTAACAGTTTTATTGTAAAGTTTGAATAATTTCTTACCAGAAAATCTTACTTTGTCACAGCAAAAGTATCATTTTAAAGGCTTTATGTGCTTCTCAGACTGCATTTTAAAAGGCCAATCTTTAGGCAAAATATACGACAGTTGGTATTAAGAAACTGCAGATTAAAGTTTGAGATTTTTACTCAACATGTACATATATGAGGCACAGTAGCCAAACTGTTTTAGGTGAGAATTGTCTGATAAGTTACAGATTTCAATATTAATCATATCCAAGAAGGCACATATCAGGGATGCAGCCATATCTTTGCTACGTGTACATCTAATATGTCAACATGGTCAGATGACAAAATGAATCTTTTTGAATCACCTTGTCATCATTTTTAATGGCTTGTGTAACATTACCATCTTATAGAGATACATTTATTTGAAATTGTCTTAATCTATATCTTTCGTTTTGGAGGAGTTTATATCTGATGGTGAGATTTGTCCTCTGTTTCAGGCTGATAGACAGCGGCTTCTGTTTTAAGGATGGAGAACCTGACCTCCTGTTGAGGAGAATTCTCACTGAACAGATCACAGTGTGAGTACCTGTGTGTGCTTATATACAGCCTAACAGGTGTAATAACAAGCTTCCCACCTGGTCACTGCGAGGACCTGAGTGTACGTGTATACAGCCTAACAGGTGTAATAACGAGCTTCCCACCTGGTCAGTGCGAGGACCTGAGTGTACGTGTATACAGCCTAACAGGTGTAATAACGAGCTTCCCACCTGGTCAGTGTGAGGACCTGTGTACGTGTATACAGCCTAACAGGTGTAATAACGAGCTTCCCACCTGGTCACTGTGAGGACCTGTGTGTACCTGTATATAGCCTTGCCGGTGCAATAAGGAGCTTCCCACCAGGTCACTGTGAGGACCCTGTGTGTACATGTATACAACCTTTCAGGTGCAATAATGAGTTTTCCCACCTGGTCACTGTGAGGAGCTGTGTACGTGTATACAGCCTTGCAATTGCAATACCGAGCTTCCCACCTGGTCACTGTGAGGACCTGTGTGTACATGTATACAGCCTGACAGGTGTAATAACGAGCTTCCCACCTGGTCACTGTGAGGACCTGTGTACCTGTATACAACCTTGCAGGTGCAATAACGAGTTTCCCACCTGGTCAGTGTGAGGACCTGTGTACGTGTATACAGCCTGACAGGTGCAATAACGAGTTTCCCACCTGGTCACTGTGAGCACGTGTGTGTACATGCATACAGCCTAACAGGTGTAATGTATAGTTACATGTGTTTTGTCAACCAATGAAACCTGGCTACACATACATGTACCAGCATTTTGGATGAACTGGTTGATTGGCTGTTATTGTTATTAAGTCCATCAACTTTCCACTACCCGTCGAAAATGCATGTCCAAGCCGATCTTATTTCAGTGTCACCACATTTCCCCAGACTAGCTCTCTGAAAAGCTGAATAGTTTACTGATTTACTGAGTCACCAAACTCATCTAGCTAAGAAGGTCTCTACCGTTATCAGTGGGTACTAGAGAAAAGCTTGGTGAGGTAAACCCACGAATGTTATGAGCGTAAATAACAGGGTTAATTACGACCTTCCCATTTGATTGTCGAATGTGGTTTTACATTTGGAGGTTGTCAGGTACTTTTGACAACAGTCAGCCATTTCTTCAACCATATATCCTCCACATATAAACCTACTTGACTCTTTCGAGGCTGAAAGGTTCTTCAGTGTCACGTCCAAGAAAGTGTATAAATAAGTGTATATCTCTAAAGTGTGTCCACATGTAATTCCCCAGTTTTTGCCAACATGGATAAAAGAAAATTAATTAATGCTTGTTTTATTAAACAGTTCATGGAATAATTCACACAGAAAAGTTGGAGAAATGTAATGTTTTAAAAGAAACAGTGCCTTATTGCCTAATTTGTTTTCTTCCCAACTGTTCATTGCAGCTCTCACAGAGTAGATGTCATTAACTTCCTGCTGACAAATGGAGCTGACCCAAACCAGCGCTACCCAGGAGGAAACACGTAAGCTTTTCTCCAGCCGTCATATTGCATTTATTTTACTCCAAGATTTCTGTCATCTTCTTTACCATTCATCACATTGCCAGTTAACAGGGAAGCAGGTTTGTACATGCGCCATGTGTGTTGCGGACACTTGCCGGTCAATTGATTGAAAGGCAAGTGTTCGATGCACACATGTTACTTTTCGCTCCATTTTTGGTGAAAGCCTGTAACCATTTTGTGAGACATCGGGTTCACGTATTTGTCATTGATTATGATTGGTCAAGTGAGTGTTCTTGATTGAGAGCTCAGAAAGGTTTAATGCATACCATTTACTGGTACCAAGGCCCCGCAAGCAGTGAGAAGAGATAAATCTGCAAATTTCCTTTCCAAACCCAGTTTTGATCTGCACCGTGTGTATGGGACACTTGCCTTTCAAGCGATTGAAAGATGTTCGACCTTTCTGTGACGTCATGATGTCACAGTTGCTTTCACCGAGAATGGAGTGAATTGTGATGTTGTCACAAGAAAGGGCGGAGGGACATTGGATGTGGGGGATTTACCCATGGTTGTGAGGATGTTGTGTGTCTTATGTTCCAGTATGTCACCTGTGGGAAAGTTTGTCAGTAACTTGCCTAGGGTTGGTTGCTTCCCCCAACCATAAAATTGACTGCCACCAGAAAAGTGAAAAATTCTTGAACTAAGTATTAAAGAATAATCAGTCATTTAATCAAATTACCAATCTGTTCTTCAGCAGATGTAGTTCACAGAGCCATTGCTAAGGCAGTAGTTAACAGATGTATGCATCCATGTACAGTTGTTTGTCATTATGGTGTACAGAAAGATCATGGCAGGTTTGTCAGCATTTCTGTTAATTATACATGGAAGTTGGGACGTGTCTCAGTGGGTAAGGTGTATGACTCATGATCTCAGGTTCAATCCTGACCTGGGACAGGGAATTTGTGGATTTCCCAGTTGTTTATTGGGGGCTCATGGTAACAATATTTAAGTGGTCAGCAGCCACCCAAATGACCTCACACAGTGAGAGAGTTCGTCAGGAACTGGCCAGAGGTCGGTGGTTTATCCCAGGCACTCCGGTTTCCTCCACCCATGAACTTTGCAAACGCCATGTATTGAAAAAAGATGTCTTGAACTTTCTTGAAAAGCAATCAAAATAAAATAAATATATGTGTGATAATTTACCTCACATAATAGTGTTCGCCTGTTCCTGTGGTCTTTGATGTCAGTGATCTCTTGTTATTTCGCTGCATTAGAAATCCATTATTCATGTATATAACTGGATGATTTAAAGTTTATTTAATGATGATAAGTGAAGTTGTATGGCATGCTCTGTAAGCCAAGCGGTTTAAGGGGGAAAAGTATAAAAATGAAAGTATGATACATCGTTATGTTCCGTGTAATTCTGGTGCCTGTTTCAGCTGTTTACATTATGCGTCCAGTATGAGTGGGGGGACAGAGATCCTGGAGTTGTTGCTGTCCTACGGAGGAGAGATCAACAATCCTAATAATGAAGGCTGTACACCCTTGTTCTTTGCCACCAAGTCCAATAATCAGTTAGCCGCATGCATTTTACTGGCTCATGGGGCAAACATGAAGTTTAAAAATGGCAAAGGTAAGCCTTTTCAAATCAACTACTGTTTGATAAGACACTCTCACACCTGACACAGAATGTATTACATGTATACCTTTTCCAAATCTTTGGACCCTAATGGTTCTCATTTTTAAAACTATTAAATGCAGCATGTGTGAGCATTGTTTTACATGTATTTTCAGTTTAAAGAAGAAAATTAAGCACATAATAATGTAACAGTTCTGTGAAAGCTGGGGTATGGCAGGATAGATCCAGTGCTATATCAGATGTAATAGGTGGAATGTTTATATGTCACAATTTGAGCAAGAAATGGTTTTTAATTACATATGCAATACAAATGCTGCTCTTTGTTGTTTTAAGCTGCTTTGTGTGTTACCTGTACAGGTGTGACAGCCTTTGATCACATCGCGGACTTTGAGGAATGGGTGGACTCTGGGTACTTTACTGATGAGGTCAAGGCCAGACTCAAAGGTAACACCTGTCCATCAGTCTTTCTTGTTATGTCCTTCTAGATATACAGGATAAACACTGCCCTATGTTGATCATTTCAATGTTTATGTTAATATAAATGGGCATTTTAACAGCTTTTCTTCAGATGTCAGAAAGTTGGTCACATGAAAATGTTTGCTTTTATATTTGAAAATGTTTGTCAGAAATAGAGCTATTTCTCTCTTGTGACTTAGGCACCTTGTGGCTCAAGATAGACAGCGTAGATTTGAATGATAATACATGTAATTCCGCAAATGGTATTGTATGACATGTATTATTTAGATTTACTGTTGCATGATGCTGAACCCAAGCCTTCTGCCATAACACATAAATTAATGTATTCGGCTGTTCAGTGATGCTGAACACATGCTTTTTACCATCACACGTATTATTTTCTTTGATTGTTGTGGTGGTTATCACACATGCATTATGATATTTATTCTTTCTGTCTTTGCTACATGTAGCTTACAGCCTGAAACATGCTCGTGATCTTGTCCGGGCTATAACAAAGAAAGTGAAGGGCAGTGAGCGGCGCGGGCAGAGGAAGACTGTGTGGGACAAAGCGAGCAGCTCTGGGTCGGCGGGAAGTTCCCAGCAGGCCATTGGTTGGCGTGGAGACTTGGGTCCCACATCCTCAGCAATCCCTCCCCCATCCTCCACCAACACCGGCGCCATCTGGTCAGTGCCAACTGCACATGGTACACATTTACCTCCTCTGAAGTGCATAACAGAGGGGTAAAGGGACCAGGGCACCTCAACATGGTTAAAGTTGTCTGATTGCAAAGTAATTCTGACTTGACCTGACTGTCATAAATGTTTATGAGAAAATTTCTGCTTACAGCTGGGCATGTGTGTCTGCCAAAATCCAACCCTGTAACTGGAAATGTGTGTCTGCCAAAATCCTACCCTATAAGGTGTGTCTGCCAAAATCCAACCCTGTAACTGGAAATGTGTGTCTGCCAAAATCCAACCCTATAAGGTGTGTCTGCCAAAATACAACCCTGTAACTGGAAATGTGTGTCTGCCAAAATCCAACCCTATAAGGTGTGTCTGCCAAAATCCAACCCTGTAACTGGAAATGTGTGTCTGCCAAAATCCTACCCTATTAGGTGTGTCTGCCAAAATCCAACCCTGTAACTGGAAATGTGTGTCTGCCAAAATCCAACCCTATAAGGTGTGTCTGCCAAAATACAACCCTATAACTGGAAATGTGTGTCTGCCGAAATTCAACACCATAACTGGAAATGTGTGTCTGCCGAAATTCAACACCATAACTGGAAATGTGTGTCTGCCAAAATCCAACCCTGTAACTGGATATGTGTATCTTTCCAAAATCCAACCCTGTAATTGAAATGTGTATCTTCCAAAATTCAACCCTATGACTGGAAATGTGTGTCACCCTATAACTGGAAACGTGTGTCCGAAAAATTAAAAATCCTACCCTATAACTGAAAATGGGTATCTTCCAAAATCCAACCGTATGACTGGAAATGTGTGTCTGCCAAAGACAGTTTCTAAGACCCATAGAAACTTCTAAATGAGCAAACCATCACCTGAGAAGAAAGAGTATCTGTGAAATATAGCCCATTGAACTAAGTTCATGAGAAAAGGTAACCCCTGCTATGCTTCAGTGGGTACTGGGCTTTTATGGGGCCCAGTAACTACACAAATTGCAGCACCTGTGCTTTATTGCCCTCAATATTCTGGCAGCACCCCAGGTATTCTGAACTTGTAAATTATGTGATAGATTTTTCTCTCTTTTGCGGAATGTGAGTATGTATTAATCTGTGATTTGTGGCCTGCACCCTTTTAGCTCACAATTAGCAAGTAAGGCCAGGTATTGTGAGTGGGAGAGAAAGTGGCATCGGTGTCTGGGTAAGCTGTTTTGTTAAAGTAAGCTGTCTAGTCAACTTACAGTGCAATTTAACCCGAAGCACTTATCAGCTAGGTGTTCAGTTTCTCCTAAACTTGTTTATCTGAAACTTGGCTGTTTGTTGTGATCATAAGCATGTTAAGCACGTGTACAGATTCATTGTCTACAATGTTTCCAGTACGTATTTTGATCTGTAATTACAAGTATGTCCAAATTCCTTTTACCTGTCAGGTACATGTACATATGCGTTTACAGTATTCTAAGCTTTATACATTGTAAAGTTTAGTTAAAAGCCTGTTGGAGTACAACACTGTCTCTGCAGGTCCATTTTCCTCCCCTGTAAACCTGTGCGAAAATCAGATAATCTGGAGAATTTCGTGTAACACTGTTACTTACATGAATAGATATATATATTTTATAATTAATATTATGATATATATTTTATACAGCCGCTTATACAACGTAATCTGCTGAAGAATTCTAAGTTTTTAAAGGATTAATATATGCTGACACAGCTACATTTCAAATATTTTATATCAGAAAACACACAATCACAGGTTTATTCCGTTACATCCGTTTTATGTACAATTTGGCTGTTTTTTATTGACACTTGAGTGTATTTACTGCAGTACATGGTTGTCTGTCATGATGCGAAGTATTCAAGGTCATAAATATTCTGTCCATATGCACATTTCCTCTCAGAATGATATGAAATTTACCGCTGAACTGGACTAACTTAGAGACATGCTGTTACTCATATGTATATGTGATATGTTAGTGATAAAACTACATTGTGTAAGATTATGTGAGTTTGTGACAATTGTGATTGTGTTTGTATGATTGCATGATGTTTTCATGGAAACAATGGTGAAATGTCAAGAAAAAATGTTTATATATGAAGTATATTATAATTTGTCAAAACTATCAGTCAAAAGAAATGTTTGCAATGTTTATTATCCTGCAGTGTGATGGCTACTCGTTGTTCTCGACTCTTATTGTGTCTTCACATTAGCCATTTCAGTAATCGTCCACATATTGTCAAAATCTGTGATATTTTGTTTATGTTTACCTATTGGTTTTATGTATATGAAAATATATATATATTTTTCTTGAAATAGTGGGGGTGTTTTTAAGTTATTATTATTATTATTATTATTATAAAATGTGGAATAAAATAGCTAAGGTGGCTATAATAAAACAGTAACAACTTATGACTTTTTTCAACATATTGCTATAAAAAATAATTTAAGAAAATGGCTGTCAGAAGATAAATCTGTCAGTAAGCTCTGACTAGTCACCCATACACGCGGCTGCCCCAACCTCAGGGACAACGATTAACGCGAACGAAAACGGAGGAATGACTGCTGGGTACAGTGAGGAGAGCGGGCGGCAAGGGATGTAATTCACCAGAGATCAGCACCTGTAGTTTCACGTTCAGCTTCACTTTCCTTAAAACATAGAGTTGGAAACTCCGCACTATCCTCCACAGAATAAAAATTATACCTGGAGGTAATCAAGCTTATAATGTTACACTCATGTAGCTCTCTCTCCCCCTGTTCAAGGATTATTGGGTTTCACTATTTTTATTAATTTCTCTTCCTTGCCATGCCTTATAAGAACATATACTTATTCGGCCGCACCATGTAGTCTCGTTAAATTAAAGTATGTCTTTATTTGTTTATTTGATTAGTGTTTTACGCTGTACTCAAGAATGTTTCACTTATACGACGGTGGCCAGCATTATGGTGGGAGGAAACTCACGACCATCCGCAGGCTACTGGCAGACCTTCCCACGTACGGCCAGAGAGGAAGCCAGCCTGAGCTGGAATTGAACTCAAAGCGACCCCATTGGTGGGAGGCTTCAGGGTCAAAACGCTGCGCTGGCGCGCGAACCAACTTAATGTAAGGTAGGCCTATATAGGTGAAGGTAGGTCTTACAGCATTGATGATTCAGCAGTGCATGATTACTGACTTTTGATTGTACTTCTTTCATATTTACTGTACTGAGGTTTGCGCTGTACACAAGTACACATCCCATACCGATATATTGCATCGGGTAAGTTTATCGGTAGAGAAACACATGCACGAACAGAGCTCCAAGTGAACCATGCAGACACCATGTAAGACAAAACCTCATGACAAAGTCACAACTGAACCAGCGAGACGAGAGCTGGATTTGAACACCCCATTGACCACTGTGGTGTGGGAAGAACGAGCTTTACCACTGAGACAGCACCATTTGTTCTCTCGTAACTTGAACAGTAGTGGCATAGGATGGGTCAAGGCAAATACTGGAGTTCGAACGTTCTCCTGATTTACACTGAAAACTATTTGTTTACCTGAATTGTTACAGGAGGGATAAAGTTCAGTCAGTAGAACTAATTACCTGGTAATGAGGATTGTGTCATCACCAGAGGTCAGCACATACACGTGGAAATCAATACGAGTGAACTGCGAGAAGGACAAACCAACAGAGTTGTTGTACAGATTCATCATGTAGAAAGTGATTGATTTCGGGCCGTATCCAGACCAATGGCTTAACAAGGAAGAGGAAGGGTTGTGTGTGTATGGTCATATTTATTAGGGTGGGATGAAAATATTTTAACGTATGCAGTGAATATTTAAGGACAGTAACAGTGATGTGTCGGCATAACGTCATGTATGCAGGTGGTTCTGGCCAGATTCCAGCATGATCTCATCATGCATGGTGCATAGCAGGAAACTGTCAGGCTTGGTAGATCTTTTCATGTATGGTGGACCTGTTAGGATCTTTCCAGGCACAGGGGATCTTTCAGGATCTTTCTACACATGGTGGGTCGGTTTGGATCTGTTCATGCATGGAGGATCTGTTGAGATCTTTCCATATATGGTGGATCTTTTGGGATCTTCACTTACATTGTTGGTCGGTTAGGACCTTACCATGCTTGTGAACTTCCTGGGATCCTTCGATCCTTTAAGATATTTCCATGTATGGTGGATCTGTTGGGACCTTTTTCATCTTTGTATATTTTTGCATGTATGATCGATATGTTGGGATCATTCTACACATGGTAAACCTATTGGGATCTCTGCATGCGTGGAGGATGTGTTGGGATCTTTCCATGCAGTGTGGATCAGTCTGCAGCCTGCCTGTTATGCTTGATTCAGCGGGAAATGCATGATAGATTTTGTGAGATCTCGTCATACCTGGTGGAGCAGTTAAAATCCTTTCTTATTCTCAATAAGTCAGTAGTCATGGCACAGTGACTGTAGACCCTGAGTTTCTGCCCCTGTTTGTCCAGCACTCAAAACAACCCCACCCAGGTTCTTGTGCTGTCAAGAACCTGGGTGGGTAAATGTAGAAATTAGCTACCAAACTGCTGGCAGATACAGATTGGGTCCTTATAGTGCTCTGTCAGGGAATGAAGGGAAAAGAGATGATGACATGTTGCATTATGGCAAAGACTCTGCTAAACGGATCGAAGGCCCTTCCAAGGTTAAATTTACGGATTGGTAAATGCAGACTGTTGGGAAGAGGCTGGAGGTGAGGCCATGCGCCACCATAGCATCAGTGCGAAGCGCTGTACCACAGATGTAAATGTATGTATAGGTGTATATATATGTGTGTGTGTTTCGATATTCTCTACAACGTTTCATACAATCCACTTCACATTTTCCGCGCGTAATTCTGAGTGTGTCCTGCATGCTAAACATTATCTATTCCATACGCAAATTACACAATGATGATGCGTACCGGTTAGAACTGAAGACTCCGTAAGCGTAGTTCACCAAACTGTAATACATGATTGCAATACACGAAGGACGGACGCATCACAACTTCCGCTCCGTAATATGTGGCCAGGCCGAGCATGTTCAACCACCTGCAGAGAAAATGACGTTTTGGTTTTTCGGGCACGTCAGAGACGTTACTCAGGATGTTCTGAGCTGACACCACGTCGTAAATAAAACTGTCTGGTTTGGCCGGATCCATGTAGTCCTGTGGCTCGGCCGTTTGTCGATTCATGTAATGTCTGCAATTGGAATTCACGAATAGGGTCAGCTATTAAGTGAAAATGGGGTTCCACAGATGTTGTTTTGTAGGCCTGCATGGTAAATTTTCCGAGTACCTGTAGTAGGTCTTTTAGAAGCAGTGACGATATTTTGTACCTTATGAAAACTGCGTATAGAAGAAGAGCCTGTGAACGATGTTCAGTGAGGCCAAAAGACGTCTACATATGTCAATGTATTTTAACGCATTTGTAATAAAACTGTAATAATAACGTCAAAGCTGCTTTGAACATCCACGTGAACCGCCATCGTACATGTACATATTTATGGTCCTTTCAAATGGCAACCCACTGCACTCCCGGACTGGACACCGGTGTTTAACATGAAGTTCTAGTGATACGGCGCCTACAGTGATGAGCTGTATATAGAGCAGCATAAAAACACCTACTGATGAGATGTCATGGCGTCGATGTGGTCAACATCAGTCTTCAAGAACCTGAAACAGAACAGCTAATGGCACGTGGAGGTTGGTAATGGTTGATTATTTGAAAATGTGGTGTCATTTTCTAAGGGCAAGTCGTTATAAAGTCCATGCACAGACGCGGTGGAAATATACATTTCCTAGGTCATAAGTTTGAATTACGTGTATATATTCATGGCTTGCGAACTGGCCTACATGATTAAAAAAAATATGACAATCAAACTGACTTCTACTCTGACGTCGAATAAGACCCAACCAGTTAAATCTGCAATCACAGGTATAAATCTCCTATCTAATTTAGATTGATTCATTTATTTATTTCCTTTGTTTTTGTTACGCCGAACTCAAGAATATTTCACTTATACGACGGCAGCCAGCATTATGGTGGGAGAAAACCGGGCAGAGCCCGAGGGAAACCCACGACCATTCGCAGGTTGCTGGCGGACCTTCCCATGTACGACTGGAGAGGAAGCCAGTATGAGCTGGGCTTGAACTTGCCTTTGATCAAATGCGTTTGAAATAACTTTCAACTCCGTACAATGAAATAAAACTGAGAAACAGACGTCTATCCAATGGACGCCTATCGCACTTTACACTTACTTCTGCAGATATGACTGTGTAAAGGAGTTGCTGTGGGCGGAGGTGTCCGGTCCGACCAGAAGTCGGGAGCTGTACGCCGGCATAGAATCCATCACTTGATCGAGAGTGCCGAAGTCCCGACCCAGCTGTTCGGGATACACCCACCGGACGTACTTCAGTGGGTATATGTCAGGTTTTATTTAACAGAAGAATATTTATATCATGTGTACGCCATTGTTTTATGGTAAGACTGCAGGTTGATGTTTTTTCTAAATGAAATCATTAATAAGAAAGATTATTGTGCAGTGGATTTCCTGACTGGAAGCTTCATAGTTTTCTTGCTGGTTTCAAAACAGCATATATTCTGGGACAAAAACAAAGGCAACAAATGTACTAGAAACGACAAGAATCAGTCTATTTGCCTCCAGAATATGAAACAAATGGAATATTATTTTCAAACTGCATTTGAATTACAATCACGTGACGCTTAGATTTACAACCACCCCACCCCCAGCCTGATTCGGTTTAGTCATATACAGGCAATTTAGAGAACGGGATCAAAGTTAGACGCAAATTTTCGAGGCCTACGTCATACGTACCAGCCTTTTTGTTACAGGTTTGTAGCCGATAAAGTCGATATGTCTTTTCAGCTTCCAAACATCTAGAATTCCACAAACACTCCCATTTCAAGAGCCTTTAAATTGCACCACCAACATAGCACTCGTGTATAGGTTGAAATGAACGTTTCAGGGCTGTGACGTTCAGGTTGAACCGATTGTAAGCTACATCAGAAGTTCTTACCACTGCCCAGCTATAGATCCAGAACGTAACCGCTCTCAGCTGAGCATTTGATTAGCTTAATGAACAAAATATCAGGCTGAGGTTGACTTCCCTGGCGAACAGTTCAGCTCATCTCGAACTGTTCCTGTGACCGAGAGAATAACCAATTCGTGATTTGTTCATATCATTCCACAACACAATACAAATGTTGAAATAGTGAAAAGCTCAGTGTTCGGCTCTTTGGCTTTTTTAGTCTAATATGCGTTAATCTTGCCAAATTATGTTATAGAAACTATAGCAGTGACAGGGGAAGTAGCCAATCGGATATGAAAGACAATTGGCGACTAAATTTGGGTTATTATTGTCTAATTACATGCAGTGTTTACATGAGTATGTGGACGTTACACAACATGTGACTTTCATGTATTTACAAGAGTTGCACCATGTATCACCTGAGCAGATAACACCGTCACAGGGAGCAGAATATGACCTATACGATATGTACCACAAAGAGGTAACACAATGAGAAGAAGGTACAGGTCTTAGCCGAGTGGTTAACGTTCTTGCCTGTCAGTCGAGACTTGTCTTTAATACCCTCCGTGAAAAGGGAATTTTGAAGATTCCGATGTTCTCTGTACCTTGGCGGTAATAGAGGTCGACGGTGCCCAGTGCCTTGGTGGCAATGAAGGACGATGGTGTTCAGTTCCTTGATGGCAGTGGAGGTCGATGGTGCTTAGTGCCTTGGTGGCAGCAAAGGACGATGGTGTTCTGTGTCCTGGAGACGATGGTGACAATGGCTATTTAGTATGCGATTTAGCATTTAACAGTCTGGGCGAAGGTATATGTGGCTTCCAGTTATACATTGATTTTAAGATCTCCTGAAAAACGCACGATTCAGGAAAAAATCGAAGGCAACTCTTGATCATATATTCGCAAAGAGCTCTGCATGAAAATGAGTCGTGAGTGCCATGAAGACAGCCAAGAATTCGCACTTCTTCAGTTGCTTCTCCTTATAAGGTTCCGATTTCGACAGATCCAACTAACACCTGTTGAGTGGATATGGTTGGTTTACAGACAACACGTGTTCCTTGTTCCTTATGGGTTTAGTAAGACATGTTTACGCACTCGCAGTAGTCACATGTAACCGTGGAGTTAGCTATGGCCGCCGTGGAATACCTCACACTGAAGATTATGGAGTCGCCTCCTGTTCCCCCGACCCTAAGGTAAGGGCATTCAGTTCTGACACTAACAGGACAGGAAAGTTTGATTTCACAGGCTTTACCCACCACCTCTTATTTACCGAACAGAAGAAAATGATACGTTTGCACCCCGATCAATAGCCCCAGGATGTGACACTCAGCGCACTCGTTAACTTTCGGATAAAGTCAACTCCTCGTGGTAAAGCAAATGCCCTAGCGGTGTTCGCCTTACCTGGGATCGAATGCCTGCCGTTTGTCAATAATGATAGCACTATCCAAGGTAACGCTGATAAACTTGTCACTGGTCACCGCCACGGCGCGATCTGCTTGGACGGTCACACCCCAAACGGCCGCCAACAGGTGAATGAGCAAAAATGACAAAAGCGCCAACACGGAGATAGATGATGACACCATGGTTTACCTATACTCTCCGTGACAAGACAGACTCCCACTGTAAGATTTAACATTGACAACTTTGGTCCTATTTTTTGTGAAGTATCGCGAGGTGTTCATATAGTTTATCTGTAACACAACTGTGAGAGAACAATGTTCTAGATTACGGGGAACCGTTCACAAATAATGTGTACAACCCAAGCCTAAACTGTGTAGTCAATTGTTCATTCCTGTCTCCACGATGACGATTTGTGGGCAAATTGGTAACGTGGTACTCATGTTGTACAGGAGAACTGTACTTTGGTCACATGGGCTTAATCCCAAGTCATGACGTAAACATCACTGGTCTTTATTCCAAACTTAAAAATGCTATCTACCGCCGGGCAGGAGGCAGTTTCATTCAGTCTTGTTGCAGAGGCTTGGTTTCGTAACCCAGAGATTGCTGGTTCCAATCCCCAGCTGGTAGGCCTGTTCACATAATGAAATTACAATTAAAATTAAATTTACTTTCTTAGATATTACAATATTATTGATCAATGTAAAGCTAATTAAAGATATTTCATTTTAAAAGAGTATCCCCAAAGTTTTGCAGCTAATATTTTCAATGAAATGGTTTCCTTTTGGGTATAAACTATCTAGTATTTTATGTCTTTCCTTTTAAAAATCGGGTTCTCCAGTAGTAATTAAGCGTAACCAACAATACAAGAACGTACCATAACTACAAAAAGCCACTTTATTGCTTCGGATGAAAAGGTTGAAACACACTGATGTATACGTGTAAATGTCTGGCATTTTCCCCCATTGTACCTCGCAGTATGCCAATTACACGATATAAAATCCAGTGCAATATAATACAAGATCCCTGCACACAACCATCATGGTGAGCAATAGTCTACATGGAGTGGCCAAGAACTGACTTATACAGGATCCCAGCACACAACCATCATGGTGAGCAATAGTCTACATGGAGTGGCCAAGAATTGACTTATACAGGATCCCAGCACACAACCAATCATGGTGAGCAATAGTCTACCTGGAGAGGCCAAGAACTGACTTATACAAGATCCCAGTTCACAACCATCATGGTGAGCAATAGTCTACATGGAGTGGCCAAGAATTGACTTATACAGGATCCCAGCACACAACCAATCATGGTGAGCAATAGTCTACCTGGAGAGGCCAAGAACTGACTTATACAAGATCCCAGTTCACAACCATCATGGTGAGCAATAGTCTACCTGGAGTGGCCAAGAGCTGACTTATACAAGATCCCAGCACACAACCATCATGGTGAGCAATAGTTTACCTAGTATTTCTCTCTCCTGGAAAAAGGTGAGATTCGAACACCGTCGACCATACTCTGACTACTGCGAGTGCGTAAACATGTATTACTATACCCATAAGGAACAAGGAACACGTGTTGTCTGTAAACCAACCATATCCACTCAACAGGTGTTAGTTGGATCTGTCGAAATCGGAACCTTATAAGGAGAAGCAACTGAAGAAGTGCGAATTCTTGGCTGTCTTCATGGCACTCACGACTCATTTTCATGCAGAGCTCTTTGCGAATATATGATCAAAAGTTGCCTTCGATTTTTTCCTGAATCGTGCGTTTTTCAGGAGATCTTAAAATCAATGTATAACTGGAAGCCACATATACCTTCGCCCAGACTGTTAAATGCTAAATGGCATACTAAATAGCCATTGTCACCATCGTCTCCAGGACACAGAACACCATCGTCCTTTGCTGCCACCAAGGCACTAAGCACCATCGACCTCCACTGCCATCAAGGAACTGAACACCATCGTCCTTCATTGCCACCAAGGCACTGGGCACCGTCGACCTCTATTACCGCCAAGGTACAGAGAACATCGGAATCTTCAAAATTCCCTTTTCACGGAGGGTATTAAAGACAAGTCTCGACTGACAGGCAAGAACGTTAACCACTCGGCTAAGACCTGTACCTTCTTCTCATTGTGTTACCTCTTTGTGGTACATATCGTATAGGTCATATTCTGCTCCCTGTGACGGTCTTATCTGCTTAGGTGATACACGGTCACATTATTTGTGAATGGGTTCCCCGTAAAGCTGGTTTCTATGGACAAACAACACCTAAAGGGATGTTTCGTAACGAACACACGAGTAGGCCTACCCGAGGGTAGTATATATGTATCAAACAAAACAATTTCGGCCAACGAGATGCTTTCACTTTGCAGGGTTGCTGGTCATTTCTTGCGTCTATGCCCATCGGATTTACTCTACCTGTTGTTCTGAAGACAAAACTGAAGACACAGTTGCATGTAGGCGTGATTTATCTGTCCGTCGATGGATAAATATTTATATCAGGTCAGGGTTTCATCTAAGATTTTATGATCGCAGTGGAGGTGGAACAGCAAGCGCATCCTGAATCATACAACGAGTGATTGAAGCTGACCTGCAGCTAGGTAGGCGCCTGCAATAGTACATTGTTACATCTGGTGTCAGCTTCTCTCACGGAGCTGGGGGCGTTCCATCAGTTTTCCATGCAGGCGGCTGCTCCTGCATCTGGAACCACCAGAAATGCCATGGAGAATGGAGGAAGAACGACAAGTGTGGAGGTAAGAACGGCCGGTGGCATGGGAGGTAACTCCCCAGACATCAGCTCCAGTAGTTTGCCGTTCAGCCTCACCATCCTGGAAAACAACAAGGTTAATTTTAGTTCCATTTTCTACCAAGATTTTTTTTTATTCAGATATGACTGAATTGTCATAATTTCAAAAGATAGTATATCAGTATTTGCCCATCTGACCACAGAGCACGATAGTGTTTGATTTCATTTACGTTCATTGCTGCAGTCACCTGAACTGCTTACCTGGTCAAGAGGGTGGTGTCATCACCCGAGGTCAACACATACAGGTGAAAGTGAATACCAGTGAACTGCGAGAAGGACAAACCAACCGAGTTGTTGTACAGATTCATCATGTAGAAAGTGATTGATCCCGGGCCGTATTCAGACCTGTAGCAACCAGAAAGGGGCACGTTTGTAAAGGAATAACTTTGTGGAAAACAGACACTGTGTAACCTACACATAACTTATGGTCCTATACAGCTATTGTTGTCCGTGATTATATTGTATGAAAATGCTGCTATCTATTGTTCATTTATCAAGACACCCTTTTGATAGGTAGATTTATTAAGGCGCCGTTATCCATGGTAGAGACGTCTCTATATATACGAGAACGTAGTTGGGAGGTCGGCGTTAAGCATGGTTTTGTATATGGGGACGTGCTTGATTCATTCGTGAATATCTCCGTTCCTTGTTCACGGATGCATATGGGTGGGTAACGTGGTCAACGATGCTTATCAAGATGCTGTTGTTCAGGGTTCTCTATAGAGGCGTCGTTGTCAGCGGCTTTCGGAGTGCTCGTATTGACAGGTATCTACCTTGACGTTTTTTTTGAGCGGTTATCTGTGGAGATGTCGTTTTCAGTGGCTATCTACCGGGACGGCGTTATTCAGTGCTCTATCTATTCTGACGTCATTATGTGTGCCTATCTATCGAGACGTGTCGTCGTCAACCAATATGTGGAAGTAGTTATTCCGGGATACGCACACACATATACACACACACAGATGTGTATATATATATATATATATGCACGGCTCTCTATCGAGGAAGACATTTTTCATGGCTATCTAACGTGACATTTTTGATTACTCCTTTGGTAACATCTGTTTATCGGAGCGCCCTTGTCCACTGATACCTCAGGTGCTCTTTCAGTTGTTTGTATTGAGGTCTGTTTGAGTTTCCCGTTTATATGTTCTCTTCTCGCAACAACTCACCTACTACTGGTACAGTGACTGTAGACTCTGAGTTTCTCCTGTGTTTGTCCAGTACTCAAAACAGTCTCCCCAACCAGGTTCTTGTACAAAACTGTCAACCAGTAATCCTACGGGGCAAAACAGAGAAGTTAGCTTCTTCTAACAAATGCACACTCTCACCACGAAAGACACTTGATTTTCTGAAGGGGGTGAAAGTGACGTAATCAGTGTTAGCCAATGCACGCTCTGTGCGGGGAAAATGCCTTGTTAGATGAGTGTAAAACACTTCATTCGTCCAAGTCGAGGTGAGTCTTCCTCAATAATCAAATCGTACACAGAGAAATGGTGTCGACTACATTCTTGCAATATTTCAGCAATGCTAGGAGTCACCAGTCGCCATCGAGATTGATCATATCATACTTAAAACCCGATTTCTCTCGGCGAATTAGGCAGAATTTGACCCGTCTGCACCTTACCGCTTCTCTCATAGCTGCGAACGTGTTGTGACTTAGGGTGCCACTGTCCATTCCATTGATCATTCTACATTATGTTAATTGCCCATCTGAGCGTCACTGTGTCCTATCTGTGTGCCTTTTCGGCAGGGGCTGAAGAGTCAGACCTTTGTATTAAACGAGTAACAAATGTTGCTTAGTAAAATACGCCCAGGTTGCAAGGACTAATGCATTGCAGCTTTTCCTATGGAGTAGACAATTGGTAATGCAGCAGACTACAACACATGGAGTAAATCGGGAGTTGGGAAATGACCACACATATACGATGAAATATGGCCTTTTCTAAATTTATCTCAGTTGATCAAATTGGTCGTGTAAACTGAGATTAAAGAGTAGCAACTTTCACGCCCCCTGGCACCAGGATTAGATCAAAAATGCAACGATTTTAAATGCAATTTTTTAGGCGTCACTGGTCTATAATTACCCAAAATATCATGTGGCTATGAACATTTCATGAAAGCGACGTTGTAGACAAGGTGTATTGAGAAAGGAACAGGCAATGGTCGGTACTCTCATCCAGGCATTGTGCCACATTATGGACATTTTCAGCGGCCCTTTTGTCAGTCATTACAATAATAATAATTTTCATGGTGAATCTTGCCTGTATTATGCGACATTGACCTGTTTTCACATCTACATAAAGAACCCCAAATGTTACGTACCGGGTTAGGACTGAAGATCCCGTCAGAGTACTCCACCAGGCCGTAATTTCTCCCTACAAATTCCTGCCGCATCACTACCTCAGCCCCATAATACGCCGAGAGTCCCAGTTTGTCTAACCACCTGACAGGTAATGCAACTTATATATACAGATCATCCTCAGGTATGGTATCTGCAGTATTCATGATTCATATATCTTGTTTTACCATACTGAGTAATAACTATTCAGAGACGTCCAGAGTAACACGCAGACAAAGGTGGATATTTGCTTTGAAAAAGGAAGTCTACCTGAGTAGATATGACGTTGGATATAACATTAGTAGACATGTAACATCTCCAAGGCAATGAGCACAGGACCATATTATAATATAAGGTTCTACAAAAGGAAAAGCTGTACTTTCTTACATGAATCCTGCGATAAATGTGTTTGAGACTCCAGGTACACCGCCATCGTAAGCTGTGCTGGTTTCCCCTACCCAGAAGGTTTGAGTGCCCTGTGTGACGTTACGCAGGATCTTCTGAGCAGACACCAAGTCGTAAATAAAACTGTCCAGTTTGGCCGGGTCCACAAAGTCCTCTGGTTTAGCGGTATGTCCATCCATGTAATAACTGGAACAGAACATCACAGATAAAGGGGCAAATGATTCAGGGATCTACTGACCTATACATGTTCAGTAACAATGAATGAATGAGTTTCTTCTTACAAGCCTGTTTATAAAGCATTAAGCGATCACCTTCTTGATATCGTATTTGTCGATCATTAACTCTGTCAACCCACATGGCCGTGGCTTAAATACCTTAAAGGAAGGCTACCGGATTTTTCATACGCATGTATGTATGCCCGGATTTTACGTCGTACTTAAAAATTTTTCTGTCATGTGACGACGAGGCGCCCTTGGAATGGATATGTGTCTTCTTGAGTCCAATCCGCCAAAGTGCTGCCGCCGTTTGAACATCATGCCAAAGAGACCAGACATGACACCCCACCCCATAACATTATACTGACACAGGGTCCATGCTCTAACCTGTCAGTTTTAAGCGTCAAGCAAAGCAGCAACAAATACCATTTTTAAAGTCTTTGGTATGATTAATCGCGGATCTCCCGACCTCGAAGCGGACGGTGTAAGCACCAAGCCACTGAGTCGGTCCCATGTTTTACAGTGGTGAACAAATTGGTACGTAATGAAACAATAGCCTCGCATAACGCGTGCAAAGTTTCTAATAATCCGTTCACAGATTCCGCCATAGTGGGCTGTCACAAAGATTTTTGGCACGTTCAGCCCACTGGCTGATGCCGATTATGCTCAATACCCGTCACATTATAAAGTGGCTAGACGTGAAGTACAGCCGATAAGTGTTATATGTAAACACAGGGCCGCCGTCACTTACTGGTGGAACGTCATGGCGTCGATATACTCTGCTCCGGTCTTCATAAAGCTGAAAGCAAAAGTCCATAATAAAATATTACTGTACCATTCAATCCACTGCATGAGAAGTGACAGTTCCATTTTGAAATCAGTGAACTCGGCAAACTAATATTTTCTCCCCGTATACGATATAAATATTTATCGACTTGAAAATATATGCACATCACATCTTACGTCTGCAGGTATGACTGTGTAAAGGAGTTGCTGTCGGCGGAGATGTCTGGTCCGACCAAAAGCCGGGAGCTGTACGCCGGCATAGAATCCATCACCTGACGGAGAGTGCCGAAATCGCGACCCAGCTGTTCGGGATCCACCGTCCGGCTGTACTTACCCGAGTAGATATCAGGCTCTGTAGCAGATATGGAAAGGATCTGCCATCATTCTAAGAAGAATTAATGAACTCCAAGAATAAGGCGGAGGAACCAGGAGACTCAGATCAAAGGGTTTATCATTAAGGAGAATTAACCCACTCAGAGGAGAAAATGCAGGAGTACTCCGATAAAATCGAGGAGCACGAAGGAAAGGTGATTAAGGAGTAAGGAGAATGAGAATGAGGAGAACTAAGGAGAGAAGGTCGAAGAATAAGGGGAATTGAAGTACGGCGAGAAGAAGGATGCGGGGGTGGGGGAGGGGGTGACAAGATAATTAAAGTGTGATGAGATGAAAGGCGAGTAGGAAATCAAATGGAGAGTATGTGTACTCTGGCATCTTCTTAGAAGTAGGAACGGGAGACAGGATAGTAGGCAGACAGTGACAGGGAGCACTGGATATTATAGAACAGATGTGGCATAAGGTGTAGAGAAAATTTTACTCCTCAGAAATCAAAAGTGGATTTAATCTCTTGTAAATGCTCTTGGATACATTTAAACAGTTTACTTTTTTATTATTTTCTTGAATATTCACTTTATTAAGTCATACCATTGCCTAGTTCAAGATCCATGGCGTAACCCCTTTCAGCAGAGTACTTCATCAGTTCTATGGCATTCGCCGGATCCCAGGCTGTACCGGGACGATACAGGCTGTTTAACCCAAATATCAGACTTAGGTTGGCCTGTCTGACAAACAGATTCAGTTCATCCCAGTCTTCAGCTGTATTCAAAACAGAAACCAACCTAACACTCTATACATGTAACAGATGATTGCAAATACTACTGCTCCCCATTGGCTTAAAAACAACAGAATAGATTATAGAACATGCATATAAAGCGTGCACATTAACTCTTTGGCTCTCAAGTCGTAGAAATTTGCACGAGACTGTCGCAGTCGCTGTCGCATTAATCTCCTCGGCCAAGGAGGCCCCGAGAACATTATGTAGGTTGATGTTTTGGTCGTCACACAGCAGGGTTTTTGAAACAGTATTGGCCGCAGGCTGGTCATATACTCTATGTATAATACAATACATTTTTTTCACACAAAAAGGTGGTCCAGGAGGACACATATTTAAGGATAGTAAATTCCACTGGGCACTTTCTTGTATAGCACACAGTGTGGCACCAAGATACAATCTATCTTATGACACAGTGTGATGTAACACGCAAATACAGTATATTTATGATATAGTGTGATGTAGAACGGAAACACAGTATATTTTGTTCTACGCATATACAGTATATTTTCTTCCACAGTTTGATGTGACACGCAAATACAGTATATTTTGTGACAAAGTGTGATGTATCAAGCCTAAGTGCTATGTACAGTATTGTTCATAGCATGATCCAACATGCTTATCAACTATATTTTAAAACACACTTGAGGTATCACACGTATACACTATATTTTATGACACTGTGCCTTGTGACGCGTATATGCAGTACATTTTTAACACAGTTTGACGTGTCACGCGTATGCAGTAAAGTTTTTCAAACCGTATGATAAATCATGAAAGCAGTTGTACGTCCATATGACATATATAGGTTCACCCGTAATGGATATGTGACCACTACTGAAAGGATAAAGTGTAAAAAGTCGAGAAGTAAGATTGACAGTGTCAGATCAGCATGTAATCTAGGTTTGGACGTACACGTTATAGTGGAGTTGGCAATGGCAGTGGTGGAATTGCCCAGGCGATATATTAGGGAGTCGGCCGTTGTACCTCCCACCCTCAGATACGCTGGACACAGAGCCTGAGCCAGGGTGACAGCTACAGGAGACCTGGGAGTACAAACAGGTGTGATAGACATGTTTAAGAATTAGCCTTAACGCCCGTGGTGAAGTGTGAATTTCCGTTCATGTTAATTATTGAGAAACTAAATGCTATTTATGTATACCGTATAACTGGAGAAGCAAAAATGGCTTTAACGATGAACACAGCAGCTTGGTTTATACTCGTGCTAAGTTAACTGTAACTACCACGGTGGCATACTTATTATTAACAACTGTTGCCACGGTAGTTACAATCAACTTGGCCAACCCTTGCTATTTGAAACAGGGAACTAAATGTGAACATGTATGGAATGTAGGCACCTGTAAAATAGTTTGTTTCCAGGCATATTCGATCTTCCGGATTTCGACTGGCCAATAAAATGTTAACAAGACAAACATTTCTACCAGTTAATCTTCTATTCATAACTTCCCGTGTGCGCACGTATAAAATTCAGGTTACTGTTCCCTACTTCGAGTGCACGAATAATGCTGTTGGGGTTACCTGGGGTTGAACGCCTCCCATTTGTCTATGATTATCCGTGTGTCCAAGGTAACGCTGACAAACTTCTCACTGGTCCTTGACACGGCACTTTCTACCTGCACGGTCACTTCCAAAACGGCCGCGCAAAGTGACTGTTGAGTGAGCAGAAATGCTAGGAGAGGCAACACGGACATATCTACTGACTTCATGTCTTACCAATACCCCCCGTGACAAGACAGATAGACGGATACTAACACGGCCGGGATTCTCTGCTATCTGTGTCAAGTTTGATCTATATGTTCGTGAATTATCACGCGGTGTAAATATATACCCCTTATCTGCCGTGCATTGTTACAGACCTATATCTACTGTATCAATCGTCTTCTCTGCTGTTTAGGATCCGATATCGTTATACACAATAAATACTCTCTACAATCCCACTGCGATGAGTCAGGCCATTCTAGACCCACAGCCTTAATACACCTGTCAGTATAGGCCCGCGTACTCAATGCTGGCTACAATCCTACGTGGAAGACTCAGAACGATCTTGTTGGCATTCCAGATCCTCACCCTCAATACTTGTTACAATCCCAAGGCGAAGGTCCACGTCCTTAGTACCCCCTTGCTCGAAGGCCTATTTTCTCGAAATCACGCTGGTTTTGGATGAAACAGGATGGGGGCTCTCGCGCCAACAACAACATTGTTAACCTCCAAGAAATTATGGTAGTTCGCCAGAGTCCCCCACCCTGTGTCGTCCAAAGCCAGCGTGATCTCGAGAAACTTTTGCAGTGCCGATTCGGCTTAATAATGCCACATGCCCAATACAATAATGACTTCCAGGATATTGCAACTTCGAAAGGCGAACTTTTTGACCATAATCCTCTCTTCGATTACGATCGTCATAATATTTGTCGTAAATCAACAGATTGATCTTGCACTTTACTGCTACACAAATACACAGAAACATGCTTTTTTCACAGTAGTTTGATGTACAAGACTTTATTGTATGTTAATCTGTTGGCTATCTTTCTGCCTCGAAGAGCGTGGATCTAAATCTATCATACTTTCACACTTTTATTCATCAACTGTTTGTTGTGCAAGCTAGGAGGTTTGAGAATCGTTTCATGAGGAAAGCGAATACTAATTAGTGATAAACATTCGAATTGTTGTCTGCAAGCTGAGGCTTTCACCCATAATGGCCAAAGCGAAAACAACTCTTCAACTGTGTGTTCCACTAAGATAGGGTGGCTATATAATTAGCGGATATGCCTATACCATAATTTGCATGGTCTAGCTCTTTAACATTTTAAGCACTGCACATACGAGGCATACACATGTCTCGCCTAAGGAAGGGGCCGGGGGGATTTCACTGATATCCAACCAACGTATAGCTTCTGTACTTCTAATAAAAACTATGCTTCAGGTGAGACATGGTAGCCTATAGAAAGAGCACTTATAAATTCCTACTGCATGTGGTCGGACACTGTCAACCTCATTTGAATTAATGTAGCGGGAGAAAAAAGGATCTTAGCTCTTTCGCCCACAGGAGGAGAACCCCAGCAATGATCTGTGCGCACATCTGTCGTTGTTGTGGAGTTGACAAGGCCACTCCGCTTCGTCAACGGTAATTACGTCTTTTCTGTCATAAATAGTGCTATATCAACTAAATATCTTGTCGGTAGGAACGTTTAGTTGATAAGGTTTTATTCAAAACCGCACCTGTCCAGTTATATTGCGAAATAACCGTGTAATCCTTTTTCTGATATAGTTTTGTAGTCTTTTGTTTTTGTTCGATTTTCCGAGAGAGAGAATTGTAAGGTCACAACTGTGTGCTTAATTCCGATATAGTGGTCGATTCTATAACTTTTCTGACTTTCGGTTGTGTTGTTAACATTGCTAATTTACGAGTATAAAGCGTAAGGTCTACGTATGTAAAAATTCTGTGTATTTTGCGATAGCATTTTCTATAACTGCTGTCTAACTAATTCTCGGAAATGGGAAGCGTTGACCTTACGAATGTTAGTTTACACTACGGTGAAATATGTCATTGAAAACTCCAATTTCTATGTAATGCAAAGTGTTCTAGTCAATTCAGCTATTATTGGGTGATTGAAATTATCACTGAACGTCTGTTTTGTTATTTCTGACACTGTATTGAGTAATTATAAAGGCAGTTTGATTGGAATTTGTTATATCTGATCGTTTGAATTTGCGACTACATGTACATGCAATAACATAACGGCATTATGTGTTCTAGCGTAGTAAGTGATTATTTTCATGGGAGATTTGCTCAGCGTTACTAACTCTAGTGTTAGTTGTTTTTGATTTATGACTATGTGAAAATAGTAATTGTACGTTAAGTTGGTTGATTGCCGATTATGTAGCCTAATATGTTGAACTTACAAATGCTGACGTGTTTCTATACATGGTAAATATGTATGCGGCTCTTAGTGTTGCGCAAGATATGATATTTGTAGAGACAGTAACTCTAAGCACTTCTAATATATACAGATTTTTCACAGTACTATGCGTAATACAGTTATTGGTTTGTGTAATCGATTGATTGTTCTATAGTTAATAATACATTAAAATGTATTGGTACGTAACTTACAGTTGATCATTTCATTTTTCCGTTTTTATGTGTAAAATTAATACTGATTGTGACGTAATGGCATATCTTATGGTAAAGTGTGTTTATTACATCATACGTAGCTTGTGCTCAGTAACACAGTATAACTGAACATTGTTTTTTGTTTGTGTTCACAGCTTGTCGCTGACCTTTTTCCTGTAATGTTATAATTCGCCCTAATAAATATCAGCAACAACTTGAGAAGCCTACCTCAGTCATTTATTCCGGCTACATTAAGAAAACCCCATTTCACCTCAGATAACCCAAATAAACCTCATAAAAATCATGTAATAAGAAATGCTGAGCTTTATAAATTTTCTCTTGGCATGTCCTACATAATGTTGAAGTATTACTTCAACAACGAAATTTGATACATTATACACTGTCCAATTTTCGTTATTACCGACTTGGGACTTCTGACGCGTTTAAAACAAGTTATAATCTAAGCTTACTTTTACATCTGTATCTTTTACATCTTTAGTTTTTATCTGTATTGTTTATAGCACATACACATGGGTATGGATCTGTACCATTCTAGAATACGACATCTTCGTTCTAACTCCTTGAAAATACTTTAAGTCGCTTGACATAACCACTAGCATTCCTGGCGGTAGGGCTGACCTAAAAGCCGCACGATATGACCTCAAGTCTGCCGATCTGACATCGGATATGGGTATTCGGCAAAACCGCAAAAAGTATTGATTCAAATCCACTACTGTTTAATTGATATTGATCTTCAATATTCGGCCAGTGAAGCAATATTATTGAGTACGGCAGTCTGACGCGACCGGGCATTCAATGATGAATGATTTTACAAGACGACGGCAGAATATCAAGCAGACGTGGGGCTCGTGTAGATCGAAAACAGCACAACAAAGCGAAAGTAATCACACCTATAACACTGTAAAAACAATCAAAATGACGCTAAGTCACTTAAACTTTTTTTTTATTTATATATGCTGGTAAAGATATTTCCTCTGAATCATTTACCACTCACAAATATAGAGGTCTGGCACTGTAGCCCGAATCACCCTCACGAACGCAATAAAATATTCCAGCACGCGGAGGAGAAAACAATTTTAAATGTTAAATGCATTTTACTGAATTGTTACTGCACACCTTCTCACTTTAATACTTTCTGAACAGAACATCTAGCAAAACTGGACACCAGAAAGGTTAAATCTGTGTGTCATCTATAGAACTATTTGATGATGGTTGTACTTTGGTCAGTTGGGAAATTATCATGACTATATAATGCATTGTATGATATGCTACGATTCTGGTACTATCAGTCCCCTCGACCTCACACCACAAATATACCACTGAAATTCGATTCCTCCACATCGTTGTCGACTACTTTGATGAAAGTGTTCAAAAAGTGAAAAAAATATATACTACCCATAATATACTGTACGTTATTTTAAATGTATTACCTTTTTATTTCATGTCACAGAACAAAGAAAACATGAATGGTATACACGGGTACGTTACATCCGCACAGATGTGGTTCAGTTGATCTAACGAGGAACTGACGTGCCAAGCAGTTCTGAGGCACACCGACTGGTGGTATTAAACCGTAGATTCAACACATCCGTGACTACAGGCTACAGAACAATAGCTTTTAAACGATGTTTTGTTCTTAAGTGTGTAAAGCTGGTTTCTATGGACAAACAACACGTAAAGGGATGTTTCGTAACGAACACACGAGTAGGCCTACCCTAGGGTAGTATATATGTATCAAACGAAAAAATTTCGGCCAACGAGATGCTTTCACTTTGTAGGGTTTTTGGCCATTTCCTGTGTCTATGCCCATCGTCACATGATCCTGTGATTGACTGGAAAGGTCACCAGCTTGAGGGATATGCAAAGAAGTCACCGCTTCAGGTGACAGGAAATTGATTATTGACGGAAATTTGAGGTATAAAACATGGCGGAATTACACGGAAACGAAAACACCTTCGTCAAAAAATCACGGATTTACTCTAGTATTTGACCGGTACACATAACTGAAGACACAGTTCTATGTAGACGTGATTTATCTGTTCATCGATGCATAAATCTTTATCAAGTCTGGGTTTTATTTAAGATTTTATGATCGCAGTGGAGGTGGAACAGCAAGCTCATCCTGAATCATACAACAAGTGAGTGAAGCTGACCTGCAGCTAGGTACAATAGTACATTGCTAAATCTGATGCCAACTTCCCTCGTGGAGATCAGTTCTCCACCAGTTCTCCATGCAGGCGGCTGCTCCTGCTTCTGGGACCACCAGAAATGCCATGGAGAATGGAAGAAGAGCGACAAGTGTGGAGGTAAGAACGGCCGGTGGCATGGGAGGTAACTCGCCAGAGATCAGCTCCAGTAGTTTGCCTTTCATCCTCACCATTCTGGAAAACAACAAGGTTAATTTCAGCTCCATTTTCCACAAACATTTTTATTTATTTAAATATCACTGAACTTTCATAATTTCAAAAAGTAATGTGCCTGTATTTGCCCATCTACCCACAGATATCGACAGTGTTTAATTACGTTTACGTTCATTGCTACAGTCACCTGAACTGCTTACCTGGTCACGAGGGTTGTGTCATCACCCGAGGTCAACACATACAGGTGAAAGTGAATACCAGTGAACTGCGAGAAGGACAAACCAACCGAGTTGTTGTACAGATTCATCATGTAGAAAGTGATTGATCCCGGGCCGTATTCAGACCTGTAGCAACCAGAAAGAGGCATGTTTGTAAAGGAATAAGTTTGTGCAAAATAGATACTGTGTGACCTACACATAACTTATGGCCCTATACAGCTATTGTTGTCCGTGATTATATTTTATGAAAATGCTGCTATCTATTGTTCATTTATCAAGACATCCTTTTGCTTGCTCGATGTGTTAAGGCGGCGTTGTGCATGGTAGAGACGTCTCTATATATACGAGAACGTAGGTGTTTGTGAACCTGAATTAGGGGGTTAACCATGGTTTTGTTTATGGGGATGAGCTTGTTTTCATTCGTGGATAATCCCGTTCCTTGTTCACAGATGCATATCGGTGGGTAACTAGGTCATCGATGTTTATCACGAAGCCGCTTTGGGATCCCTCGTAATCACAGCTGTCTACATTGATGTTGTTATGAGGGCCTATCTGTCAAAATGTCGTTTTCAGTGGCTATCTATCGGGACGGCGTTATTCCTGACGTCATTATGTGTGCTTATCTATCGAGATGTGTCGTCGTCAACGAGTATGGGGACGTAGTTATTCACGGATTTATATATCTATTTCTGCACGTCCCTCTATCGAGAACGTCGTTATTCATGGCTATCTGACGTGACGTCTTTGATTACTCCTGACCCCTGTTACGTCTGTTTATCGGAGCGCCCTTGTCCACTGATACCTCCGGTGATCTTTCAGTTGTTTGTATTGAGGTCTGTTTGAGTTTCCCGTTTATATGTTCTGTTATCACAACAACTCACCTACTACTGGTACAATGACTGTAGACTCTGAGTTGACGCAAGTAGATATCAGGCTCTGTAGCAGATATGGAAAGGATCTGCCATCATTCTAAGGGGAATTAATGTACTTCAAGAATAAGGCCGAAGAGTTAGGAGATTCAGATCAAAGGGTTTATGATTAAGGAGAATTAACCTGCTCAGAGAAGAAAATCCAGGAGTTCGGAGGATTAACGTAATCTGAGTAGAGGTTCAATTTAGGAGAAATAGCATACTCAAAGAGGAAGGTTAAAGAGTAAGGAGAATTAGAGCAGACAGATAAGGAGATAGACGAGTAAGGAGAACGAACGTTCTCTACGAAGGTTAATGCGTAAGTAGAACTAATGTACTTCGATAAGATCGAGTAGTAAGGAGAATTAGCGTATTGGCGTACGGCGAAGAAGAAGGATGCGGGGGTGAAGATAAGTAAAGTGTGGTAAGAGGAAAGGCGAGAAGGAAATCAGATAGAGAGTATGTGTACTCTGGCATCTTCTTAGAAGTAGGAAAGGTAGGGTTAGTAGGCAGACAGTGACAGGAAGACAGTAAGGGAGCACTGGACATTATAGACCAGATGTGGCAGAAGGTGTAGAGAAAATTTACTCCTCAGAAATCAGAAGTGGATTTAATCCCTTGTAAATGACCTTGGATACATTTAAACAGTTTACTTTTTTATTATTTTCTTGAATATTCACTTTATTAAGTCATACCATTGCCTAGTTCAAGATCCATGGCGTAACCCCTTTCAGCAGAGTACTTCATCAGTTCTATGGCATTCGCCGGATCCCAGGCTGTACCGGGACGATACAGGCTGTTTAACCCAAATATCAGACTCAGGCTGGCCTGTCTGACAAACAGATTCAGTTCATCCCAGTCTTCAGATGTATTCAAAACAGAAACCAACCTAACACTCTATACATGTAACAGATGATTGCAAATACTACTGCTCCCCATTGGCTTAAAAACAACAGAATAGATTATAGAACATGCATATAAAGCGTGCACATTAACTCTTTGGCTCTCAAGTCTTAGAAACTTGCATGAGACTGTCGCAGTCGCTGTCGCATTAATCTCCTCGGCCAAGAAGGCCCCGAGAACATTATGTAGGTTGATGTTTTGGTCGTCACACAGCAGGGCTTTTGAAATAGTACTGGCCGCAGACTGGATCTACACTCTAGGTCTATTACTCTGTGCATATATAATACAATACATTTTTTTTTTCACGAAAAGGTGGACCACGCGGAGAGTAAATTATGCTGGCCACTTTAATGTATACTACATGGTGTGACACCAAGATACAGTGTATTTTACGGCACAGTCTGATGTAACACACAAATACAGCATATTTTACGACACTGTGATGTGACATGCAGATACAGTATACACGTGGTTTAGGACAATGTGATGGAATACGACACAGTGTTATGTAACATGCGAATACAGTATATTTTGTGACACAGTGTGATGTATCACGCCTGTGCTATGTACGGTATATTTCAGAGCATGACCCAACATGCTCGTAAATTATATTTTAAACCACACTAGACGTATCACGTGTATTTTATGACACTGTGCTTTGGCACGCGTACAGGCAGTACATTTTTGACACAGTATGATGCATCACCCGTATCCAGTAAAGTTTTTGACACCGTATGATAAATCATGAAAACAGCTGTACGTCCATATGGCATATATAGGTTCACGTGTGAGGGATATGTGACCACTTCTGAAAGGATAAAGTAAAAAGTCGACTAGTAAGGTTGGAAGTGTCAGGTCAGCATACAATATAGGTTAGGACGTACATGTTATTGTGGAGTTGGCAATGGCAGTGGTGGAATTGCCCAGGCGATATATGAGGGAGTCGGCCGTTGTACCTCCCATCCTCAGGTACGCTGGACACAGAGCCTGGGCCAGTGTGACTGCTAAAGGAGACCTGGGAGTACAAACAGGTGTCATAGACATGTTCATCAGATCAAAGGAATTAGTGTTAACGAACGTGGTGAAGTGTGAATTTCCGTTCATGTTATTGAAAAATTAATTGCTATTTATGTATACCGTATAACTGGAGAAGCAAAAATGGTTTTAACGATGAACACAGCAGCTTGGTTTATACTCGTGCTAAGTTAACTGTAACTACCACGGTGGCATACTTATTATTAACAACTGTTGCCACAGTAGTTACAATCAACTCTGGCCAACCCTTGCTATTTGAAACAGGGAACTAAATGTAAACATGTATGGAATGTAGGCACCTGTAAAATTGTTTGTTTCCAGGCATATTCGATCTTCCGGACTTCGACTGGCCAATGGCATGTTAACACGACAAACATTTCTAACAGTTAATCTTCTGTTAATAATTTCCCGTGTGCACACGTATAAAATTCAGGTTACTGTTCCCTACTTCGAGTGCACGAATAATGCTGTTGGGGTTACCTGGGGTTGAACGCCTCCCATTTGTCTATGATTATCCCAGTGTCCATGGCAACGCTGACAAACTTCTCACTGGTCTTTGCCACGGCACATTCTGACTGCACGGTCACTTCTAAAACGGCCGCGCACAGGGACTGTTGATTCACCAGAAATGCCAGGAGAGGCAACACGGACATAGCTACTGACTTCATGTCTTACCAATACTCTCCGTGATAAGACAGACTCGGACACAAACACGGCCGGGATTCTCTGTTATCTGTGTCAAGTTTGATCTATATGTTTGTGAATTATCACGAGGTGTAAATATATACGCCTTATCTGCCGTGCATTGTTACAGACCTATATCTACTGTATCAATCGTCTTCTCTGTTGTTTAGGACCCGATATCCTTATGCACAATAAATACTCTCTACAATCCCACGGCGATGAGTCGGTGATGCCTTCTTGCCATTCTACACCCACAGCGTTAATACTTGCTACAATTCTACAGCGAAGATTCTGATCTATCTTTTTGTCATTATAGGCACACGGACTCAATGCTCGCTACAATCCTACAGCGAAGACTCAGAACTAGCTTGTTGGCATTCTAGACCCACACCCTCATTACTCCTGACAATCACACGGCGAGGGCCCACTTCCTCAGTACTCCCTAATTCGAAGGCGTAGCCTATTGATCGGGATTGCAGAACTCTCTCGAAACCACGCTTTTGAATGAGACAGGATGGGGGCTCCATAACAACAACATTATTAACCTCGGGGAAATCACGGTAGTTCGCGAGAGCCCTCACCCTGTCTCGTTCAAAACCAGTGTGATCTCGAGGGACTTTTGCAATGCCGATTCGGCTTGATAACACCATATGCCAAATACGATAGTAACTTCCAGGATATTGCAACTTGGAAAGTCGAACTTATTGCCAGTAACCTTCTCTTGGATTACGATCGTCATAATATTCGTCGTAAATCAACAGATTGATCTTGCACTTTACTGCTACACAAGTACACAGAAACATGCTTTTTTCACAGTAGTTTGATGTACAAGACTTTATTGTGTATTAATCTACTGGCTGTCCTTCTGCGTGGGTGTATTGGATCATAAATATGCATGCAGGTTTCGGTTTCACTCTGTGGTATGACGTTCGTTTGTTTACAAGGCAGTATGGAACTCTGTATATGGGACTCGCTGGTCGAGTGATCAAAAGGGTCTCTACACTGGAATACAATTATCCCTTTACGACTGAGGTGGAGTTGTTGATCCTAGCTCCATGTGATCACGCTGCTGCTTCAAGTCAGGAGGGGTGTCGGTGTCTCACGATGTGTGACGGGTTCTGCCGGGATATGCACATGAACCCTGTTTGCTGCACCCATAAACACAGACGCCACAACATATATGTGAGTGAAACATTCTTGAGTACGCATAAAACATCGGTCAGATGAGTGGGGCGTCACTGTCGGAGTGGCCACAGTATGCCATCTGCGAGTAACACACACCAAACGGGAGGCCGGATTTTAAACACTTAATCTTGTTGATTTGGAATTACATTTATCATAATAAATTTTTTTGTCATATTTCGTCAACACCTTTACACTGAATGCTTCTTAAATTATGCAAACAATTTATTGCAACGTTTGAACAACCATGACAGAGAGAAAACCTGTCTTTTGACATCAGCGAAGCGCAACGCTCACTCACTCCTCAGCCCCAGTTTATTAAACAATGAAGGACATGTTTCTAAACACATGACTAGTGAATCTAGTAAATCTTCACACACAGTTATCTTATAGTGACATGTATCGATCTGCAGGGTATATAGTAGTCGGAACATTGCCATATTACTGAATCGCTGAAAGCCATCCGCCTGACGTCCTCAGGTAAGTAATCCAACAAAGGCAACCAGCGCTGGTTGGCATTTCCACAGCAAAGTACAAAATCGTCATCACTTCAATTGATGAGTGAATAACGAACAGACACTTCCAGGCAAAGACTCCTACCTTACCTTCTTCTACATAAATAATAAAACAAATATATTCACTTGTGCAAATTTGCAACCATTTCAGGAACTATCACAACCAACATGGATGTAGACCTTGTGTACATATGAATTAACAAAGGTTAAATGTCTATGTATCGCAAAAAGGCTTTTCACCGACAACTTACGTAATGTTATTATAGTGAACATGGAATGCACAGATGTACAGCTTGAAAATTACTCGTCAGATGTAAATATATATGTATATGTACAATTCTTCTCAGATATACGGATTTTTGAAAGTATCGGAATTTTTAAAACTTTTCATCAAAAGTATGGCACAACTGAATAATAAAGTTCAGTGATTCAGTGATTTGACATCAAGTGCCCATACATGCAGCTGCCCCCGAATTAGGAAGGACAATAAATGCATACGAAAATGGCGGAATAGGGACTTGGGAGGAGATGATTTTCGCTGGCATGGGAGGTAACTGGCCAGAGATCAGCTCCAGGGGTTTACCATTCAGATTCACCTTCCTGAAACACAGCAAAACTATATGTTTAAGTTTAATGAGCACAGTGGATTTGAGTTGTCATTCAATACTTTAATACATTTTGACCCAGCTGATTTCATTATGTGTTAGAAAACTTGAATAAACGGAGAGAAGTATGCCATGGTCACTTCACGTGATTCCATATATGCAGTTGTACTTAACCTGAATCTGCCCTCAAGAAAACAAAACAGTTCAATGAGTTGAGATGCTAGGGTCCGATCAAACAATAACACGAAGAGTTCTTTCCTACGGTTCCTTAGGGACGCGTGGCCTGATTTTATTAGCATTGTTTATTTATTTATTTGATTGGTTTCTTCATCCTACTCAAAAATATTTCTCTTACACGACGGCGGCCAGCATTATAGTGGGAGGAAACCGGTCTGGCCACTATGTAAACCACGACCATCCGCAGGTAGCTGGCATGCCTTCTTCTGTACAAGTAGGGAGAAAGCTAACATGAGATGGGTTTGAAATCACAACCACCACATTAGTAAGAGATTTTTAGGTCATTGTGCTGTTCTAACACGCTATTCACTTCGTTCCCATAGCATCTAGCCCAATACTGAAAGTGACGCTGTCTTTAAACATCATTTCTAATGCAAATTCCAACGTTTAAGCACTTTCGGCCTACATATAGCATCATTTAAGCTCTTCCCCCCGGTTTCAATGTCCACCAGTCTTACTTTGTCACCAATGTTGTTTCGTCACCTGAGGTCATCTCATAAACATGGAGGTCAATACCACTGAACTGGGGGAAGGATATATTCATTGACGTGTTGTACAGATTCATCGCATAGAAGGTGATTGACCCTGGACCGTAACCAGACCTGTCAACACAGAGAAAACATTCTTATAATAATGGAAGCAACAACTGTTAGTGATATCCGTCAGCATACATATATAACATTACACAAGCCTGCATCGGGCTAAACTCCATATACAAATATTCCAACCTACTGAAAACGAGCCACACAGCTACATATCTACAAACTGTTTTCTTCGTGAATTTGATAATACATGGCAACATACCTGTACCCAGAGTCTTTAATATGAAAAGTACGTCAGAGGTACTTTTCGCCATGGCTGCAATACTGCAAAAGTCATTATTGCTCATTCGGAAATGTTTTTGTTATAGGCTACGTGTACTGCAGCCTGTCACAACGTATCATCAGAGTGACCAACTTGATGCAATGTTAGTTTGTCTCATCTGAACGTATCTTTGTTGCAGACCCATTCTGCTCGGTGTATCTGGATAACGAACAACGTAGGTGTCCCAGTCACACCTACGATGACGAGTAGCAAAGACAACCTACCAGTGGAAAACTGGGGAAATCGTCATACATCTTGGATTTATAGTACCTGTCGAATCTAAAGGTGAATCTTGACGAATCTGAAGGTGCCCTTCAGAGGGTCGGAGTTGTTTCGGGTAGGGTTTTGGTACATGCGCAATAACCAGTTACAATCAGCTGTGGTCTGCATAATTCAGACTAAGCCAAAATTAGTCGAGCATCACACAATGTCTTCATTAATCGTAAGCAAATATTTTTGTCACAGACTTCCTTTAATTTCCTGCAATTACATGACTACCGCGGTTAAATAAGAGTCCTGCAACAAGAGTCGCTTAATATTTCACTAACTGTTCTCAATATTTGTCATACTCCTTGGTTGAACCTTGTCCACTTCACTCGCCAAATTTTCAAAGGCTTGTCCACTTTTTCTTTCATTCAATCCGGGCTCCATTCATCTGCATCTCACTCTTTTACTGATTTACTCATTCTTTCTCTTACTCATTAACAATTGTTCTACTAATATGTCTCAACTTTCTCTTACTCACATAATGTGTTACTAATCTGTCCCTTCTTTCTCTTACTCACGCAATGTTTTACTAATTTGTCCCTTCTTTCTCTTACTCACCCAATGTTTCACTAATTTGACCCTTCTTTCTCTTACTCACCCAATGTTTTACTAATTTGTCCCTTCTTCCTCTTAACTCACCAATGTTTTACTAATTTGTCCCTTCTTTCTCTTACTCACCCAATGTTTTACTAATTTGTCCCTTCTTCCTCTTAACTCGCCAATGTTTTACTAATTTGTCCCTTCTTTCTCTTACTCAACCAATGTTTTACTAATTTGTCGCTTTTTTTTTGTTTTGTTCCTGTTCTCTGGACAACTCACCTACTGGTGGTACAGTAACTGTAGACCCCGCATTTGTCCTGTGTTTGTCATGTGCTCAGAGGGACTCACCCGTTATTAGTACAGTGACTGCAGACCCCGAGTGTCTCCTCTTTTTGTACTGTACACAAAACAACTTCCCTTCTACTGGTGCAGTGACTGTAGACCCTGAGTTTCTCCTCTGTTTGTCATACGCCTAGAACAACTCACCTGCTAATGGTACAGTGACTGTAGACCCTGAGTTCCCTCTGCGTTTGCCCTGTACTCAGAGCAACTCACATAGTGCAGGTACAGTGACTGTAGGCCCTGAGTTCCTCCTGTGTTTGTGCTGTACTCAGAGCAACTCACCTACTACTGGTACAGTGACTGTAAACCCTGAGTTTCTCCTGTGTTATCCCTGTGCTCAAAACTATTTGTCCAACTAGGTTCTTGTATAAAACAGTCAGCCAGTAATCCTGTAAGATTAATACATGATTATTAGATTGGAACCATAAAACGGCAACTGCTTGTGTTGTTCTATTTTTGTTATAAAATTCAGGTTGAAAGGCCTTATAATTCCCAGATCGAGGAAATTTTTCAATGATTCTCCAGCACTGTCTGACATCCTAAATAGATATATGTATGCAGAGATTATAATAAAATTCTATGCACAGCTTTGCCTTGGCACCAATTCATTACAATATGGTGCTGATCGGCATCTGTGTACAAATCTAGAATTTGAGTAACAAATTCTTCACCATCGCCATACAGATGTCTGAATCTCAACAGCTTTACAGGAAAAGGTTTTCACAGATTGACCTGTGCAAAGTAGTGTCCCTTTGTATGTAGTTGAGGATTTGTACCATTAGCAGTGACGAATCTTTGTCCTCTGCAAGTACTGTCCAGTTCATCTTGTTATCACTTACATGTACCTTGATTTGGACTGCAGACTGTATATGAGGAACACATATAGGTCAGAGATAAATCAAACAAAGGTGAAAACCTATACAAGACACATATATGATTGTCAAATTTGATTTATACATACAGGATTTGAAAACCTTCACACATTGTGTGTTTTGCCTGATTTTATACTACTTACTGGATTTACGCTGATGACTCCATCAGAATATTCCAACAACCCATAATTTCCTCCTACAAAGGCTTGTCGCATTACCACTTCTGCTCCGTAATAGGCAGCCAGGCCGAGCTTGTCCAGCCACCTGAAAATGTTATAACAGCAATCACAGCATCATTTCCAGGTGATTAAATAACTTTTTCTAAAGAGGTAAATTTCGTGGTCCAGAAATGTAGATCAGCCGGTAAAAATCACAGAAAGGGAATGATAGGGGATTTACTGTATGTATTTATGTATATGGTTAGTGTCTTATGACAGAATACCTTATGATACTCAGCTTTATGGATGGAGGGGATGAACTGCAGACACTGGAGGCAAGTTAGGCAAATTCTGTCGTATGGAATAAATGTGTCATGATCTAGTCTGCTTCTTAAGTTCATACACCATGGTGAAAATTCCATGAAAGTAAGAATGTAAGGGGATTTACTGTGGATACGTGTATATTCCACAGTTTGCTCAGGACATGTTAAAGCGTCAATCATCTGTCACATCAGCCCATGTCAGATCAGTCCTTACATGAAAACTGATCACCTCAGCTCATATCAGATCAGTCCTTACATGAATGCTGATCACATCAGCTCATGTCAGATCAGTCCTTACATGAATGCTGATCACATCAGCCCATGCCAGATCAGTCCTTACATGAATGCTGATCACATCAGCTCATGTCAGATCAGTCCTTACACGAATGCTGATCACATCAGCTCATATCAGATCAGTCCTTACATGAATACTGATCACCTCAGCTCATATCAGATCAGTCCTTACATGAATGCTGATCACATCAGCTCATGTCAGATCAGTCCTTACATGAATGATGATCACATCAGCCCATGCCAGATCAGTCCTTACATGAATGCTGATCACATCAGCTCATGTCAGATCAGTCCTTACACGAATGCTGATCACATCAGCTCATGTCAGATCAATCCTTACATCAATGCTGATCACATCAGCTCATGTTAGATCAGTCCTTACATGAATGCTGCGATAAAGGTGTCCGAGACTCCCGGGACACCCCCACCATAGGCCGAGCTCGTCTCCCCCACCCAGAATTTCTGTACGCCCTGAGAAAAGTTCCGCAGGATCTCCTGGGCCGATGTCATATCAGGGATAAAACTGTCCAGTCTCGTCGTGTCTATAAAGTCCTTGGATTTGGCTGTGTGTCCATTCATGTAATAACTGCAAAACAAATTAAAATATCTTGTTGTCAGACAGATGATTCCCTCAAATCAATCTAATTATTAAAAAAACAACTCAAGTTTCTAATGAAATCACTTCTCAACATATAGCTGTTCTGTTTACTGTTTTTTCTTTAGATTATAATGACTGCAGTGTTTAGGACTGCAATTATGACTCAATTGCATAAACTGTAATATGGTACTGTGTACAGAACTGTAATTTGATGGATCATTGATTTCTATATAACATAAAAGTCTAAATTTATATGTGTTTCTGTGATATTTCCTCTACAATAATCTCACCAACTTCAACTGTCATTTACTCAAATAGTTTTGCAACGGGAAATTTGATGGTGAAATTCCTGTGTACATCCTAAGTGTTTTATGACTACAAATGCACTCCATGAAAAAGTGTGAAGTAAGACAGGAAAGAAAAAAAGAGTACATAGCTTAGTTTGGGCCGCTGGGTTAAAGATGGGAAGAGGTTTTACAAGTTCTGCATCTCCCTTGTTATGTACACAAAGTTCTGCATCTCCCTTGTTATGTACACAAAGTTCTGCATCTCCCTTGTTATGTACACAAAGTTCTGCAAATGTCATCAAGTTAAAATGTGTAATTATCTTCAAGAGGGAAATTAATAAATTAAGCATATCACAGATGACATACAGATCTGAATGGTCTGAAAATGCTAGATAATGTCCCTGACAACAGGTGTGAGGACTGTTGCTGTGCTATCGCTTACTGGTGGAACGTCATGGCGGAGATATACTCTGACCCAGTTTTCATGAAGCTGAAACAATCAAAACACACTTATTCTGTGGGAAGAGAAGCTATATGTACTGGAACCTGTATACACTTGTCAGGGAAGATAACAGGCTACAACATTTGATCTACTGATAATCGGACAATTCCTTACGATCAAAGTTCAAGTGTTTAGGGTTTCACTTCAGTTCAGTAACTCTGCAAACTGCCGATAATATGCAGCATTGTGGTGACGATGAAGAGGACTTGATTAACATGAATAAATGCATATTGTTAATTGTCATTCATACACACAAAAATCCACAAACACATGTACACAAAACTTGTAGATTTATAAAAGCATGTAGAAACACCTGTTTTCTGGTGTCAGTTTACCGTGTATGCTGTGGTTAGGTGAAATCTCAGACAAGGTATTATGTGTGGTGTCAGTGTATTTTGACTCCGTGAGGTGTCCATATACTGTGACTCAATGGGATGCCATGTGCATACTGTGACTCGGTGGGGTGCCATGTGCATACTGTGATTCAGTGGGGTGCCATGTGAAGTGTTACTTTTGGTGCCTGTATACCGTGACTCGGTCGGGTGCCATGTGTATACAGTGATTCGGTAGGGTGCCATGTGTATACTGTGACTCGGTGGGGGTGCCATTTGCATACTGTGATTCAGTAGGGTGCCATGTGAAGTGTTACTTCTGGTGCCAGTTTACTGTGACTCACTGGGGTGCCATGTGAAGTGTTACTTCTGGTGCCAGTATACTGTGACTCAGTGGGGTGCCATGTATATACTGTAATTCGGTGGGGTGCCACGTGAGGTGTTATTTCTGGTGCCAGTATACTGTGAATGAGTGGGTGTGATGCCTGATGTCAGTATAATGACTGGGAAGGATGTCATGTTTACGGTTAGTAGGCCTGTACTGTGACACGGTGCAGTGCTATGTGATGTGTTATGTCTGGTGTGGTGTCATGTCTGGTGTTAGTACACTATGACTAGGTTGGTGTTGTGTCTGGTGTCACTATACTGTGACTGACTCTGGTTGGGTAACGTATCAACTTTGATTGTCTACACCATGACTGCTTACCGTGTCAGGTCAGGTGCCCTTATGCTCTGATTGGGGGAAGGGGTGTCGGTGCACTGTGGCGTGGTGTCAGGTCTGGTATCAGTACACTTTGACTAGTTGAGCCATCATGCCTGGTGTCAGTACAACGTGACAAGGTGGAGCTCAGTATACTGTGACTGGGTGGGGTGTCATGTGTAGTGTCAGTACACCTGTACAAACTTGAATACACAGCACATTCTTTTTTCTGTAAATCAAGGATTGATTGTGGTGACTTACTTTTCTAAGTATGTTTCACTGCTGAATAAATCCTGTGTCACATCTGGGCCTATAAGCTGGCGTGCCGAGAATGTGGGCATCGAGTCCATGAGGGCACGCAGTCTGCCAAAGTCATGCCCTAATTGCTGGGGATCCACCGACCTGTTGTATTTGTTGGGGTAAATGTTCGGCTCTGTCAATCGTAGGGAAAATAATTACAGTCATAACATGAATGACAAGAGAAGTTTTAACAGCAATGATTTCTTTTTGTTGGAGCAAATATTTCATTACTTCTTTCTAACTTCTTCCTCTTAGCTCCATACATGACACAAGAAATTTTGAAAGCGATGAGTTGTCTTTGTTGGAGTAAATATTTTCACATCTTGGTAGCATAACTCCTTGTTAATACCATCATTCCTCTTAGCTGTTTGAGATAAGTCATTCTACAGGTTGATGGTTGTCATTAACCTCAGGATGTGGTTGCATTGTGATCACTGGATAACACCAATTTTATGTTGTGTCTTCTAAGTCAGCGAACACTAAGAAATATGAAAGATGGCATAATATAAAGCTGAAAATTTTTTCTGAGCTTGATGCTTTTCTAGGATTTTCCTGTTTTTCAAGGCTTTCTGTTCATGCCAATATGTATTCGTCAGAAAAAATTTCTTGGACAGTGCAAAATGCCCACAACTTTGATGATTTTCAAGTTATATTTTTACATTTGTTACCTCCTCCGACACCGGAAAAACATTTATTCCTCCTCCAACAAACAACCACTTAAATGGGTTTTTCTTTAGTCTGTCCAATTTTGTAATGTCCATTAGAAAATTGATAGTTAATTGATAGATTTGATTTGTCTTGTATAGAACATTCTGACAACACCTCCTACATACCAGCCAAACCGAGACAAGCGGGACTTGAACCAACCATCTCTATTATTGCTCTAGGCTAACTGGCCTTTCAGCAAGGAACCTGCAGTATAACCATAATATACCCAAATGAATTCTCAGTTCAATTCTTCATACCATTGCCTAGTTCTAAATCCAGAATGTAGCCCTTCTCAGCTGAGTACTTCATTAGTTCGATGGCATTTGCTGGGTCCCAAGTTCTCTCAGGCCGATACAGGCTGTTCAAACCGAATATCAGGCTAAGGTTGGCCTGTATGGCAAACTGGTTCAGCTCATCCCAGTCTGTGGCTGTAACCAAAAGCAAAACAGACACATAAGGAAACTTAAACACATTACATTGGTTACTATAAGTCATTACCCTAAGGATAAACACAAGACAGATCCACCTGCACATCACACGTGAAGAAGTTCATCAGTTTCTTGCCAATGACCAATGGTTTACTCCCAGCTCTTTGGTTTCCTCCACCAATGAAGCTGCCGGCCACTATATAGGTGAAATAGTTTTGAGTTGAGCAATAATTTAAATGAACATCTAAAACTCACTTTTCAAGTAACTCAAATGAATAATTACAGTCTACAGGTGAGCAGAGAAATAGGAATGATTCCATCTGTCAGTCTTGTCCTTTAAAGCAGGCTTTACAGGTATAACCAAAGTACACACATACAGTAACCGTTCAGTGATGACTTACTGGAAAATGTGGTGTTAGGAAAGTCGGCCTCCTGGAGTCTACTTTCTGTGCTGAAAATAAGGGAGTCTCCTGATGTCCCTCCAACTCTCAGGTAGGCAGGGTAGAGAGCCTGGGCCAACCTGATAGCTAACGGCGACCTGCAGATAGACACAAGACATGACAGATGAGAGAGTCTGTTGATGTCACTCCAGCCCTCAGGCAGGCAGGGTAGAGAGCCCCGGCCAACCTGATAGCTAACGGCGACCTGCAAATGGACACAAGACATGACAGATGAGAGAGTCTGTTGATGTCACTCCAGCCCTCAGGCAGGCAGGGTACAGAGCCTGGGCCAACCTGATCGCTAACGGCGACCTGCAGATAGACACAAGACATGACAGATGAGAGAGTCTGCTGATGTCCCTCCAACCCTCAGTTAGGCAGGATAGAGAGCCTGGGTCGACTTGATCGCCAACGGCCAATTGCAGGTGGGCAAAAAACTACTAATTGTTCCTTTCTCTCTTGTGTCTTCTCAGTTGCCATAAGCTTAATTATTAATACCATAAAGAACAGGCATAAATGTACACTCATGTACTCTCTTTGCAACTAAATATATGAACAGTAAAGTACATGTACATGTCTTATGATATGACACATACAACCACAATAAAATACATTATTTCTGAGCAATGATACACTGTCATGCAATAACAATACAACATGTTCCAACACACTGTAACCTTCCAAATTTTATATTTATATGCATTTTTATATACATTAATTCAAAAAATGTAGGTTAGCGCGCTATCGCTGCTCAATGACTCAGAAGTCCAGGTCTTGGTGGCTTTCTCTCCGGCCGTAGGCTACCTCGGAAGGTCTGTCAGCATCTTGCGGATGGTCGTGGGTTTCCCCCGGGATCTGCCCGGTTTCCTCCCACCATAATGCTGGCCGCCAATAAGTGAAATATTCTTGAGCATGGTGTAAAGCACCAATCAAAAATTAATCAGAAAATGTATAAAACTTGTACATAGAATATGAATGGCTCATTTAAGAGTGTTAATTAAAACTTACAAGAGCTTTTGGATACCTATATGTTATATGGAGCACAATCATATATTGCAAATCGGTAACTTATCTCTCATTTACCACCATGCATATAGCCCTATTATTTCTGCTACCAAATATGCAATATAAAATTGTGTTTACCTTGGGTCGAAACCCTTCCAATGGCTCGCGATATTGCCTGCGTCCAGCGTGACACTGAGAAATCTGTCACTAATGACGGACACGACACGGTCCGGCTGCACGGTCACTTCCAAGCCCGCCACCCACACGGCGTGCAGTAGCAGGGAGCCCAGCCACAGGCATTTGCGAGCATTCACTAAGGCCATCGTCACTTACTGCCGAATTTACTTCCCTGCAATTGTAACCTTCGGCACCTTACTGGGCACCGATGAAGCACTGTGGTTGATATGTACCCTGTATGTGTTAAATACGAAGTCTGCTGTCGATTAAGGTCACTGTGTGCCAGTTATACACCCACAGGCCCCAGGCTTACATAAATCACGGGATAACATTGAGAACTGACACACTTTTATTTCGAGCAGCACGGACAGTTTCCGCGTGGAAGAACATGCATATGTACTTACACACGAAGTGTATTGGCGCAACATCGCCAAGTAATCACATGGCTTTTCCACTACGCCACAACGCCATGGGAAAGTCCCATTGAACACTATTGGCGCAAACTCGGTCAGCTACCGTCCGGCTTTCGCCCGATCGGTTCGGCTCTGCTTCTGTGTTGCACTTTTGTAATTAGGTTGGGCGCTTTGCATCCGCTACAGTTTCCGATCCCTAACGCCCACTGTTAGTAAAATAGTAAAAATAATCTCATGCTAACTCCACCTAGACCTCGATAACGCACGAAGGCGCCATGTTTGATGACGTAAAGCATTAAAGGTACAACTCTGTCTGATCACCATCTCGAGCTCAGTAAATTTTATCCTAGGATTTTACACTGTGTTACAGCAAGTTGTTCATTCATTGGAGGAATATCTAGACGATGGCGACATGTGGTCCTCTAAAACACCTGCAGTATTTCACATTTATTTGCAACAACGGCTGCGAAGGTTGATGTTAAATAAGTTCCTAGCATAAAATTTAACGAGGCATAGATCGGGATACTTAGCTTTATCAACCCTGGGGAGCCCTGGTGTGTACCAAAAGAGCTAGAATTTGCTCGATTTTTATTATGACTATTAACATTTGGTGTTAGCGGTCGGAAATTGTAGCGGATGCAAAGCACCCAACGAAAGGAGAAAATGCTACATATAGGCAGAGCGCATCTTGTCCGGTGAAAGCCTAACGGTAGCTGGTGGAGATTGCGCAATTAGTGTTCAGTGAGACTTTCTCATGGCATTGTAGCGCAGTGGAAAGGATATGTGATTACTTGCCTAGATACAACTTTACGTACTCAGCACGTGGCCTGCCCACAAGACAATGGTTTCGTCAATGCCGACGATAGACTTCAGGCCTCTATCCTGGTGATCTACCAATAAGCTAAGCACAATGCCCAAGTCACACAGGTAGCTAGTACTGCGCACAGACAATGAATTTAATTAAAATTCACACACATGTAATATATATATATATACATATATATATATATATATATATATATATATATATATATATATATATATAAACTGAACAGTGTTGGATTTATTAATTTATTTCATTATTTACTGGTTTGTTTCATTCGTGCTTTAGGCCTATGTATATACTATGTAAAACAACTGTGTACAAAATTGCACATCTACATTGGATGTGCATTATATTGTGTATCATATCGTCATTGTGGAAGTACAAAGTAGTATAGACATTTGGGGTTCTGGCTCACCAGTTGTAGGAAGCCACAACCCCCCACCCCACCCAGAGGGCTCCCAGCGGATGTTCCGGTTCCGGCACATCAAGGCATATGGTGTCCAGCTACTTAAATAATTTGCGATTGTTTATGGAGACAGACACCCGTTCACATTCAGAGATAAATAGCATAAGCCGACCGACCCTCTGCTAGAGAACGAATAGAAACATAACATAGCTCAACGCCGAAAAGAAAAGATGGCATCGATTGAGACGGTCCTCCTCTTCTATCCCGAAACCACCCTGCGGCCGGACGATAATCCCTATAACCGGTGGCCAGAGGTCGCCCGGACCGACCGCGCCGACATCTTGGAGGCGATCTTCGAGAATGAGATTAGGCTTGAAGAATACGGTGAGAGCATACCCACCACCTTGCGCGAGCGCATTCAGAGAATCATATACCTGCTTCGTAGCTGGATCCACGATGTGATCCCACGCGAGATCATCGCAGATCCGACTTGTGCGCGAAATAGCAACCGGATGGAAAACGCGCTCGAGGTCGCCGCCAATCACGGCGTATAATGAATCAATGATTTTGGCTTAACGCCGTACTGGCAGTATCTCAGCCATATCGTGGCGAACCACGGCGTCTAGTAGCCAGTCCAATCTCACACAAACCGACTCGCTAATTAGAGAAAAATCCCGGTATGGTACACCAATGATCATGAAAGGACAGCGTAATTGTGAATGGCTCCTCGTGGGCTCCCGAGAGCAGTAAGGAAAAAGCTGCCTTAGCGATTTCTGCAGGATCCATCTTGCGGGCATGCGCAGGAATTCCCACATCCCGACACCCTGTCGAAGGTGTAACATCGGGACACAGTCAGAGGCTAACCTATGCGGGCCTTGCGAGGCTCAAAAATATCTTGTTAGAGCCGAAGCCCGAGCAAGGCAAATCCACCCCCTTATTATGCACGAGCTCCAACGTCGGTCAGCTTGGGCAAAGAAGGTGCCCGCGTTTGTATGGCTGTAAGCCCTCAAACCCCTTTTCGAATGATCACCGCCAACCGAATTTCCATTTAGAGGAACGTGTGTCCATCTATAACCGCCATGGCGACTGTGGATGAATACATCGACCAGCTACTGGCAGAAATGCCAAAAAATCCAGTTCTCCATGTTGTAGTCCAAAACATCCTAGAGGAGCCTATTCCTGAGGTAATCAAGGATCCCCTGCTAAAGTCCTTATAGCCTGGAAAATATCAACCTCTTCCGCCACCAACCAAAAAGAGAGGCAGGAGGAGGAAGGCCATTGAGGAAGAATTTGACCCAATCCATTGCCCCAAAATTCTGCCCACAATCCAGAACTACCAGAAGGAGGTTCTAGAGCTGTTTGAGAGTGCCAAGGCAGATGAACTCACGTGCCAGGAAAACCCCCGGGCAATCGGAAGGTACCTCCATACCTGGATGATGGCTGTGCCCGAAAGGCATCCACATGGTGCAGACCCTAGAGCTTTCCTCGAATTCCCAGATCCAAGAAAAGTTCGAAGGCGAACTTCGAGCCCTCGGAAGTGTAAAGTTTCAACTGGCCCTTAAGGTCCAGCTCCGAAAAAATAGGCCTGATGGTGGTGAGGAGTACACCAATGATGTGCTCCGCCACAAGCAGGAGGCTGTTCTACAGGCTAGTGAGATCAGCGAGGCACTAGACAAGGCTTTCCCGCACATATTGGAGACTCTTGAAAAGTAGAAGCAGAGAGGGTCAGGATGGATCTTCGATCGAGTAGTAGCTCTATGTCTGGGCATCGCTCGATACCAGCCGCTAGGATGTGGATCTCACATCCCACTTCCAGCAGCTGTGAGGAATAAGCAGGCAGTTGTGAACGTGAAGAACAAGTATAACCACTGTCTCCCTTGGGCTCCACGGTCTGCCTTGTTTCCGGCTGAAGATAGTGTGGACAGACTCAAACAATACCGAACTAAGGATGGCCTAGACTTTGAAGGGATCGACTCTCCAACTTTCATCTCCCAGGTCTCGAAGGTTGAGAAACAAAACAGCCTAGCCATCAACGTATTCGGTTGGGTCAAAGGGGTTATCGTCCACAGCCTAAGTAAGCAGCCGACAGGAACGCTCCTCGTGAATCTACTGTTGATTAAGCAGGCTGGGAAATTCCACGACACCGGGATCAAAGAAATCAACGGCCTACTCTCTCCCCAGAGCAGGCACCGGGAGCGCATGCACTTGTGCGAGCGATGCCTCCATGAGTATTCACGAGAAGACCTACTGGAAGCTCACAAGGCAGCATGCCGTGGGATCTACCAGACTGCTGTGAGGGTAGAGATACCGGGAGAAGGTAGAAACAAGGTAAAAACGGACAGTTGAGTACCGTGGCCCCAATGCCGCAGAGCACTTCATACAAGTTCTCCAAGAAGAAGAGTGAAAGATCAGGATGGTGCTATCTAACCCCAAAGCCATAGCAATGACCCGAGAGGACTGGCGATCATACAACAATGCTTTAACCTGCCATGTCTGTGAAAAGCCATTTGTAGTTGCAATGCAACGAGACTGCCACATCACCGGAAAATACAGGGGTGCCGCACACAACACATGCAACCTGAAGCTATGGCTAAGCCCCACAATCACAATCCCAGTGGTCTTCCACAACCTGCGGGGTTATGACTCTCACCTCATGATGCAGGCGATCTCGGAGGTGGAGGGTCGTCCTGTATCCCAAACAACACTGAAAAATACATCTCCTTCTCCCTGGGGCAGCTCCGCTTCATCCACAGCGCCCAGTTATCGTTGGCATCTCTGGTCAAGCTGGTAGCAGCCAACGAATCCAGGGCGTTCCAGATCACAGCGCGGTATGAATCAAGCCATTAGAGACGTGAACTTCACATGAGCATGGTTGGTTACCCATATGAGTACATGTACTCCCTGCAACGCTTTGATGAGTCTCAGCTTCCCACAAAGGAGGCCTTCCACAGCAAACTTTCGGACACACACATCAGCGATGAGGATTATGCCCATGCGCAAAAGGTTTAGAAGGCCTTCGACTGCACAACCCTATGGAAATACGACCTATACAACCGCACTGATGTAATCCTGCTGGCAGATGTCTTCGAGACTGCCTTCTGCAGTATGGCCCAGACCCTGCGGATTATCACACCTGCCCTGGTCTCTCCTGGGATGGTCTCCTCAAGAAAACAGGCATAGAATTTGAACTGATGACAGACTACGATCAACACCTCTTCCTCGCAAAGGGTATGAGAGGGGTATCTTGATGGTCTCAAAGCGTCAGGCTGGTCTAAAAACCCCAGGGTGGAAGGCTATGATCTAAAGAAGCATAACAGCCACGCTCGCTACCTGGATTCCAAAAACTTTTAAGCCTGGACAATGTGTCAGCTGCTACCAGCAGGTAACTTCTGGTGGGTAAAAAATTGCGATCAACTCGTGAAAACCACCACAGAGCATCTGGCAGGTAACGCAGAGGGGTAAATCGTGGAAGCCGATTTGGACTACCCAGAAGAGCTGCATGAAGTGCACAACTCTTACCCAATTGCTCCGGAGGGCATGGTGATTTCCGAAGAGTGGATGTCTGAGTACCAGTACATTCTCCTTGGCGTTAGGATGGCGCCTACTGAGGTGCAGAAGCTGGCCTATAACCTCCGCCATAAGGAACGCTATGTGCTCCGCTACCGCAACTTACAACTTTACCTGTCCCTGGCTATGCGTCGGAAAACATCCATCGTGCTCTCCCCTTCCGACAAAGCCCTAGATGGAGCCCTACATCCGCTTGAATACCGGGCTCTGAAAAAAGGTGAGGAGTGATTTCGAAAAGGATTTCTCGAAGCTCATGAACGATTCTGTCTTCGGAAAGACCAAAGAAACCTCCTCTACCGAGTAGACGTCAAACTCGTGCGAGCGGGCGAAGAAGATATACTCAGGCGCCTTTTCGCCTCACCAGCCTTCGCCAGAGAAAACATCTTCGACGACGACCTGGCAGCAATTCAGGTTCACAAGAGCCGTCTGACCCTCAACCGCCCCGTCTATGTGGGCATGAGCATACTAGGCCTCTCAAAGTACCTGATGTACAGCTTCTGCTACAACCAGATGAAAGCTCAGTGCGGAGATAACTGCCAGCTCCTTTACACGGACACGGGCAGCCTACTCCGAGAGATCCAGACCGAGGATGTCTACGAGGATATGGCCCAGCATGCACACCTCTGTGACACGTCCGACTACCCAGTGGATCACCCGATCCATTTTGTGGTGAACAAAAAGGCCCTGGGGAAGATTTAGGACGAGTGTGCTGCATGCCCAACTACGTTGTACCAAGCCGAGTACGTTGGCCTGCGCCCAAAGATGTACAACATCCTCGAGGCAAGTGGTAAGAATATCAAGAAGGCATCCCTCTCGCCCTGCGATTCCAAGTGCTGGATACCTGAAAATGGAGTGGGCACCCTGGCCTATGGATACAAAGTTGCCACACTACTGACCACACTGGATCAGTCGTCCAACGGTGACCGCCCTCCACCTCGCCGGGGTGGTACAGATAGCAAACACCAACCCTAGAAAGGAGCTTTTGCTCATGAAGGCCAACATCGCGGCCTGGAATAGTGAACGAGGGCTTTTGTGCCATCATTTTTGAATTGATGGCTTTAGAAGGTCGCCTGACAGTGAGTAGGGTCAATTCTCCGTTCAAAGCCGCCACGACTACGTGTAATCGCTTTACCGACAACATACTGTTGACCGAAAAACCGCTCAGCTAGGGTCCGATTGAATCGCTCAGCCATGTCCACTCGTCAGCGCCTGACGGTCACACTGTTTTGTCAGAAGATGGTTCACTGTACCCATGAACTCACCTCCAGGGTCCACCTGCAGTAGTTTAAGTCACCTAAGAGGCCCGCTTATAGATACGGGGCAAAACATCAGCAACGTCTCGGGCTCTTTTTCTGGTTAGGGGCTCAGCTGCTTTGAATCGACTGTGGAAATCGACCACTGTAAGTGGATACTTGTAGGTGCGCTTGCCCACCTTGTCGTGGGAGAAAGAGCAGGTCAGCTTGATGGACACCATTTGGTGCAGCAACATCAAATTTTGCCGTGGAATAGTAGGAAAATCTGCCAGATGGTCTGTTTTTTCAACCAATCGCGAGCTGTGCCTTCAGAGACCTTCACAGCAGAAGCTAGTTACTTGATGGCGGCAATGCCTTTCCAATAGCCCTCAGGGCTATAGTATGTCTTCGATAGTCGAATAGACAACTGGTTGGCCATAGTAGTAGGCATGATAAGCAAGGTATTCCAAAAGCCTTATCAATCTGCAACAGGCGGAAGCCACCTGCTCAGTCAGCTGAGCAATCTTATCCCGGAAGTGCTTCAGGACGTGACCAGGTGCTGCTGCGAAACGCATCGCGCCGTTTCAAAGTCCCGCGAGAGACCGAGGGACTTGAGTACTCTATTAACCAGTACATGGGCCATAAAACCAGGAATCTCACCGACGCAGGTATAGTAGTTAAAGTCCAGTATCGCGGAGTATTGCTCTTCGGGCAAACCCATCATCAGACAATATATACCAAGTGATTTCTGTAAATGTGAAAATAATTCTAGCTTCACTGGCGAGGAGCTCCTACTTTAGTCCAGAGATTACTCGTTGAGTTATAGGCGACCTTCCTATCCATCGACAAGGTATTCCAGAGGCCCAATTAATCTCCAACAGGCGGAAGCCACAGGCTCAGGCAAATGCCTTGTGGTCTCCCGAAAGTTGGTCGGGCAATTCGGCACTATTTCTGATGACGAGCAACTCTTACGAGGTAAAGATCATCACATATGCAAGAGGACCAGGTAACTTGTGGCGGCGAGCACAGTAGCCGACATCTAGCATCGCGAAGTATAGCTCTTCGGGCAAACCCATCATTGTAATATAGCCAAGTGATATCTATAAATGGGAAAATACCTCGAACCTCTCCTAAGCGATTACAAGGCGAGTTCGTAGGCGACCTGCCCAGTTACATCCATCCCGAGAAGGAATCAAGGCGATTTCATTTCCTTTTTGGCCCTCCGACGGTGCATAAAAATAACTTAGGACAGACATCGGTCCCAGAGACAGTGATGTCATAGGCCCCGAGATTGGGGAATGGAACCAGAAGTTGCTGATTCTGGCCTATCCTGCTCGGGTTGTTCGTCACGACGACCTACTGCCGCCCTCAACTTTTCACGGAGCTTTCGGTGCGAATTGAGCTTCCGTCCGCATTGACTCATGCTTATTGAACACCTGCAGATATTATGAATTAACAGACTACTATATCATATCTTCAATATAAAATTACGGATTTCAGGTTGGACCCTCAAGATGATCTTGATATTGATGAACGAGATGATGAGGGGAAGTAAGAGACCTCGTTCTCTTCAACAGTGGAGCAGACCAGCCAAAGAGAGGGGAACACAGAATCACTTGAGGTCACATGAACAGCCGTAGATGGCTATTATAAAGCCTTTGAGGAACAATACGGGGTGACCATCTCTGCGGGGAGACATTATTCTGATTTCGAGCTGATCGATAATCGAGTACGCTTTGTGGCTTATAACAACTTTGATATTATCAACAAAAGCACAAGCAAGCCACTTGCGCTCTCCACACTAGGGAAGCCTTTAGGGTGGGTTTCATCCGGGATGAACCTATGTTGGTTGACTGGAAGCGGAGAAAACTGCCACCAAAATTTGTGACAGCTCTTCAGAAAGCTAAGGATGACCTAGGTGAAAGCGCGGCTGCAGAGACTGTGGATTAAGCAATACCTGAAACATCTAATGCGGTCGCGTCAATCGAAACCACGTCGACTGAATCTCAGATAGAGGGGGCTGTCAGCATATATGGTGATCCCCCTCTGCCCTCCGTGAGCTCCTGGGGTTTAAAAAGACACTGCTGACCTTCATAGGGGAGCATACAAACAACCTTGCTAGAATAACTGCACTGAACGGGGAAATTCCTTTGAAAGAAGGACAACTTGATGAAGCTACCGATGAGATCTCCATTGCAGAAGAATTGCAAGCCCTTAAGGATGAAAGAGCGGCTCGCCTCGAGGGTTCCTCTGAGACCCATGCAGCTCTGAGCACGCAATGAGGACACAACTCTTGCCGAACGCCTTCGGACTTTGTTCCGCGAACAGGGCGTCAACATAGCCAGAATCCTAACTACTTTGGGTGTTATCACGTCCACCGTTGTGCTTGTGCTAATCAGTGACGCGGAACCAACCCCACCAACCCCACCAACTCCGCCAACGGGTGGCGTTAAGGAGTAGGTAAACAAGCACCTGCGGGCCCTAGATAGGCTTCTAGCGAAGCTCGCCGGTAAAGCCGCCGCGGCTCTCCCAGGTATTATTGGGAGCATCGTCTTGGCTCCTCAGCACATTAAGCAAGACCTTGTGCTGAATGGCCGGAAATACTTGGGCTGCGGTTGTCGCTACAGTTAGAATCATTTACGCCGACGTTCTGCCACATCTAGCCTAACCAGATCAGTGCAAGGCCAAGGGGGACGCTAAGTATTACTAACGCCAGTTTTTCTTCATCGTGCTGTCTCGGTAAATTCTTCACTACTGGAGTCGGTGCTGCAGCCGGGTTCTGCGCTGCGATTGGAGTAGGCGCAGGAGTCGGCACGGGTACTGCAGCTGGCTGTGACTTGACGATGCTTGTTTCCCCAGTCGAAGGCTTGTGAACTATTGCGTCTTCATTAGCCCCGAGTTTCTGGACAGCTGTGGCTATGACGATCTCATTGTTAAGGCCAATGATTTTTCTGATCCGAACGCCCATATTGCTTATCGCCATGTACAGACCCACACCAAAAACATAATCCAACTTGGAGCGTGCGTGCCTCACGGTGTTCTGGTACCGCTCAGTGGCCGAGGGCAGATCAACAGGTCCTGCTATGGATTCTTCGACATTAGCTACGAACTGTTTCTGCGCGTCAAATACCGTACATCCCGTGCCCAGGATACCGCTGCGGGTCTGTGCCTGTGTTCCGAGGATAGTCCAAACATAAGTCCGAATGGTGTCGTTCACGAGTTCCACGCCTGCTTGGGTCAACCCTGTAGATTTGTCGAGGGTAAAGGTGGCCCATGCTTGATTGGCCTTGCTGCGTTGTAAGACGAAATCGATGTGGAACTTTTCTGGAGTTCCTTTGAATGACATGTGGCTAGGAAATATATACACATCACATCTTACGTCTGCAGATATGACTGTGTAAAGGAGTTACTGTCGCCGGTAGTGTCTGGTCCGACCAGAAGTCGGGAGCTGAACGCCGGCATGGAATCCATCACCTGACGGAGAGTGCCGAAGTCCCGACCCAGTTGTTCGGGATCCACCGTCCGGCTGTACTTACCCGAGTAGATATCAGGCTCTGTAGCAGATATGGAAAGGATCTGCCATCATTCTAAGGAGAATTAATGAACTCCAAGAACGAGGCCGTGGAGTTGGGAGACTCAGTTCAAAGAGTTTATGATTAAGGAAAATTAACCTACTTGGAAAAGAAAATCCAGGAGATCGGAGATTTAACGTAATCTAAGTAGAGATTCTATAAGTCAGGAGAAATAGCGTACTCAGAGAGAAAGGTTAAGGAGTAAGGAGAATTAGCGTACACAGAGAAGAAGTTAGACGAGTAAGGAGAAAAAACGTTCTCTAAGAAGGTTAATGCGTAAGTAGAAATGATGTACTCCGATACAATCGAGGAGTACGAAGGAAAGGTGATTAAGGAGAAAGGAGAATTAGCAAACTAAGATCAGAAAGTCGAAGACTAAGGGGAATTGTATTACTGCGAGAAGAAGGATGCGGCGGTGGGGGAAGGGAGTGACAAGATAATTAAAGTATGATAAGATGAAAGGCGAGTAGGAAATCAAATAGAGAGTATGTGTACTCCGGCATCTTCTTAGAAGTAGGAACGGGAGACAGGATAGTAGGCAGACACTGACAGGAATACAGTAAGGGAGCACTGGATATTATAGAACAGATGTGGCATAAGGTGTAGAGAAAATTTACTCCTCAGAGATCAGAAGTGGATTTAACCTCTTGCAAGTGCTGTTGGTTACATTTAAACACTTTACTTCTTGATTATTTTCTTGAATATTCACTTTATTAGGTCATACAATTGACTAGTTCAAGATCCATGGCGTAACCCTTTTCAGCAGAGTACTTCATCAGTTCTATTGCATTCGCCGGATCCCAGGTTGTACCGGGACGATACAGGCTGTTTAACCCAAATATCAGACTCAGGTTGGCCTGTTTGACAAACAGATTCAGTTCATCCCAGTCTTCAGCTGTATTCAAAACAGAAACCAACCTAACACTCTATACATGTAACAGATGATTGCAAATACTATTGCTCTCCATTGGCTTAAAAACAACAGAATAGATTATAGAACATGTATATAAAGCGTGCACATTAACTCTTTGGCTCTCAAGTCGTAGAAAGTTGCATGGTTGAGAAAAGTATTGTTTATTCATTTATTTATTTATTTGATTGTGTTTTCCACTTGTTGGCGGAACTTTTCACATACGAGAGGAAGTAAGCATGAGCTCACTTGAACTCACAGCAACCATATTGGTAAGAGGCACCTGGGTCATTATGCCACGCTGTCGCATTAATCCTTTCGGCCAAGGAGACCCTTGAAAAAATTATGTAGGTTGATGTTTTGGTCGTCACACGGCAGAGTTTTTGAAACAGTGTTGGCCGCAGACTGGTCTTACACTCTATGTGTAATATCATACATTTTTTTCACACAAAATGGTTGACCACGCTGACACATATTCAAGGATAGTATATTACACTGGGCAGTTTCTTGTATAACACACAGTGTGGCACCAAGATACAATCTATCTTATGACACAGTGTGAGGTAACACGTAAATACAGCATATTTATGATATAGTGTGATGTAGCACGGGACCACAGTATATTTTGTTTTACGCAAATACAGTATATTTTGTTCCACAGTGTGATGTAACACGCAAATACATTACATTTTGTGACATAGTGTGATGTATCAAGCCTAAGTGGTATGTACAGTATTGTTTATAGCATGACCCAACATGCTCATCAACTATATTTTAAAACACACTTGCGGTATCACATGTATACACTATATTTTATGACACTGTGCTTTGTGACGCGTACAGGCAGAACATCTTGAACACAGTATGATGTATCACACGTGTGCAGTAAAGTTTTTGACACCGTATTATAAATCACCAAAGCAGTTGTACGTCCATATGACATATATAGGTTCACGTGTGATGGATATGTGACCACTTCTGAAAAGATAAAGTGTAAAAAGTCGACTAGTAAGGTTGGAAGTGTCAGGTTAGCATATAATATAGGTTAGGACGTACATGTTATTGTGGAGTTGGCAATGGCAGTGGTGGAATTGCCCAGGCGATATATGAGGGAGTCGGCCGTTGTACCTCCCACCCTCAGGTACGCTGGACACAGAGCCTGAGCCAGGGTGACAGCTATAGGAGACCTGGGAGTACAAACAGGTGTCATAGACATGTTCATCAGATCAAAGGATTTAGCCTTAACGCCCGTGGTGAAGTGTGAATTTCAGTTCATGTTAATTATTGAGAAACTAAATGTTATTTCTGTATATCATATAACTGGAGAAGGAAAAATGGCTCTAACGATGAACACAGCAGCTTGGTTTATATTCGTGCTAAGTTAACTGTAACTACCACGGTGGCATACTTATTATTAACAACTGTTGCCTCGGTAGTTACAATCAACTTAGCCAACGCTTGCTATTTGAAACAGGGAACTAAATGTAAACATGTATGGAATGTAGGCATCTGTAAAATAGTTTGTTTCCAAGCATATTCGATCTTCCGGATTTCGACAGGCCAATGGCATGTTAACACGACAAACATTTCTAACAGTTAATCTTCTGTTCATAACTTCCCGTGTGCACACGTATAAAATTCAGGTTACTGTTCCGTACTTTGGGTGCACGAATAGTGCTGTGGGGGTTACCTGGGGTTGTACGCCTCCCATTTGTCTATGATTATCCGTGTGTCCAAGGTAACCCTGACAAACTTTTTACTGGTCCTTCCCACGGCACTTTCTGACTGCATGATCACTTCCAAAACGACCGCGCACAGGGACTGTTGAGTCAGCAGAAATGCTAGGAGAGGCAACACGGACATAGCTATTGACTTCATGTCTTACCAATACCCTCCGTGACAAAACAGATAGACGGATACCAACACAGTCGGGATTCTCTGTTATCTGTGTCAAATTTTAAATTTTAAATGTTAAGTTCATTTTACTGAATTGCTACTGCACATCTCCTCAATATAATACTTTTTAAAAAGAACATTACTCGACTACTTGATCGGAAGACAAAACTGAAGACACAGTTGTATGTAGACGTGATTTATCTGTTCATCGATGCATAAATCTTTATCAGGTCTGGGTTTTATTTAAATCTGGTGCCAACTTCCCTCGTGGAGATCAGTTCTATATCAATTCTCCATGCAGGCGGCTGCTCCTGCATCTGGGACCACCAGAAATGCCATGGAGAATGGAGGAAGAGCAACAAGTGTGGAGGTAAGAATGGCCGGTGGCATGGGAGGTAACTCCCCAGACATCAGCTCCAGTAGTTTGCCGTTCAGCCTCACCATCCTGGAAAACAACAAGGTTAATTTCAGCTCCATTTTCCACAAACATTTTTATTTATTTAAATATCGCTGAACTTTCATAATTTCAAAAAGTAGTGTTCCTGTATTTGCCCATCTGCCCACCGGTAACGACAGTGTTTGATTACGTTTACGTCCATTGCTACAGTCACCTGAACTGCTTACCTGGTCACGAGGGTTGTGTCATCACCCGAGGTCAGCACATACACGTGAAAGTGAATACCAGTGAACTGCGAGAAGGACAAACCAACCGAGTTGTTGTACAGATTCATCATGTAGAAAGTGATTGATCCCGGGCCGTATTCAGACCTGTAGCAACCAGAAAGAGCCATGTTTGTGAAGGAATAAGTTTGTGGAAAATAGATACTGTACAGCCTACACATAACGTATGGACCTATACAGCTGTTGTTGTCAGTGATTATAATGTATGAAAATGCTGCTATCTATTGTTCATTTATCAAGACACCCTTTTGATAGGTCGATTTATTAAGGCGCCGTTATCTATGGTAGAGACGTCTCTATATATACGAGAACGTGGTTGGGAGGTCGGCGTTAAGCATGGTTTTGTATCTGGGGACGTGCTTGATTCATTCGTGGCTATCTCCGTTCTTTCTTCACGGATGCATATCGGTGGGTAACTTGGTCATCGATGTTTATCAAGATGCCATTGTTCACGGTTCTCTATGGAGACGTCGTCGTCAATGGCTTTCGGAGCGCTCGTATTGACAGCTGTCTACCTCGACGTTGTTATGTGCGCCTATCTGTCAAGATGTCGTTTTCAGTGGCTATCTATCGGGACGGCGTTATTCCTGACGTCATTATGTGTGCCTATCTATCGAGAGTTGTCGTCGTCAACGAATATGGGGACGTAGTTATTCACGGATTTATATATCTATTTATGCACGTCTCTCTATCGAGAACGTCGTTATTCGTGGCTATCTGACGTGACGTCTTTGATTACTCCTGACCCCTGTTACGTCTGTTTATCGGAGCGCCCTTGTCCACTGATACATCCGGTGCTCTTTCAGTTGTTTGTATTGAGGTCTGTTTGAGTTTACCGTTTATATGTTCTGTTATCACAACAACTCACCTACTACTGGTACAGTGACTGTAGACTCTGAGTTTCTCCTGTGTTTGTCCAGTACTCAAAACAGTCTCCCCAACCAGGTTCTTGTACAAAACTGTCAACCAGTAATCCTGTAGCGCAAAATGGGGAAATAAGCCTCTTCTAACAAATGCACACTCTCACCACGAGAGACCATTTGAATCTATAGAATCTATGCTCTGTCGAAAGACATTTGATTTTGTGATGGGAGTGAAAAGTGACGTCATCAGTATTAGCCATTGCACGCTTCTTGCGGGCAAAATGCCATGTCAAATGAGTCTAAAACATTTCATTCGTCCAAGTCAAGGTGAGTCGTCCTCAATAATCGCATCGTACACAGAGAAATGGTGTCGGCTACAAAGTCTCGCAATATTTCAGCAATACTTGGGAGTAACCAGTCGCCATAGAAACTTATCATATCATACTTAAAACCCGATTTCTCTCGGCAAATTAGACAGAATTTGGCCCGTCTTCATCTTACCGCGTCTTTCAGAGCTGTGACTTAGATGCCACTGTCCATTCCATTGATTATTCTACATTATGTTAATTACCCATCTGAGCGTCACTGTGTCCTATCTGTGTGCTTTTTAGGCAGAGTCTGAAGAGTCAGACCTTTGTATTAAACGAGTAACAAATGTTGCTTAGTACAATACGCCCAGGTTGCAAGGAGTAATGCATTGCAGCTTTTCCTATGGAGCAGAACTTTGACAATTGTTAAAACAACAGACTACAACACATGGAGTAAAACGGGAACAGCCCCGGCAGTGTGGTAGTTTCGGAAATGACCACAAATATACGGTGAAAAATGGCCTCTTGCAAATTTACCTCAGTTAATCAAATTGTTCGTGTAAATAAAGCTTAAAAAGTTGCATCTTACATTCCCCTGGCACCATGATTAGATCAAAAATGCAATGATTTTAATTACAATTTATTAGATGTCACTGGTCTATAATTATTCAAATAGCCATGTGGTTATGAACATTTCCTGAAAGCAACGTAGTAGACAGAGTGTAGGATACCTCGTGTATTGAGAAAGGAACAGGCAATGGTCGGTACTGTCATCCAGGCATTGTGCCACATTACAGACATTTTCAGCTGCCCTTTTGTCTGTCATTACAATAATGATAATTCTGATGGTGAATCTTGCCTGTATTATACAAATATGACCTGTTTTCACATCTACATAAAGAACCCCAAATGTTACGTACCGGGTTAGGACTGTAGATCCCGTCAGAGTAATCCACCAGGCCGTAATTTCCGCCTACAAATTCCTGCCGCATCACTACCTTAGCCCCATAATACGCCGCGAGTCCCAGTTTGTCTAACCACCTGACAGGTAATGCAACTTGTATATACAGATGATCCTCAGATATGGTATCTTAGACTAATTATGAATAATGAATATTCAGAGACATTCACAGTAACATGCAGACAAAGGTGGATATCTGCTTTGAAAAAGGAAGTCTACTTTAGTGTAGATATGACGTTAGATATAAAGTTAGTAGACATATGACATCTCCAAGGCAATGAGCACAGGACAATATTATAATATAAGGTTCTACAAAATGAAAACCTGTACTTTCTTACATGAATCCTGCGATGAATGTGTTTGAGACTCCAGGTACACCGCCATCGTAAGCTGTGCTGGTTTCCCCCACCCAGAAGGTTTGAGTGCCCTGTGTGACGTTACGCAGGATCTTCTGAGCAGACACCATGTCGTAAATAAAACTGTCCAGTTTGGCCGGGTCCACAAAGTCCTCTGGTTTAGCGGTATGTCCATCCATGTAATAACTGGAACAGAACATCACAGATAAAGGGGCAAATGATTCAAGGATCTACTGACATGTTCAGTAACAACAAATGAATGAGTTTGTTCTTACAAGCCTGTTTATAAAGCATTACGCGATCACCTTCTTGATATCGTATTTGTCAGTCATTAACTCTGTCAACCCATATAGCCGTGGTTTGAATACCTTCAACAAATTCTACCGGATTTTTCATACGCATGTATGGATGCCCGGATTTTACGACGTACCTAACAATTTTTCTCTCATATGACGACGAGGAGTCCTTAAAATGCATATGTACTGTGTCTTCTTGTGGCAGGGCGAGTCCATGCCGCCAAAGTGCTGCCGCCACTGGAACATCATGCCGAAGACACTAGATATGACACCCCACCCAGTCACATTATACTGACACCGGACCCATGCGCTAAATTGTCAGTCCTGAGCGTCAAGTGAAACAGCAAAAAGTACCATTTTTAAAGTCTTTGGTATGACCAGATCCGGGATTGATCCTATATCTCTCGGCCTCGAAGCGGACGTTGTAAGCACCATGTCACTGAGACGGTCTCATATTTTTCAGTGATGAGCTAATTGGTACGTAATGAAACAATAGCCTCGCATAACGCGTGCAAAGTTTCTAATAATCCGTTCAAATATTCTGCGATGGTGTGCCGTCACAAAAAATTTTGGCACGTTCAGCCCACTGGCTGATGCCGAGTATGCTCAATACCTGGTACATTATAAAGTGGCTAGACGTGAAGTACAGCCGATAAGTGTTATATGTAAACACCGGGCCGCCGTCACTTACTGGTGGAACGTCATGGCGTCGATATACTCTGCTCCGGTCTTCATAAAACTGAAAACAAAAGTGCAAAATAAAATATTACTGTACCATTCAATCCACTGCATGAGAAGTGACAGTTTTAGTTTGAAATCTGTGAACTCGTCTGTAATGATAGACTTCCATAATCTTAGGTATGTTTGACGCGATGCATGTTTTCATATCAACCCTATATGTACACGCGCCAGAGCGCCACTACAGAGAGTGCAGTACCGCCAATTTATGTAGTGCAAAGTGTTCGTCAGATTGCTCCAAATAAACATCCTTAACATGGATAATGGACATTCTTTAATCATCACATGGTGTCAGAAGTGGAGCACAGAAGTTCTTCCATCCTACAAAATGAGTCAAGACGGCTTGCCAACACCGAAACCTTTGAATCTCGACGGAAATGTGTCGGAGAATTGGCGGCGATGGATCCAGCAGTACAGGTTGTACATGATAGCTTCCGAGAAGACGGAAAAAGCTGAAGCCTTACAGTGTGCAACATTTTTGACTCTTGCCGGCACAAGTGCCATTGAAGTGTATAACACGTTCACGTTTACGGAAGACGAGCGGGACAAAATTGAACCTTTGATAGCGAAGTTCGCAGAACACTGCACGCCGAAGAAGAACGCCACATTTGAGAGACACAAACTGAGCCACCGTGTTCAACGACCAGGTGAGCCATTTGATAGCTTCTTGACAGACATAAGGCTACTCATTAAGAATTGTGAGTACAGAGAGTTAACAGACAGTATCCTGAAGGATCGAATTATAGAGGGAATTAACTCTGAAATGACGAGAATAAGACTGTTACGTGAGCCCGAGTGATCTCCGGAGAAGGCAATATCGCTATGCAGAGCATCTGAAACGGCCGCTAAGCACCTGAGGGTTATGACTGGTGACGATCAGTCAGCAGCAGTAACCCATGCAGTCAGCAAAAACAAGGGTAAACAGACAGGACAGACACACAAAAGCAGTACAAGTAACAGTGGAAATAAAACAGATAAACAGACAGATCATAGGAAGACAAAACATAATGGCCCAGAATGCAGCCGATGTGGATATCGTCACGCTGTACGTGGAAAGTGCCCAGCATATGGACAAACATGTAATCGGTGCTCGAAAATTGGACATTTTCAGAAAATGTGTAAAACCAAAAATGTTCATGTTATAGAAGACAGCCATCAAGAAGAGGATAGTACATCATACTCAGAGTCCACTCAGTCAGAACTTTTTGTTGATAACATAGACTTTCAGTCGTGTAGGGAGCCATGGATTGTACCATTATTGGTGAACAAGACTGTCGTTCATCTAAAGTTGGACACTGGTTCAGATGTGAATATTTTGCCCAAATCTGAATTTAACAAGCTACTTGTCAAACCAAAACTGAAACCTACAACTGTTAAACTAACGGCATGTGCTGGTAGTGAGAGACCCGTTATTGGACAATGTGTACTAACTGTTGAACACAAGGGGTCTTTGTTTATTATCAGCCCAGCAAATGTGCAGCCAATACTAGGCAGGAAAATGAGTGACAGTATGGGACTGATTAAACGAGTGTTAGCTGTTACTGACAAACATGAAACTAATGTGTTTTCAGAATTTCCAGAATTGTTTCAGGGACTTGGATGATTCAAAACCAAAGTCAACATAAAGCTGAGAGAAAGCTGCACCCCTGTGGTAGAACCATGTCGTAAAATCCCATTCGCACTCCATGACAAGGTAAAAGGGGAACTTGAACGAATGAAACAAATGGGTGTAATCACCAAAGTAAGTGAACCTACAGAATGGGTGAGTTCAATGGTCGTAGTTAATAAACCTAACGGAAAGCTACGCGTATGCTTGGACCCTAGAAATTTGAATAAAGCCATCTTAAGAGAGCACTATAAATTACCCACAAGAGATGAGGTAATGTCCAAGTTTGCTGGTTCTCGTTACTTCACAAAACTGGATGCCTCCAGTGGATTCTGGCAGATACCTCTTGATGAGGAAAGTTCAAGGTTATGCACGTTTAATACACCATTTGGACGATACCGTTACTTAAGATTACCATTTGGCATCTCCAGCGCCCCAGAAATTTATCATCGACAAATACACTCACTGTTTGAACATGTTGATGGAGTAGATACGTCGATGGATGACATCATTATTTGGACAAATGACAAAGAGCCACATGATAAGACAGGTGTTGAAAATTGTCAGAGACAATAATTTGAAACTCAACCCAGACAAATGTCTGTACTGTGTGAATGAACTGACATTCTTAGGTGACACAATCTCAAAAGATGGACTCAAACCTGACGCTAAGAAAGTTGAAGCCATCAATGACTTTGCCAGACCAGCATGTAAAAAAGATATACAGCGTTTCATTGGTATGATAAATTATCTAGGACGTTACATTCCAGACTTATCGGTGAGAGCTGCACCACTACGTAAGCTCCTGGACAAAACCGTACAATGGGATTGGACAGATGAACAGGAGATGGCCTGGAAGGATCTTAAGGAAGCCATTTCCCATGGGTCTGTGTTACAATTTTATGACCAAACGAAACCAATAAAAGTATCAGCTGATGCAAGTAAGAACGGAATTGGTGCTGTACTCTTACAAAGACATGACGACTTGTGGTTGCCAGTTGTTTATGCATCCAGAGCTATGACACAAGCAGAGGTTAGGTATGCACAAATTGAAAAAGAAACTCTTGCCATTACCTATGCATGTGAACATTTCCATCAGTACATTTATGGCCAGACTGTGGAAATTGAAACAGATCACAAACCTTTGGAGGCCATATTCAAAAAGGGACTGAATGATTGCCCTCCAAGGCTACAAGGATTTCGACAACGACTGCAGAAGTATGACTTATCTGTGTGTTATACCCCTGGGAAGCTGATGTTCACAGCAGATGCTTTATCTAGAGCATACAGGAAACAGAAAGTGCCAGTTAGCAGTACAGAGACCCATGTACAAGCATATGTTGATGGCATACTGTCAAATCTACAGGTGTCTGATGAACGCTTAGATGACATCAGAACACAAACAGCTAATGATCCTGTGATGTCAGGTCTTGTCAACGTGATCCTTGATGGATGGCCTAATGACAAAAAGGCTTGCCCAGCTGAAATCTCTGAATTTTGGAACTACAGAGATGAACTGAGCACAATTGATGGATTGGTGTTTAAAGGCTCTAGAATTGTGATTCCCCAAAAACTGCGTGACCTTATGCTGACAAAAATTCACAAAGGTCATCTTGGTCAAGAAAAGTGTAAACGTAGAGCCCGTGAAGTGTTATTCTGGCCTCGTATGAATCAAGACATTGACAGTGTAGTGAAAAACTGTGAACTATGTATTACGTACAGAGCAAAGCAGCAGAGTGCACCGCTGTTGCCACATTCAGTAGCTTTACGGCCTTGGCAAAAGGTTGCCACTGATTTGTGTTATGTTAATAACAAAACCTACATAGTTGTGGTTGATTGTTACTCCACATTCCCTGAGATCAATCAGCTTATTGGATCCGGAAGTAAACCAGTGATCCAAGCATTAAACTCCGTATTTGCTAGACACGGCATACCAGATGAAGTTGTTAGTGACAATGGACCATGTTACAACAGTAGTGAATTCAAACAGTTCTCTACAGAGTGGGGATTTACCCATACAACATCTAGCCCATTGTACCCCAAATCTAATGGACTAGCAGAAAAAACTGTGCAAATTGTGAAGAGGATTCTAAAAAATCTTGTGACAGTGGTGATGATCCATATCTTGGACTGTTAGTGTACCGTAGTTCACCTCTTGAGAGTGGAAGCTCTCCAGCACAATTGTTAATGAATCGACGTATTCGCTCAAATTTGCCCATAACGGAAGATTTGCTTAGAGTTAAAAACTCTGGATTGACAGTTCAAAGAAAGTTGGAACAGAAGAGGAAACAGAAGCAGTATCATGACAGAGGAAGCCGACCTCTACTACCATTGAGCCCTGGATCAAAGGTGCGTATAAGAGAACAGAAATCCTGGGTACAGAAAGGAACAGTTATTCGCCAGACAGCAGACAGCAGACTGATTCATCACTTGAACCTACATGTTATTCCTCCAGCCAGAAGCAGTTGACTACCGGACCCAAACTGACCAGTACCACTGACATTCCTAAAACCTGTCCTGCTAGACCAAGGAGAGACATTAAGCGACCAGTGAGGCTCATAGAAACTATGTAAATTCAGGGATTCCTAAACTACTGTGTGACTCACAATTTGTGATGTTCATGGACTGTAATTTGCGTGAAGAAGTTTGACAGTGTACTATATGAAAGTTGACTTTATCGTTTGTTTCATTTTTTGTGGAAAACACTATGAACTGTTGAGTTAGATTGTGTTGATGATCTTAGTGTTCTTAAGACAGTTATCTATTGTCGGTATGAACATTCTACATTAAGCCAGTTCAATCTCTTTTCAGTAGTAATTTTACAGTTTGTTAAAATTAAAACTTAAAAAAAAAAGAGATGTAATGATAGACTTCCATAATCTTACGTATGTTTGACGCGATGCATGTTTTCATATCAACCCTATATGTATACGCGCCAGAGCGCCACTACAGAGAGTGCAGTCCCGCCAATTTTATGTAGTGCAAAGTGTTCGTCAGATTGCTCCAAATAAACATCCTTAACACGGATAATGGACATTCTTTAATCATTACAGTCAAACTAATATTTTCTCACCGTATATGATACAAATATTTATCGAGTTGAAAACATATACACATCCCATCTTACCTCTGCAGATATGACTGTGTAAAGGAGTTACTGTCGCCGGTAGTGTCTGGTCCGACCAAAAGTCGGGAGCTGAACGCCGGCATGGAATCCATCACCTGACGGAGAGTGCCGAAGTCCCGACCCAACTGTTCTGGATCCACCGTCCGGCTGTACTGACGCAAGTAGATATCAGGCTCTGTAGCAGATATGGAAAGGATCTGCCATCATTCTAAGGAGAATTAAGGCACTCCAAGAATAAGGCCGAGGAGTTGGGAGATTCAGATCAAAGGGTTTATGATTGAGGAGAATTAACCTACTCAGAGAAGAAAATCCAGGAGTTCGGAGAATTAACGTAATCTAAGTAGATGTTTAATAAGTAAGGAGAAATAGCATACTCAAAGAGGAAGGTTAAAGAGTAAGGAGAATTAGAGTAGACAGATAAGAAGGTAGACCAGTAAGGAGAAGAAACGTTCTCTACGAAAGTTAATGCGTAAGTAGAAATAATGTACTTCGATGAGATCGAGTAGTAAGGAGAATTAGCGTATTGGAGTACGGCGAGAAGAAGGATGCGGGGGTGAAAATAATTAAAGTGTGGTAAGATGAAAGGCGAGTAGGAAATCAAATAGAGAGTATGTGTACTCGGGCATCTTCTTAGAAGTAGGAAGGGTAGGGTTAGTAGGCATACAGTAACAGGAAGACAGTAAGGGAGCACTGGATATTATAGAACAGATGTGGCAGAAGATGTAGTGAAAATTTACTCCTCAGAAATCAGAAGTGGGTTTAATCTCTTGCAAATTGTATCCCTTGGATACATTTAAACAGTTTACTTCTTGATTATATTCACTTTATTAGGTCATACCATTGCCTAGTTCAAGATCCATGGCGTAACCCCTTTCAGCTGAGTACTTCATCAGTTCTATGGCATTCGCCGGATCCCAGGCTGTACCGGGACGATACAGGCTGTTTAACCCAAATATCAGACTCAGGTTGGCCTGTCTGACAAACAGATTCAGTTCATCCCAGTCTTCAGCTGTATTCAAAACAGAAACCAACTTAACACTCTCCTATACATATAGGAGATGATTGCAAATACTATTCCTTTCCATTGGCTTAAGAACAACAGCTTAGGTTACAGAACACGCATATAAACTGTGCACATTACCTCTTTGGCTCTCAAGTCGTAGAAAGTTGCATGAGACTGGTTGACAAAAGTATGTATTTTTTCATATATTTATTTATTTGTTTATTTATTTATTTTTCTTTTTTTTTATTTTCCAGTTGCTGGCGGACCTTTTCACGTGCGGCCGGAGAGAAAGCCAGCATGAGTTGGGCTTGAAGTCACAGCAACCGCACTGGTGAGAGGCACCTGGGTCATTATGCGGCGTTCTCGCATTAATCTAGTCGGGCAAGGAGGCCCCGAGAAAATTATGTAGGTTGCTGTTTTGGTCGTCACACGGCAGAGCTTTTGAAACAGTGTTGACCGCAAACTGGACCTACACTCGAGATCTATTACTCTGTGCCTATATAATACAATACATTTTTTTTTCACTCAAAAAGATGGGCCACGCGGACAGTAAATTATGCTGGCCACTTTGATGTACATAGTGTGACACCAAGATACAGTGTATTTTACGGCACAGTGTGATGTAACACACAAATACAGCGTATTTTACGACACTGTGATGTGACATGCAGATACAGTTTGCACGTAGTTTAGGACAATGTGATGGAATACGTAAATGCAGTATATTTTGTGACACAGTGTGATGTAATACGCAAAATCAGTATATTTTATGAGACAGTGATGTAACTCGCAAATGCATTGTATTTATGATACACTGTTATGTAACACGCGAATACAGTATGTTTATGATACAGTGTAATGTAACTTGCAAATACAGTATATTTTGTGACACAGTGTGACGTATCACGCCTGTGCTATGTACGGTATATTTCAGAGCATGACCCAACATGCTCGTAAATTATATTTTAAACCACACTAGACGTATCACGTGTATTTTATGACACTGTGCTTTGGCACGCGTATAGGCAGTACATTTTCGACACAGTATGATGTATCACGCGTATGCAGTAAAGTTTTTGACACCGTATGATACATCATCAAAGCAGTTGTACGTCCATATAACATATATAGCTTCACGTGTAATGGATATGTGACCACTTTTGAAAGGATAAAGTGTAAAAAGTCGACTAGTAAGATTGACAGTATCAGGTCAGCATATAATATAGGTTAGGACGTACATGTTATTGTGGAGTTGGCAATGGCAGTGGTGGAATTGCCCAGGCGATATATGAGGGAGTCGGCCGTTGTACCTCCCACCCTCAGGTACGCTGGACACAGAGCCTGAGCCAGGGTGACAGCTACAGGAGACCTGGGAGTACAAACAGGTGTCATAGACATGTTCATCAGATCAAAGGAATTAGCCTTAACGCCCGTGGTGAAGTGTGGATTTCCGTTCATGTTAATTATTGAGAAACTAAATGTTATTTATGTATACCGTATAACTGGAGAAGCAAAAATGGTTTTAACGATGAACGCAGCAGCTTGGTTTATACTCGTGCTAAGTTAACTGTAACTACCACGGTGGCATACGTATTATTAACAACTATTGCCACGGTAGCTGCAATCGACTTAGCCAACGCTTGCTATTTGAAACAGGGAATTAAATGTAAACAGGTATGGAATGTAGGCACCTGTAAAATAGTTTGTTTCCAAGCATATTCGATCTTCCGGATTTCGACAGGCCAATGGCATGTTAACAAGACAAACATTTCTAACAGTTAATCTTCTGTTAATAACTTCCCGTGTGCACACGTATAAAATTCAGGTTACTGTTCCCTACTTCGAGTGCACGAATAATGCTGTTGGGGTTACCTGGGGTTGAACGCCTCCCATTTGTCTATGATTATCCCAGTGTCCATGGCAACGCTGACAAACTTCTCACTGGTCTTTGCCACGGCACTTTCTGACTGTACGGTCACTTCTAAAACGGCCGCGCACAGGGACTGTTGATTCACCAGAAATGCCAGGAGAGGCAACACGGACATAGCTACTGACTTCATGTCTTACCAATACTCTCCGTGACAAGACAGATTCGGATACAAACACGGCCGGGATTCTCTGTTATCTGTGTCAAGTTTGATCTATATGTGTGTGAATTATCACGAGGTGTAAATATATACGCCTTATCTGACGTGTATTGTTACAGGCCTATATCTACTGTATCAATCGTCTTCTCTGTTGTTTAGGACCCGATATCCTTATACACAATAAATACTCTCTACAATCCCACGGGGATAAGTCGGTGATGGCTTCTTGCCATTCCAGACCCACAGCTTTAATACTCGCTACAATTCTACAGCGAAGATTCTGATCCACCTTGTTGTCATTATAGGCCCACGGACTCAATGCTGGGTACAATCCTGCAGCGAAGACTCAGAACTAGCTTGTTGGCATTCTAGACCCACACCCTCATTACTCCTGACAATCACACGGCGAGGGCCCACTTCCTCAGTACTCCCAAATTCGAAGGCGTAGCCTATTGATCGGGATTGCAGAAGTCTCTCGAAACCACGCTAATTTTGAATGAGACAGGATGGGGCTATCGCGCTCCACAACAACAACATTATTAACCTCGGGGAAATCACGGTAGTTCGCGAGAGCCCCCACCCTGTCTCGTCTAAAACCAGTGTGATCTCGAGGGACTTTTGCAATGCCGATTCGGTTTGATAACACCATATGCCCAATACGATAGTAACTTCCAGGATATTGCAACTTGGAAAGTCGAACTTATTGCCAGTAACCTTCTCTTCGATTACGATCGTCATAATATTCGTCGTAAATCAATAGATTGATCATGCACTTTACTGCTACACAAGTACACAGAAACATGCTTTTTTCACAGTAGTTTGATGTACAAGACTTTATTGTGTATTAATCTACTGGCTATCCTTCTGCGTGGGTGTATTGGATCATAAATATGCATGGAGGTTTCGGTTTCACTCTGTGGTATGACGTTCGTTTGTTTACAAGGCAGTATGGGACTGTGTATACATGCTTATGCCATACCACGTGTTGTTGAGCTGACGTAGAGTGTTGCTGGTCGAGTGATAAAAAGGGTCTCTACACTGGAATACAATTATCCCTTTACGATTGAGGTGGAGTTGTTGATCCTAGCTCCATGTGATCACGTTGCTTCAAGTCAGGAGGGGTGTCGGTATCTCACGATGTGTGACGGGTTCCACCGGGATATGCACATGAACCCTGTTTGCTGCACCCATAAACACAGACGCCACAACATATATCTGAGTGAAACATTCTTGAGTACGCATAAAACATCGGTCAGATGAGAGGGGCGTCACTGTCAGGGTGGCCACAGTATGCCATCGCCGAGTAACACACACCAAACGGGAGGCCGGATTTTAAACAATTAATCTTGTTGGTTCGGAATTACATTTATCCTAATAAAAAACATTTTTCATATTCCGTCAACACCTTTACACTGAATGCTTCTTAAATTATGCAAACAATTCATTGCAACGTTTGAACAGCCATGACAGAGAGAAAACCTGTCTTTTGACATCAGCGAAGCACAACACTCACTCACTCCTCAGCGCCAGTTTATTAAGCAATGCAGGACATGTTTCTAAACACATGACTAGTGAATCTAGTAAATCTTCACACACAGTTATCTTATAGTGACATGTATCGATCTGCAGGGTATATATTAGTCGGAACATTGCCATATTACTGAATCGCTGAAAGCCATCCGCCTGACGTCCTCAGGTAAGTAATCCAACAACGGCAATCAGTGCTGGTTGGCATTTCCACAGCAAAGTACAAAATCGCCATCACTTCAATTGATGAGTGAATAACGAACAGACACTTCCAGGCAAAGACTCCTACCTTACTTTCTTCTACATAAATAATAAAACAAATATATTCACTTGTGCAAATCTGAAACCATTTCAGGAACTATCACAACCAACATGGATGTAGACCTTGTGCACATATGAATTAACAAAGGTTAAATGTCTATGTATCGCAAAAAGGCTTTTCACCGACAACTTACGTAATGTTATCATAGTGAACATGGAATGCACAGATGTACAGCTTGAAAATTACTCTTTAGGTGTAAATATATATGTATATGTACAATTCTTCTCAGATATACGAATTTTTCAACGTATCGGAATTTTTAAAATTTTTCATCAAAAGTATGGCACAACTGAATAATAAAGTTCAGTGATTTGACATCAAGTGCCCATACATGCAGCTGCCCCCGAATTAGGAAGAACAATAAATGCATACGAAAATGGCGGAAGAGGGACTTGGGAGGAGATGATTTTCGCTGGCATGGGAGGTAACTGGCCAGAGATCAGCTCCAGGGGTTTACCATTCAGATTCACCTTCCTGAAACACAGCAAAACTATATGTTTAAGTTTAATGAGCACAGTGGATTTGAGTTGTCTTTCAATACTTAAATACATTTTGACACAACTGATTTCATTATGTGTTAGCAAACTTGAATAAACGGAGAGAAGTATGCCATGGTCACTTCACGTGTTTCCCTATATGCATTTGAACTTAGCCTGAATCTGCCTTCAAGAAAACAAAACAGTTCATTGAGTTGAGATGCTAGGGTCCGATCAAACAATAACACGAAGAGTTCTTTCCTACGGTTCCTTAGGGACGCGTTGCCTGATTTTATTAGCATTGTTTACTTATTTATTAGATTGGTTTCTTCATCTTACTCAAAAATATTTCTCTTACACGACGGCGGCCAGCATTATAGTGGGAGGAAACCGGTCTGGCCCCGATGTGAACGCACGACGATCCGCAGGTTGCTGGCATGCCTTCTTCTGTACAAGTGGGGAAGAAAGTTAACATGAGATGGGTTTGAAATCAGAGCCACCTCATTAGTAAGAGATTTTTAGGTCATTGTGCTATTCTAACACGCTAATCACTAAGTCCCCGTAGCATCTAGCCCGATATTGAAAGTGACGCTCTCTTTGAACGTCATTTCTAATGCAATTTCCAACGTTTGAGCAATTTCGGCCTGCATATAACAGCATTTAAGCTCTTCCCCTCGGTTTCAATGTCCACCAGTCTTACTTTGTCACCAAGGTTGTTTCGTCACCTGAGGTCATCTCATAAACATGGAGGTCAGTACCACTGAACTGGGGGAAGGATATATTCATTGACGTGTTGTACAGATTCATCGCATAGAACGTGATTGACCCTGGACCGTAACCAGACCTGTCAACACAGAGAAAACATTCTTATAATAATGGAAGCAACAACTGTTACTAATATCCGTCAGCATACATATATAACATTACACAAACCTGCATCAGGCTAAACTCCATATACAGATATTCCAACCTACTGAAAACGAGCCACACAGCTACATATCTACAAATTGTTTTCTTCGTGATTCGATAATACATGGCAACATACCTGTACCAGAGTCTTTAATATGAAAAGTACATCAGAGGTACTTTTCGCCATGGCTGCAATACTGCAAAAGTCATTATTACTCATTCGGAAATGTTTTTGTTATAGGCTACGTGTACTGCAGCCTGTCACAACGTACCATCAGAGTGACCAACTTGATGCAATGTTAGTTTGTCTCATCTGAACGTACCCATTCTGCTCGGTGTATCTGGATAACGAACAACGATAACGAGTAGCAAAGACAACCTACCAGTGGAAAACTGGGGAAATCGTCATACATCTTGGATTTATAGTACCTGTCGAATCTAAAGGTGAATCTTTACGAATCTGAAGGTGTCCTTCAGGGGGTCGGAGTTGTTTCGGGTAGGGTTTTTGTACATGCGCAATAACCAGTTACAATCAGCTGTGGTCTGCATAAATTCGGACTAAGCCAAAGTTAATCGAGCCTCACAAAATGTCTTCATTAAGCACATATTTTTGTCACAGACGTCCTTTAATTTCCTGCAATTACATGACTACCACGGTTAAATAAGAGTCCTGCAACAAGAGTCGCTTAATATTTCACTAACTTTTCTCAATATTTGTCATACTCCTTGGTTGAACCTTGTCCACTTCACTCGCCAAATTTTCAAAGGCTTGTCCACTTTTTCTTTCATTCAATCCGGGCTCCATTCATCTGCATCTCACTCTCTTACTGATTTTCTCACTTTTTTCTCTGATTCATTAACAATTGTTCCACTAATATGTCTCAACTTTCTCTTACTCACATAATGTTTTACCAATCTGTCCCTTCTTTCTCTTACTCACGCAATGTCTTACTAATTTGTCCCTTCTTTCTCTTACTTACCCAGTGGTTTACTAATTTGTCCCGTCTTCCTCTTACTCTTCCTCTTACCCTTCTTTCCTCTCCTGTCACCTACTATTGGTACAGTGATGGTTGACCCCAAAGTTCCTTCTGGGTTTGTCCTGTACTCATATCAACTCACATACTGCTGGTACAGTGACTGTAGACCCTGGAGTTTCTCCTGTGTTATCCCTTTACTCAGAGCAATTACTGCTGGTACAGTGACAGTAGGCCCTGAGTTTCTCCTGTGTTTGTACTGTACTCAGAACAACTCACCTACTACTGGTACAATGACAGTAGACCCTGAGTTTCTCCTGTGATTGTGCTGTGCTTCAGAACAACTCACCTCCTACGGGTACAGTGACAGTAGGCCCTGAGTTCCCTCTGTGTTTGTACTGTACTCAGAGCAACTCACCTACTACTGGTACAGTGACAGTAGGCCCTAAGTTTCTCCTGTGTTTGTGCTGTGCTTCAGAACAACTCACCTACTACTGGTACAGTGACTGTAAACCCTGAGTTTCTCCTGTGTTATCCCTGTGCTCAAAACTATTTGTCCAACTAGGTTCTTGTATAAAACAGTCAGCCAGTAATCCTGTAAGATAAATACATGATTATTACATTGGAACCATAAAAACGACAACTGTTTGTGTTGTTCTATTTTTGTTATAAAATTCAGGTTGATTTGCCTAGGAAGGCACCAGTCCTTATAATTCCCAGATCGAGGAAATTTTTCAATGATTCTCCAGCACTGTCTGACATCCTATATAGATATATGTATGCAGAGATTATAATAAAATTCTATGCACAGCTTGGCCTTGGCACCAATTCATTACAATATGGTGCTGATCGGCATCTGGGTACAAATCCAGAATTTGTGTAACAAATTCTTCACCATCGCCATACAGATGTCTGAATCTCAACAGCTTTACAGGAAAACGTTTGTACAGATTGACCTCAGCACAATTGCCAATCTGTTAACATTCTGGGGAAGATGCCTATCTCAGTCCTGATCCAGCAATTTTTTTACATGCTTCTTTAATACTGCAATATATTTACGACACAAATGCAGTAGTGGCCCTTTGTATGTAGTTGAGGATTTGTACCATTAACAGTGACGAATCTTTGTCCTCTACAAGTACTGTCCAGTTCATCTTGTTATCACTTACATGGACCTTGATTTGAACTGCAGACTGTATATGAGGAACACATATAGCCCGAGATAAATCAAACAAAGATGAAAGCCTATACAAGACACATAGATGATTGTCCAATTTGATTTATACATACAGGATTTGAAAACCTTCACACATTGTGTGTTTTGCCTGATTTTATACTACTTACTGGATTTACGCTGATGACCCCATCAGAATATTCCAACAACCCATAATTTCCTCCAACAAAGGCTTGTCGCATTACCACTTCTGCTCCATAATAGGCAGCCAGGCCGAGCTTGTCCAGCCACCTGAAAAATGTTATAATTGCAATCACAGCATCATTTTCAGGTGATTAAATAACTTTTTCTAAAGAGGTAAATTTCGTGGTCCAGAAATGTAGATCAGCCGGTAAAAATCACAGAAAGGGAATGATAGGGGATTTACTGTATGTATTTATGTATATGGTTAGTGTCTTATGACATACTCAAGAATATCTGATGATACTCAGCTTTATGGATGGAGGGGATGAACTACAGACACTGGAGGCAAATTAGGCAAATTCTGTCCTTTGGAATCAATGTGTCATGATCTAGTCTGCTTCTTAAGTTCATACACCATGATGAAAATTCCATGAAAGTAAGAAGGTGATTTAATGTGGATACGTGTATATTCCACAGACATGTTAAAGCGTCAATCAGCTGTTCACATCAGCTCATATCAGATCTGTCCTCACATGAATGCTGATCACATCAGCTCATGTCAGATCAGTCCTTACATGAACGCTGATCACATCATCTCATATCAGATCAGTCCTTACATGAATGCTGCGATAAAGGTGTCCGAGACTCCCGGGACACCCCCACCATAGGCCGAGCTCGTCTCCCCCACCCAGAATTTCTGTACGCCCTGAGAAAAGTTCCGCAGGATCCCCTGGGCCGATATCATATCAGGGATAAAACTGTCCAGTCTCGTCGTGTCTATAAAGTCCTTGGATTTGGCTGTCTGTCCATTCATGTAATAACTGCAAAACAAATTAAAATATCTTGTTGTCAGACAGATGATTGCCTCAAATCAATCTAGTTATTCAAAAAAGAACTCAAGTTTCTAATGAAATCACTTCTCAACATGTAGCTGTTCTGTTTACTGTTTTTTTCTTTAGATTATAATGACTGCAGTGTTTAGGACTGTGACTGGTTTTTTTCTTTAGATTATAATGACTGCAGTGTTTAGGACTGTGACTGGAATACTTCATCCTGAATCCATAGAAATATGCTGGTTATCGGCAATCTACGTTAGGACATCATCGTGTCAAAAGCAAGCATCCTATGAGTCACGTATGAGTACAGTCATAACCTCAGAAAGGGGCTGACTCAATTGCATAAGCTGTAATATGGTACTGTGTATAGAACTGTAATTTGATGGGTCAGTGATTTCTATATAACATAAAAGTCTAAATTTATATGTGTCTCTGTGATATTTCCTCTACAATAATCTCACCAACTTTAACTGTCATTTACTCAAATAGTTTTGCAAAGGGAAATTTGATGGTGAAATTCTTGTGTACATCCTAAGTGTTTTATGACTACAAATGCACTCAATGAAAAAGTGTGAAGTAAGACAGGAAAGAATAAAAGAGTACATAGCTTAGGTCGGGCCGCTTGGTTTAAGATGGGAAGAGGTTTTACAAGTTCTGCATCTCCCTTGTTATGTACACAAAGTTCTGCAAATGTCATCAAGTTAAAATGTGTAATTATCTTCAAGAGGGAAATTAATAAATTAAGCATATCACAGATGACATACAGATCTGAATGGTTTGAAAATGTTAGATAATGTCCCTGAGACAACAGGTGTGAGGACTGTTCCTGTGCTATCGCTTACTGGTGGAACGTCATGGCGGAGATATACTCTGACCCAGTTTTCATGAAGCTGAAACAATCAAAACACAAGACTTATTCTGTGGGAAGAGAAGCTATATGTACTGCAACCTGTATACACTTGTCAGGGAAGATAACAGGCTACGACATTTGATCTACTGATAATCGGACAATTCATTACGCTCAGAGTTCAAGTGTTTAGGGTTTCATTTCAGTTCAGTAACTCTGCAAACTGCCGGTAATATGCAGCATTGTGGTGACGAGGAAGATGACTTGACTAACATGAATAAATGCATATTGTTAATTGTCATTCATACACACAAAAATCCACAAACACATGTACACAAAACTTGTTGATTTATGAAAGCATATAGAAACACCTGTTTTCTGGTGTCAGTTTACGGTGTATGCTGTGATTAGGTGAAATCTCAGACAAGGTATTATGTTTGGTGTCAGTATATTTTGACTCTGTGAGGTGTCTATATACTGTGACTCAATGGGATGCCATGTGTATACTGTGACTCTGTGGGATGCCATGTGTATACTGTGACTCGGTGGGGTGCCATGTATGTACTGTGATTCGGTGGGGTGCCACGTGATGTGTTATTTCTGGTGCCTGTATACTGTGATGCCTGATGTCAGTATAATGACTAGGAAGGATGTTATGTTTACGGTTAGTAGGCCTGTACTGTGACACGGTGCAGTGCTATGTGATGTGTTATGTCTGGTGTGGTGTCATGTCTGGTGTTAGTACACTATGACTAGGTTGGTGTTGTGTCTGGTGTCACTATACTGTGACTAAATCAGGTGCCATGCAGGCCTGATGTCAGCACACTGACTCTGGCTGGGTAACGTATCAATTCTGATTGTCTACACCATGACTGCTTACCTTGTCAGGTCAGGTGCCCTTATGCTCTGATTGGGGGAAGGGGTGTCGGTGCACTGTGGCGTGGTGTCAGGTCTGGTATCAGTACACTTTGACCAGTTGAGCCATCATGCCTGGTGTCAGTACAACGTGACAAGGTGGAGCTCAGTATACTATTACTGGATGGGGTGTCATGTGTAGTGTCAGTACACCTGTACAAACTTTAATGCACAGCACATTCTTTTTTCTGTAAATCAAGGATTGATTGTGGATGACTTACTTTTCTAAGTATGTTTCACTGCTGCCTAAATCATGTGTCACATCTGGGCCTATGAGCTGGCGTGCCGAGAATGTGGGCATGGAGTCCATGAGGGCACGCAGTCTGCCAAAGTCATGCCCTAATTGCTGGGGATCCACCGACCTGTTGTATTTGCTGGGGTAAATGTTCGGCTCTGTCAATCATAGGGAAAATAAATGCAGGCATAACATGAATGACAAGAGAAGTTTTAACAGCAATGATTTCTTTTTGTTGGAGCAAATATTTCATTACTTCTTTCTAACTTCTTCCTCTTAACTCCATAAATGACACAAGAAATTTTTAAAGCGATGAGTTGTCTTTGTTGGAGTAAATATTTTCACATCTTGGTAGCATTACTCCTTGTTAATACCAGCATCCCTCTTAGCTGTTTAAGATAAGTCATTTTACAGGTTCCTGGTTGTCATTAACCTCAGGATGTGGTTGCATTGTGATCATGAGATAACACCAATTTTATGTTGTGTCTTATAAGTCAGCGAACACTAAAAAATATGAAAGATGGCAAAATATAAAGCTGAAAATTCAATTTTTTCTGAGCTTGATGCTTTTCTAGGGTTTTCCTATTTTTCAAGGCTTTCTGTTCATGCTAATATGTATTCGTCAGAAAAAATTGCTTGGACAGTGCAAAATGCCCACAAATTTGATGATTTTCAAGTTATATTTTTACATTTGTTACCTCCTTCGACACCGAAAAAACAGTTATTCCTACCGTAAAACAACTACTTAAATGGGTTTTTCTTTAGGCTGTACAATTTTGTAATGTCCGTTACAGCTAGTTAATTGATAGATTTGATTGATCTTGTATAGAACATTCTGACAGCACCTCCTACATACCAGCCAAACCGAGACAAGCGGGACTTGGACCAGCCATCTCTATTATTGCTCTAGGCTAACTGGCCTTTCAGCAAGGAACCTGCAGTATAGCAATAATATACCCAGATGAATTCTCAGTTCAATTCTTCATACCATTGCCTAGTTCTAAATCCAGAATGTAGCCCTTCTCAGCTGAGTACTTCATTAGTTCGATGGCATTTGCTGGGTCCCAAGCTCTCTCAGGCCGATACAGGCTGTTCAAACCGAATATCAGGCTAAGGTTGGCCTGTATGGCAAACTGGTTCAGCTCATCCCAGTCTGTGGCTGTAACCAAAAGCAAAACAGACACATAAGGAAACTTAAACACAAGGCATTGATTACAATAAGTCATTACCCTAACAATAAACAGAAGATAGATCCACCTGCACATCACACATGAAAAATTTCATCAGTTTCTTGCCAATGATCAGTGGTTTACTCCCAGCTCTTTGGTTTCCTCCACCAATGAAGCTGCCGGTCACTATATAGGTGAAATAGTTTTGAGTGTAGTGTTGAGCCCTAATTCAAATGAACACCTAAAATTTCACTTTTGAAGTAACTCAAATGAATAATTACAGTCTACAGGTGAGCAGAGAAATAGGAATGATTCCATCTGTCAGTCTTGTCCTTTAAAGCAGGCTTTACAGGTATAACCAAAGTACACACATACAGTAACCGTTCAGTGATGACTTACTGGAAATTGTGGTGTTAGGAAAGTCTGCCTCCTGGAGTCTACTTTCTGTGCTGAAGATAAGGGAGTCTCCTGCTGTCCCACCAACTCTCAGGTAGGCAGGGTAAAGCGCCTGGGCCAACCTGATCGCTAACGGCGACCTGCAGATAGACAAAAGACATGACAGATGAGAGAGTCTGTTGATGTCACTCCAGCCCTCAGGCAGGCAGGGTAGAGAGCCTGGGCCAACCTGATCGCTAACGGGCGACCTGCAAATGGACACAAGACATGACAGATGAGAGAGTCTGCTGATGTCCCTCCAACCCTCAGCTAGGCAGGATAGAGAGCCTGGGTCGACTTGATCGCCAACGGCCAATTGCAGGTGGGCAAAAAACTACTAATTGTGTCTTCTCAGTTGCCATAAGCTTAATTATTAATACCATAAAGAACAGGCATAAATGTACACTCATGTACTCTCTTTGCAACTAAATATATGAACAGTAAAGTACATGTACATGTCTTATGATATGACACATACAACCACAACAAAATACATTATTTCTGAACAATGATACACTGTCATGCAATAACAATACAACATGTTCCAACACACTGTATGTAACCTTCCAAATTTTATATTTATATGCAATTTTATATACATTCATTCACAAAATGTAGGTTAGCGCGCTATCGCTACACAATGAACCAAAAGTCCAGCTCCAGTGGCTTTCTCTCCGGCCGTAGGCTACCTCGGAAAGTCTCCCAGCAACTTGCGGATGGTCGTGAGTTTCCCCCGGGATCTGCCAGGTTTTCTCTCACCATAATGCTGGCCACTGTCGTATAAGTGAAATATTCTTAAGTATGGCGTAAAACACCAATCAAATAAATAAATAAATAAATTACAAAATACATAAAACTTGTCCATACTATATGAATGGCTCATTTAAGGGTGTTAATTAAAACTTACAAGAGCTTTTGGATACCTATATGTTATATGGAGCACAATCATATATTGCAAATCGGTAACTTATCTCTCATTTACCACCATGCATATAGCCCTATTATTTCTGCTACCAAATATGCAATATAAAATTGTGTTTACCTCGGGTCGAAACCCTTCCAATGGCTCGCGATATTGCCTGCGTCCAGTGTGACACTGAGAAATCTGTCACTAGTGACGGACACGACACGGTCCTGCTGCACGGTCACTTCCAAGCCCGCCACCCACACGGCGTGCAGTAGCAGGGAGCCCAGCCACAGGCATTTGCGAGCATTCACTAAGGCCATCGTCACTTACTGCCGAATTTACTTCCCTGCAATTGTAACCTTCGGCACCTTACTAGGCACCGATGAAGCACTGTGGTTGACATGTACCCTGCATGTGTTAAATACGAAGTCTGCTGTCGATTAAGGTCGCCATGTGCCAGTTATACACCCACAGGCCCCAGGCTTACACAAATCACGGGATAACATTGAGAACTGACACACTTTTATTTCGAGCAGCACGGACAGTTTCCGCGTGGAAGAACATGCTCATGTACTTACACACGAAGTGTAGTGGCGCAACTTCGCCAAGTAATCACATGGCTTTTCCACTACGCCACAACGCCATGGGAAGGTCCCAATGAACAGTACTGGCCCAAACTCGGCCAGCTACCGTCCGGCTTTCACCCGATCGGTTCGGCTTCTGTGTTGCACTTTTGTAATTAGGTTGGGCGCTTTGTATCCGCTACACTTTCCGATCCCTAACGCCCACTGTTAAGTAAAAATAATCTCAAGCTATCTCCACCATGACCTCGATAACGCATGAGGGCGCCATGTTTGATGACGTCAAGCAATATAGGTACAACACAATGTGTGATCACAACCTCGAGCTCAGTAAATTTTATCCTAAGATTTTACACTGTGTTACAGCAAGTTGTTCATTCATTGGAAAAATATCTAGACGATGGCTACATGTGGCGCTCTAAAACACCAGCAGTATTTCACATTTGTTTGCTACAACGGCTGCGAAGGTTGATGTTAATTAAGTTTCTAGCATAAAATTTAACGAGGCATAGATCGGGATACTTAGCTTTATCAACTCTGGGGAGCCCTGGTGTGTACCGAGAGAGAGACAATTTGCTCGAGTTTTATTATGGCTATTAAAAGTTGGTGTTAGGGGTCGGGAAATGTAGCGGATGCAAAGCACCCAACCTAAGGAGAAAATGCTACATACAGGCAGAGCCGATCTGATCGGGTGAAAGCTTTTACCATGGCATTGTAGCGCAGTGGAAAGGCCATGTGATTACTTGGCTAGATACAACTTTACGAACTCAGCACGTGGCCTGCCCACAACACAATGGTCTCGTCAATACCGGTCATAGACTTCACGCCTCTATCCTGGTGATCTACCAATAAGCGAAGGAGAATTCCCAGTCACACAGGTAGCTAGTGTTGCATATAGACAATGAGTTTAATTGAAATTGATATATATATATATATATATATATATATATATATATATATATATATATATATATATATATATATATATATATATATATATATATATATATATATATATGTATACATATACATACACAAACAACCAAAAGAAGACTGAGCAGTGTTGCATTTATTTATTAATTTATTTAATTATTTACCGGTTTATTTATTTCGTGCTTTAGGCCTATACCTATAATCTGTAAAACAACTGTGTACAAAATTGGACATCCACATTGCATGTGTATCATATCGTCATATTGTACAAAGTAGTATGGGCATTCGGGGTTGTGGCTCACCTGGTGCTGGGAGCGGCCCCCACTCCTTCTAGAGGGCTCCCAGCGGGTGTTCAGGTTCCGGGCCCATCAAGCCATTGGTGTCCAGCTACTTAAATAATTCGCGATTGTTTATGTAGACAGACACCCGTTCACATTCAGAGATAAATGGCATAGGACTACCGACCCTCTGTTAGAGACTGATCCGGAATGAGCATACTCGGCCTCTCAAAGCACCTGATGTACGGCTTCTACTACAACCAGATGAAAGCTCAGTGCGGAGATAACTGCCAGCTCCTTTACACGGACACGGACAGCCTACTCCGAGAGATCCAGACCGAAGATGTCTACGAACATATGGTCAAGGATGCACACCTCTATGACACGTCCTTAGGGCGTTAAACAATAAGCATTCATTCTATGACACGTCCGACTACTCAGTGGATCACCCGATCGATTCTACGGTGAACAAAAAGGCCCTTAAGGACGAGTGTGCTGGATGCCCAAGTACGTTGTACCAAACCGAGTACGTTGGCCTGCGCCCAAAGATGTACAGCATCCTCGAGGCAAGTGGTAAGAATATCAAGAAGGGCAAGGGCGTAAAAAAGACCACCGTGAAAAAGCACATAAGCCAGGAGCAGTACAAAATCCTGATCACAAAAAACACCTTTCGCCATGGCATGGATGTTCTGCGGTCAGAGCGATATTGCATCTACGGACATGATCTGAACAAGATATCGATCTCGCCCTGTGACTCCAAACGCTGGATACATGAAAATGGGGTGGACACCCTGACCTATGGATACAAAGATGCCTAGGGACCACACTGGATCAGTCGCCTGATGGCGACCGCCCTCCATCTCGCCGGGTTGGTACAGATAGAACACCAACCGCAGAATGGAGCTTTTGCTCATGAAGGCCAACAGCACTTCCTGGAACAGTGGAGGAGGGCTTTTGTGCCACCGTTTTTGAAATGATGGCCTTAGAAGGCCGCCTGACAGTGAGTCGGGTCCATTCTCCGTTCAAAGCCGCCACGACTGGGGATAATCGCTTCACTCACAGCATCCTGTTGACCGAAAAACCGCTCAGCTAGGGTCCGATTGAATCGCTCAACGATCCTCTGGTCCCGATGGATGTCCACTCCTCCTCGCCTTACTGTCAGACTGTTTTGCCAGAAGCTGGTCCACTGTACCCATGAATTCACGCCCAGGGTAGACCTGCAGCAGTTTAGGCCAACTAAGAGGCAACGCTTATAGGTATGGCCCAAAGCCTGAGCAATATCTTGGGCCCCTTTTGTGGTTAGGGGCTCAGCTGTTTTGAATCGGTTGGACACATCGACCACTGTGAAGAGATACTTGTAGGTGCGCTTCCCCAACTTGTCGTGGGGAGGAAGAGCAGGTCAGCTTGATGGACCACATTTGGTGCTGCAACATCAAATTTTGGCCATGGAATATGCCGTGGGGATGGTAGGAAAATCTGCCAGATAGTCTGTTTTTTCAACCAATCGCGAAATGTGGCTTCAGAGACCTTCACAGCAGAAACTAGTTTCTTGATGGCGGCAATGCCTTACCAATAGCCCTCGGGGCTATAGTATCTCCTTATCAGCCGAATAGCCAACTGGTTGGCCATAGTAGTAGACACCATAAGCAAGGTATTCCAACAGCCTTATCAATCTCCAACAGGCGGAAGCCACCAGCTCAGTCAGCTGAGCAATCTTATCCCGGAAGTGCTTCAGGACGTGACCAGGTACTGCTGCGAAACGCATCGCGGCCTTTTCAAAGTCCCTCGAGAGACCGAGGGACTTGTGTACGCTATTAACCAGTGCCTGGACCAGGAATCTCACCGACGCAGGCATAGTAGTCAGGTTCCAGTATTGGGAGTTGCCTCTTCGGGCAAACCCATCATCACACAATATATCCCCAAGTGATTTCTGTAAATGTGAAAATAACTCCAGCCCCACTGGCGAGGAGCTCTTACTCGAGTCCAGCGATTACTGGTTGAGTTATAGGCGACCTTCTTATCCACCAAGGTATTCCAGAGGCCCAATCAATCTCCAACAGGCGGAAGCCACGGGCTCAGGCAGATGCCCTGTCGTCTCCCGGAAGTTGGTCGGGCAATCCGGCACTATTTCTGCGAACCACCTCGCGGTGTTTTCGTCCTGCTGCCAGATGTCGAGCAACTCTAACGCGGTAAAGATCATCACATCTGCAAGAGGACCAGGTAACTTGTGGCGGCGAGCACAGTAGCCGACATCTAGCACCGCGAAGTATAGCTCTTCGGTCAAACCCATCATTGTAATATATCAAAGTGATATCTATAAATGGGAAAATACATCGAACCTGTCCTAAGCGATTACAAGGCGAGTTTGTAGGCGACCTGCCCAGTTACACCCATCCCGAGAAGGAATCAAGGCGATTCCGCCTTCTCTTTGGCCCTCAGACGGCGAATAGAAATCACTTAGGACAGGTTCGGGCTCTATGGGGCTAAGAGTTTTCCCTGTGACCTGAGCGTACTCGAGCATCGCGGCGTCGACATCGCGAAATATGCGCTCTTCGTGCCCCTGTCGACGAAATTCGTCTTTAATCCAATCCAGACGATTTGTCTCTTTTTTTTCACACCAGGCCACTTGCGCGCCCTGGTGCTGTTCTTTAGATTTATCATGACGTTTGCGCTCCCCGTCGACATTCCAGCTTGGAAGGGCTGAGAAGAGGAAGTTGCTACGCCAAGGGAAATGCATTTTCTAGGGCTCCCCCAACCATCATCGCGATCGAGGCCATTACTTCATAATATCTGCTGGAATAATTCCTTGTTTGATAAGCACGTCTTTTGTGACAATAGCTAAACCGACTTCGGCAATAAGGAGGCCCGCATAACGGGAGAAGAAGTCAAGTTTTGGTGTGGCACCCCCAGTGACCAGTTTGCCCAGGCGGATGTAGCCAATGGCAAGACCAGAGACAACAACACTGTGATAAATCATATTGACAAGCATATTTCCATCAGGGGTACTCATGTTTATTGCTCACTCCATATGGAAAAGTTCTCGGTATGTATCTATTTGGTTGACAGCATTTGGCAGCGGTTCTCGAGGTGTTGTTGCAAGGGCCCTTGGTTACTCGTGGCACAGCTGCAACCAAATAGCTCCTGCCACTCTAAGCGCCCCAGCAATACAAAGAGCCCAGTTGGCTTGCATTTCGATGCTGGGTGGAGCAGGTGCCTTTTGAATTTCGTTTTGGTCCTTCCCAATGTTATCGAACTCTCTCTGCTTGAATCGAGTTCGGCCATTAATATTTTTCTGGCTCGCTTTTCTGGCCGCGGCCCCTGCTCACCCTGCGGCTACCTTTTTGGGGTTCTTTTGACGCTTCTAAGGCGCAGACGTCTCACTGTGGTTCTTTCGACGCTCCTCAGCATAGGTCATCTAATTTGGTGGAGTCCCCGTCTCCGGTGACACTGTTGGGCTATCTGACATCGTCATAAACTTCTGTTCTCGGTCATGCATGTCCAAGTCGAAGACGCTTCATGGTAGTCAAAGCTGTTGTAAGTGGATGCCGAACCTGTGGTACAGCTCGCATGGGGTACTGATAAGCGCGTGTTCAACAAACAGATCAGATTCCAATGCATGGTAGTATAGTATCCTATTGTTCAAAGTTTTGAATTGATTATCAGTGCTTAACATCTGATTAGCAGTGCTTATCAGTGCTACAGTACGATGTACTTAGTCGGCCGATCAGTCTTCAATATTAGCTTAGAATGTTTTGTCTCCGCAACGTGCTTACGAAAGCCGGCGCGTTCTTCTCTTGTTGGGATCACATCATTTTCTTGGAGGCATTCATCAAACAAGTCCCTATCTTTGCAATGAAACAGGGCAACCCAGCGCATGTTCTCGCGTAGATCCTTTAAGGCTGAGGCATATTTCTGGGTGAGTACCCAGACGGTTTGCTGCGCGTGTCGGCCGGAGAAGGCCAGCTCAGAGAGCATGTCTTTCGCCTTGGACAGCGCCTACATGGCCGAACACTTCAATGATGTATAGCGGTGGCTCGCCTCGGAAGGACTCTAAGGTAGGCATGCAGCCCCTCACCCGCATTGAGAACGTAGATATTGGATTCGTCTCAGATCCAGTGGTGAGATTGGTAAGCTTTTGTTGTACTTCACAGTGGGGCATAGAATCACGATTTGCTGGAACACACCGCGTCTGCCCGCAGATGATAGCGGAATGAGAGTCCTTTGGGAGGATGCTGTCAGTAGATCGCGCTGACAAACCTGCCATCTTCAATATTAAGCTCGGCATCCATGACCATGTACACTTTCAAATCACCTTCCACCTCTGCCTTCTTTGTGCTGTGAATGGCCCCCTCACTGGCGTTCTCGATGCGCCGCCAGCAGCCGTGTAGCTGGTCGTCGTCCGTGGAGCCGAGGTCAAGCCACAGGGCGTACTTGGTGGTTAGGAAGTCGCCAAGGGACACGTCCGCCAGCACTTGGTCTTTTGCGAACATGGCCACTTCGGGATGGTGCTCGCAGCCAGATGCAAAGAACTTTCTTGCCTCATCCCAATGTTGATACGCGTGCATACCTTTGCTGTACAGCTGGTTGGTTATCCCCTTCATTGCCACCTCGACCTTGAGTATTTTGGGGTTGTAGAAAGCCTCGGTGTCCCGCTGGAAGGCCGCGACTGGGTCCTCGAAGAGCATCAAGATACCTTTCATACAGCGGTCGGGTACGTTGAGTTCCAAGTCGAGGGGGACGTAGTAGAGGTTGCCATAAGCGTCTGCGATAGCAGTGTCAGCGGCATCGGGTGCACCTTCCACTACACCCTGGTTGATTGTGTTAACACTTTGGCCGACGGAAATGTCGATGCCCTGATATTCGAAATTCTCTCTCTCTCTCTCCTGGGCCGTTTTCCAAAGGCTCATGTAGCAGTGGTAGACGTCGCTGTCATCGATCGATATCACCTCATTGCCGCTGATCTTGATCGTGATCTTCTTTAGCACAGCACCACCGAGGTTCGGTCGTCCTCGGTCGAGGTCAAGGAGAATGTGAAAGCAAGTCCCGCGGTCCCAGGGACAATGACGTCATAAGCGCCGAGATTGGGGAATGGAACGCGAAGGCCTTTGAGGAACAATACGGGATGACCCTCGCTTCGAAGAGACATTATTCTTATTTCGAGTTGATCGATAATTGAGTACGCCTGGTGGCTTATCCCAACTTTGATATTATCAACAAAAGCAGAAGCAAGCCACTTGCGCTCTCCACACTAGAGAAGCCTTTTGTGGTGGGTTTCATCCGGGGTGAACCTATGTTGGTTGACTGGAAGAGGAGAAAACTGCCACCAAAAGTTGTGACAGCTCTTCAGAAAGCTAAGGATGACCTAGGTGAAGCCGCGGCTGCAGAGACTGTGGATTAAGTGATACCTGAAACATCTAATGCGGTCGCGTCAATCGAAACCACGTTGACTGAATCTCAGATAGAGGGGGCTCTCAGCATATATGGCGATTCCACACTGCCCTCCGTGAGCAGCTGGGGTTTAATCAGACACTGCAGACCTTCACAGGGGAGCATACAAACAACCTTGCTAGAATAACTGCACTGAACGGGGAAATTCCGTTAAAAGAAAGACAGCATGATGAGGCTACCGATGAGATCTCCATTGCAGAAGAATTGCAAGCCCTTAAGGATGAAAGAGCGGCACGCCTCGAGGCTGCCTGTGAGACCCATGCACCACTGCGCACGCAAAACAGTCGGATCAGGGAAACGATCAGCCGAGTTCTCCATGAGGACACAACTCTTGCCGAACGCCATCGGAATTTGTTCCGCTAACAGGGCGTCACCATAGCCAGAATCCTAACTGCTTTGGGTGTTATCTCGTCCACCCTTGTGCTTGCGCTAACCGGTGACTCGGAACCAGCCCCAACAACCCAACCAACTCCGCCAACTTGTGGCGTTAAGGAGTGGGTAGAAAAGGACCTGGGGATCCTGGATAGGCTTCTGGCGAAGCTCGCCGGTAAAGCCGCCGCGGCTCTCCCAGGTATTATAGGGAGCATCGTCTTGGCTCCTCGGCACATTAGGCAAGACCTTCTGCTGGGTGGCCGAAAATACTTGGTCTCTGGATGTCGACATAGTTGGAATCATTTACGCGGCCGTTCGGCCACATCTAGCCTAACCAGATCAGTGCAAGCCCGAGGGCGACGCTAAGGTAACTAACGCCAGTTTTTCTTCATCGTGCTCTCTCGGTGAATTCTTCACTACTGGAGCCGGTGCTATAGCCGGGTTCGGCGCTGCGGTTGAATTCGGCGCAGGAGTCGGCACGCGTGCTGCAGCTGGCTGTGGCTTAATTATGCTTGTCTCCCCAGTCGAAGGCTTGTGAACTATTGAGTTTATGTCTTCATTAACCCCGAGTTTCTGGACTGCTGTGACTGTGACGACCTCGTTGTTGTAGCCACTGATTTTTCCGATTCGTCGGTCCATACTGCTTATCGCCCTGTACAGACCCACACCAAACGCAAAATCCACCTTGGAGCGGACGTACCTCACGGTGTTCTGGTACCGCTCAATGGGCGAAGACAGATCAACAGGTCTTACTATGGCGTCTTCGGCATTAGGTACAAATTCTTTCTTGCCGTCGAATACCATGCCTCCCGTAAATAAGATACCTCTGCGGGTCTGTGCCTGTGTTCCTAGGATGGTCCAAACATGAGTCCGATTGGTGTTATTCGTGCTTTCCACGTCTGCCTGGGTAGACCCTGTAGATTTGTCGCTGATGAAGTTGGCGCATGCTTGATTGGCCTTGCTGCCTTGTGAGGTGAAATCAATGTCGGACTTTGCTTGAGTTGAATGACATGCGGCTCGGATCTTAGTCGTAATGCGATTTCATGTATCCTGTCCTTGTGACATAATAATAAGCCGCGCCTAGCCCGTGGTTTCCACTTCTGTGTCTGGTTGGGGACGCGAAACTCGCTCACAAATTCGCTCGTATGCTCTCCGGTCGAAAGGGTTGTCAGTTGGACTCCATGCATCGTCTTTTGTGAGTGGTGCCTTAATATCTTCCACAATACGACGCACTTGATAGTACATGTGGAAGTGGAATACAGAGTTGTTTAGTTCTGTGTCGGCTATGGGGTGATTTTCCTTTGACGGCCCACAACCGATTGTGGCGGACCATGCGGCGAAATTGAGTTGGTTCTGCCACAACGCCACCGAAGTTTAATGAGCTCGCCGATGTGGACATAGAAGCCCCGAATGCGCTCCAAAAACTCACCCTGGTTCTATGTGATAATCATCAGGGTAGGATATGGGGTCTCGCTAAATTGGATGATCCCAAATTGGGCATTGATCTGGTTGTGACAAAGGCCCTGTTGCAAACAATAAAGGGTGGTATTGTTCGAAAAGTTTTGAATGGTGGTACGGCTTACCTCTCGTACACGGCCATGGAAGATGAACTTCATTTGAGGATACTGCCTTATTCGGGCCATGCGATCGGAGGAGGCCCAGATACAACACACTGCCTCGATATCAACACACTATTTCATGAGTTTGACGCAGTTCCCCCGCATTCTATAATCATTCTGGATATTATATTTTGTAATAATGCAGTTTCCAGGCCCTTCCTCATCCATCCTGGCTTGAAGATCGGGGGGCTGGAAAGGCATGTCGGTAAAACCGTAATGGTCGTTGTAAAAATGCTTCCGGGATGTAATCAGGTTGAGACGACGTTAGACAATGTTCAGGCCGCTGCGGCACAAAAGGTACCGGTGAACCACATAAATCTGGAGCATGGCATTGTGCTGAAACGGTTAAGAATAGGTTTTAAACCCATGTGGGATTTACAATTAAGCATTCTAACAGCGTATACATAAAAATGGCGCAACTGTATCCAGCATTAGATCCATCTGCCCCCCCCCCCACCACCCGACTGAAGATCCGCACGAGTACAGATTACAACGTATTAGCACTCTGAAAAAAGAGTTAGAAGATGAGAGGGATGCCAGAGCCGCTCTATACAAAAAAATACCACAGGGCAGTCAACGCAGTTGATGGTATTAATACCGCACTACTCACGACAAGTATGGGTCTGGGCGTCGTAGGGTTCGGAGTGTTGTCGACGATAATTACGACGCCTATAGCTATAAGCGTCGAAGGCGCCGCTTTCTTAGTGTGGTGGGTAAGTTTCTAAGCTGGCGACTGTCCATCAAAGGCAAGAATCATAACGAAATCCGGTTACTAGCTGAGAGTAAGCTTAATTACCTCACTAACCACGTCTCTACAGCGCCGATTGACGGTAAGATTTCGGATACCGAGTTTCGGTTAATACTCGGTGAAGTCGAGAAATGAAACAACAGCACATAACTCGATTTCATTAGATAAGAAAACGAGGGGCCAGTTAGTGCAGCAGGGACGAAGCTCGCGCAGCCTTCATGAAACAATTATCCCCCAACTGAACTTCTCGACAGAGAGGTGGGATACCAGAGTTCGATATACGTGTGGAATTACTCGCAAATCGACTGTAAGATTTGTCCATCACCATTACCCAATACACTCATTATAACCTCGATTGGGGTTAGGTGGGGTGTAGCTGTACATATTCTACAGCAACTTTGCAACGCTATACAAGACCAGACATGCGAAATGACCAGACTCAGCGATAAAATAAATGATCCACTTGAGTGTGGTAAACCAGGCCTCGACAGAGAAGGCTGATTCATGGACGTGAACAAACTTCAAACCCTATAGGACTCCGGTGAGGGAGGGAGTCGAACTGGCACCCCCGTCGCCTCGAGCCGCTCCCGCAACTGGGCAAAGCGCATCTTCATGAAGTCCGCCCTCAAGCTGGCCTGTCCGGTGCTGTTGTGGTAAGTCTTAATCTTGTGGTAAAATGTCTTGCGAGCTATGTTATGTTTCTGTTCGGTCTCTAAGAGGGTCGGTCGGCCTATGCCAATTATCTCTGAATGTGAACGGGTGTCTGTCTACATAAACAATCGCCAATTATTTAAGTAGCTGGACACCTTATGGCTTGATGTGCCCGGAACCTGAACACCCCCTGGGAGTCCCCGGGAAGTTGGGGGGCAGGAGGGACGGCTCCCAGTACCGGGTGAGCCTGAACCCCCATTGTCTATACTACTTTACAAAAATTAGACAAATTGTGTACTGCTGGTGCACCAAAATTATGTGGCTCCATGTTCATTTTTACCACAATAACGTGTACCAGTTGTACACAGTAGTTTTTAGAAAATATTTCACTTATAAAGCCTATATTATGGTGAGAGGTAACCATATAGAGCCCGGGATATCCCACTACCATACATAAGCTGCGGGCAGATCTTATTTCCCAATATTGACCAGGGAGTAAGCATAGTTAGATTAATGAATGGGTTTATAGATAGGTACAGCCAATGAAAATAGACAATCACGATGGATGGGGATGGGCCTATGGCAGACAGTAGGCCTATATAGTGGGTATATAGGCCTAGGGATAATGTTGGAGAGACTTTATTGCCAATAACGAGGGTGCACCAACAGGAATAGGAACGAGACCAGTAAGACAGGTGCACTGTCTCTTCAGCTAAGTCAAAGTTAGCAAAGGTTAATACACATTTCATAGGAGAGGCAAGGATTGGAAATAAATGAAGTATACCGGTAGCCTACTGTCATCTAAACAAGCAGAGAAGGGTATACAAATATGCATTGTATGTATGTTGTCAGTAACTTAACTGAAACGAGAATACAACACACAATATATCCGGTGTACTGTGTGTCGTTGTCTTTGATGTCTGTAGGAAAAGAAAGATAACAATGAAGTCGAAGAAATAATACGTTAATGTTTATGGAAACAGTTATACAGGCCTCCCGGTTTAAAAACGTCTTCAGATGCTTTTGATTTATTTATTTATTTCATTGGTGTTTTACGCCGTACTGGAGAATATTTCACTTATACGACGGCGTCCAGCATTATGGTGGGAGGAAACCGGGCAGGGCACTGGGGAACCCACGATTGTCCACAGGTAGCTGGCAGACCTTCCCACGTACGGCCGGAGAGGAAGCCAGCATGAGCTGGTCTTGAACTCACAGCGACCGCATTGGTGGGAGGCTTCGGGTCATTCTGCTGCGATAGCGCGCTAACCGACTGAGCCACGGAGGCCCCTTCGGAAGCTTTTACAATATGGTATATGTGGTTGTTTCGACGAATGCCAATAGTGCCTCTTTAAATAATAGATTGTTGTAATCTTGGAAGTGTTCACACGAATACAATTGAGAATGAATCTGACTCTTTCCTTCTGCATGCCCTTTGAGGCCAAACATGTAGCAGAAGGCAACGTTCAGTTTTTCATATGTGTAAATTAGGAAACCTTTGGTTGTGGGACAGTCAAAAACTGATGAACCGCATTACTGATTGCGCCAAGCAATGCCGTATACTCTATAGGTATATAGTCTTTGATGTTGCGACCTCTGTATGGTGTTTTTTTTTCTAGTTTTCAATATAATTATTAGCCTATAGAGACAGGATTTGTAGCGTTTAAGTTTCTTGAGGAAACAATTTATATATAAGGGATTGTCTACCATATTTTAATGGAGTTCTCGTTATTTTGCTTATCTGAGTTTAACAGCCCAGCGTAGATGGTCAGTGATTTTTCCGACAAGCCCTGTCACATGCAGGTTCCTTGGGAAGCCACTCAAGGAAAGACAATCATGAATAACCCTTTCTTCCTTGTTGAATAAAACACCGTTGCTACAGTGTTTGACGGTTTCCCGGGGTTCTGCATGATCGGTTTCCTTCCAGTGTAATGCCAGTCGTCGTGCTGCCTGTGTAAGTGAAATATTCTTGAGCACCGCCTACAGTAGCGTTGAAATAAGTAAATGAAATCTATATGCCATGCATACGTGTTACTGAACTGCATGTATATTCTTCTTGTTTTGGGCATAATTTTTTTTTTTTGACATTTATAACACACTTTGGGTAAGTCAACATTTGATGCTTGCACTCTTTTCTTCGACGGGAACAAACCATATCCAAAAAGTTTAGAAGGAACATCTTAACACAAAATGCAACCTCGACCGGAATGGCTTGTCGTGTACACAGCAATCTGTAGCCTGTATACTGAAAGTCAGGCGCAAAACTGCTACAAATTTGCCACCACTAATAAATTAAAACCATTTGTTTTGTTCACTTACCAAGTGACAGTTCATCTACATCAAGACAGAATGCTAGGTGAAGAAATGGACTTTTTAATTAATACAATTATTTAACCACCTCTCCATATCCCACTGTAATACTTCCTGTTCTGCAAAATAATGACACACAAATACGTCACAATAAAATCACCCACATGTATTTCGACTTTTGCAAGCGAGCTTGACTACAAACACTTGCTGAAAGCTGTACTGGTAATGACGATGGTCTACACAACCGTCTACACTTAATTCTGTATGGATTACTCCCCCTTAATCAACTCACTGGTGTCGCTAAACTGCACTAGAGCATTAGCAGAGGAACAGAAAAAGAGGAAAATGGTACATCTACACAAGGCGTAAATGTTAGCTCACAATAAAATAATAATAATAATAAAAACAACAAAATTTGTGAGGACAATCAGCTACCAGTGGAAAATAGATATAAACCTTCCATAAATAAAGTCTGGGTGTTTGAAACAATGAAATACATGTCGTACCAGCAGTAGCTTTACTCATGAATAGATTGGGAATCATCTGGATCAGATCAGCAGGTAACCAATGCTTCACACTTTCCTGTGATATGTCACATGAACTTTAAAAGAATGAGTTGATAATGAACACGAATAAGACAAATATGGCCAGGCTATTTACAATATCTAAATCACATATTACCTACAGAGAGCTGAATGGCGACGACTTGTGAGCCGTTCGGACAAAATGGGCTAAATAGAGATGATGAAAAGCCATGTCAATACTTGTCACATATGCACCGTTCTTTGCTGCCTCAGACCCTTTGAATGCTTACAACACGTTTGCCAATCTAATTTCAAGTCACAACAGGTCTTCATGTGTGGTCAAATTCCACCAGAAATACCAATCTTGAAAATTGGGTTGAAACACAAGTGGATAAACAAATTCCGAAGTCTCAAATACGCAGGTTCCAGATGAAAACAGCAGAACAAAGAATACATGTAGCTTGCTGGAGATTTGGAACCCTGACAATGACACCTCAATCCCTGATCTACACACCCAAGAGTATCTCCCTCAACCAGGTGTATATGTCCTGCTCTAGTCAGTCAAGAGGCGCAAATGTGATTACAGCTGGTCAGAATGTAAGGACCTCAGACAATGCTAAGAAGACACAGTGTTTGTGTACGGCTTTCAGTTACAGCGGATTCAGCCTTCTCAGCATCATCTGTGCAGTCAGTTGAGACCTGAGCTGACAATATTCACACTTCACGAACCCCTTACTCCAAAATTAAAATCTGTTGTAACCACGGCGACCTCTAAAACTCCTTCCTCTTCCGCCTCCACCACGCCCACCTGTAGCAGTGAGAAGGACATGAATGATCTATTTTACTGCATGCCCACAGATGTCCCATAAAACAACAGTTTCACAGTACATCTGATTACAACCAGAATATATTTCATTACAACCACAGTATATTTGATTGATTTATTGATTTGGTTGCTCTGAGTTAAAACCAATGTGTAATCAACCTGTCATACCTTCATCAGGTGCTCATACCATGGCCTGTTTCCAATAATCAAGCAAAAGTGTAGAATAAACCTGTCTTACCTCCAGCGTATGTTCCAGCTTTGTTACTGAAGTGTAGAATAAATCTGTCTTACCTCCAGCGTATGTTCCAGCTTTGTTACTGTATTTCCCACCAGGAGGAGAGTAAATGGCTCGACTCTGTTTGTTTATTTTCTTGGCAGTTGCCCCATCACTGGAGTCAAAGGTTATTGGTGTTCGCTTTTGACTGAAATTGCAAATACTCATTTATTTTTTAACATCATCCTCGAGAATTATTCCAAGAAGTGGTCAATTTGATGGATGGAGGAAACCGAAGTAAAAAGTCTAAGATAAGGTGGCACTTTCCCACTTGTGACATAAATACTTGCATGATATTTCGGTGGAAGACAAGTCGTCTTTAATGAACAAAACACGGAAAAAAGGGCCAAGGTCACTGCGAGTTGATGAGGGCGGGGATATCCACCATTTCCCTGTCGAACCTTATCAATGATCTTGGTACAGCTCTCCAAAATTGTAAATACATTCTGAGAGAAAAGCTTAGTTAAACTACTTCAAATATGTGTTTGCTGCTAAATAAAAAAGTTGTTTCTAACTGTTCCTCTCCCCTATTTATCGGTTTTGAACACTGTCTCTCGTAGTAAAAAAAATATTGTGCAATACACTTAAAACACCTTGGCCTTAAGCACATGTACAATGTTACCAATAGATACAAATTCCCAGAGATATTATTTATAATACCAGCCATTCATAAAATTGTGCAGGTGTTGTACAAATTTGGTGAACTTGGGACAAACTGTTCCAGAGATAGAGCTTTTACAAGCCTTTCATAAAATTAAACTTAAATGGCTCTAATGCCTTTAAAGGAAAAGATCAAGGTCACTGAAAATCAATAGGGTTCTTCCTCATGCCAATGTGCAAGTATGTTGTAAGTTAGGTGAACTTGTGCTAAACCGTTCTAGTAATATCATGTTTACAAGCCTTTTATAAAATTGAACTTAAACGTCCCCAGTGACCTGGAAGAAAAAGGTCCAGGTGGCTGATAACCAATAAGGTTCTTCCTGATGGCAATGTGTAAGTGTGGTGTAAGTGTGGTGTAAGTGTGGTGTAAGTTAGGTGAACGTGAGCTAAACTGTTCTAGAGATAGAGAATTTATGAGAAATAAGTACAGAAAGACAAATGGATGGACACCGGCTACGACACTACCCTTCGGCCGAGGGTAAAAATCTGTCATGAACTGGCATGAAGGAAAACTACATCAGTCATGTGATAAATCTGTTTTTTTATCTGATCTTCCCAGATCAATTACTTGCTAAACAGACTTAATTCTAAGAAACTCAGATCTGTAGAACATACCCAGAGGCTGGCGTTGATTCTGATGCTGCTACTGTTTTGGCCTGCACAAGAACAATAAATGACAGTCTGTAGGTTTCCTTATGCTTAACAGATTGAACACAAAACTGTACTGAGGAATGAAAAATAACATGATATTCAATTTTAAACCTTTTAAAGTAAAAGAAAATAAAAAGCATCAGTGGAGAGATTACTAAAAACTAAAGTAACTAAACTAAAGTAATTTTCCACCGAAATAAAACCGTCAAATGCTTTAGCTGTATTTCAACTGGACTTTATGAGCTATACAGAAAATGTTACTTTTCAGTTTACCTACATGACTGTATGGAAGAAATCAACAATAATATTTCCATTTCTAGTTCATACACATTGTATGAGATAACATAACCCTTACCACTATTGGTTTCCATGACAGTGTGATGGATGACTTGTATGAGGGTGGATTGTGGAGCAGATCTTTGATTAGGATGTTGATATTTGATGTGATTTTCAGGGCCATTATCTTGATTTTGTTCTGGAAATAAAAACAGTTGTATATACTTGTTTTTCAGTTACTACCACCACATATAAAATCAACGAAACTTCCTGGTCTTAACACGGAGTTAAAGGCTTGATTAACTACACTAACTTTCCTGTAATTTCATCCAACTTTTCACAACTGATCAGCCCTCTGGGCTAATTTGGTGAAAAATGATGTGATGAAAGTTTCGTCATTTACAGTGAATCACATACTGTAATTTTTCAGCCCTTCAGCAAGTTAGCAAGATGATCCTTTAAGAATACATGTATTTTGAGGGCATTATTCTGTGTAGACCACAAAAGTTTAAGTTTTTGTGAAGGTGTGAAATTGGCCAACCCAATGCAGTTTTGCCTCTAAAATCGAAATGAATAGGCCAATAAATTACATTGAAAGTTACACTTTGGTAAGCTAAAAGATGGTGGAAATAGGGTAACTTCATTTTTTACGAACTAATCACTGTTCATACAGCAGAAGCCATTGGTTTGTGAACAATTCCATGACATTATAAGTGGTCTAATGTAACAATTCCATGACATTTTAAGTGGTCTAATGTAACAATTCCATGACATTACAAGTGGTCTAATGTAACAATTCCATGACATTATAAGTGGCCTAATGTAACAAGTCCATGACATTATAAGTGGCCTAATGTAACAGTTTTCAGCATCTCTAAAGCAGCTAGTTTGGATGTCAAAACACTGAAATTAACATCTGGAACAACATTTGCACATCGTAGCTATCTATTTGTATCTATTCTGACAAAATGATAATTAGACGAACCTCTTCTGTCTTAAGAGCGTCTCCTGTTTTGCCCTGGAGAGCAGCTCTGAGCTGTTTGATGTACACCTGTACACCACGAGCAAAATACTGCAGCCTACAACAACAATAAACAAGTATGTGCAATAACTGATGCTGGGTTTGTATCCAGTTAACAGCATACTCTGCTAGCCTTGCCTGGACAAAATATCAAATCTGCCACACGATCCACAGTTACACCCTGGTACATTTTCTGCTGAAAACCACAACTGCTGTTTGACACACGTTCAAATAACAGTTTAATCTTTGCTGTGCGTAAAATTTATTCGAAGAGTTAAAAATGTGTTTGCTTCATATGACTGTTGGTTTAATGCCAAAGTCAAGAATTTTCCACTTTATTTATACAACTAGGTCTATATCAGTTTTATGGGTGGTAGAAATCAGAATGCCTGGGTTAAATCACTCCCCTTTGTCAAGTTACTGCACAACATTGCCATGTGTGACATATACTCTTAAATGCCACCTATGATCCTACAAATAGTAGTAAGATTTCAATGAGTGCGAATTCAATCCCATTGAACATGCTCCTCAGATTTTCGCCCAAACAAAGCCATTATGAAAAAGATTTTCAAACTCTCCAGATGTCTGAGATGACCCTAATGGTGCAATGGCCAACCTTACTCTAAAGGTTTCAAATTTTTAAGTAAGTTTTGTTGTAGAACTGATGCAAGCTCATACCTAAGCCTGAGGTCCTTGAGCCTCTCTGCATTGGCTGGATCAGTGAGGAAGCCTGGAACCCTCCTGGCCAACTGGTGGAAAGCAAACATCAGACATTCTACATGGGAGAACTGTAATTTGGGCTCTTCTGTACCAGTCGACACATCCTCATTCTCATCTGCTGTGGGTAAGGGCATGTAACTCTGCAGGACAAACATGGGCAAACATAGGTTTATTACATAATACTACGACTACAAACGTGATCAATTATTAAGGCATTTGTAATTGTCCTTTAAACCAAATTTGATTACGATTAGTCCATTAGTTCTGTGGATATAACATCAATTAGGCTATAGTCTGCTAAAATGTCAAAATAATGACAAATGAGCATACTAACAGGACAAATACAATATGTCTCCCTCAACTTAATTGGGTGGGGAGACAAAGTTAACTGAAATGTGAAAAAAAAAACTTAAACTGCACAATGTCTACTAACATTATGAAGTTTTCATGAAGTCTGTGTCCCTGCCAGGCACAGTTTTTAATATTCCTCCAACATTATAGCGCGTTCACATACGTTATGTTGGCAGGATTAGGGGTCAATAATGGGGTCATCATAACATCTGTGCTATCATGCAGCTTAAAAGAAAAGACAACAAAAGTTATTATTAGGGATAGGGGTCCATACAGACCTAAACTGACATAGGAATTTTTCTATGACATGTAATCTACGCTCTTCAGTATTAGGGCCAAGACAGAATTATTATTACATTCGAAGGCCATGCACTGTGGCCTCCTGATTGAGACCTTGGGGAATAACCCCAGACGTATTGTACCACCATTTTCTTGTTGAAAATGGTTTTAAAATATATCAGAATTGTCTCGTAACCACAATGAAAACAGCTGATTTAAAACTACTTCTTTATGACAAAGTGGTGAACTAGGTACGGGTGATGTCACAACGGAAACAGATGTCTTCTCTGGAGGTAGAAATGTCTTGCCCCTGACTAGTTAAAATTAAGAGTGTGGCAGCCTGTTTGAACTGCGATATCTTGGTCATCATATATCACAAAAATAAAAAGTGACATTTTATGAACTATGGATAGGATTTCTTCATACAAGTACATGTGACGTTACACAAGTGCTGATACTTATGATAATAGTTGAGACTTGTATATTTAGAGTAGGTCCCCTTTTTTTCGCTTTATGCGAGAGGAATAATTGCAGAAATGTACTTTGTTTCATTGATTTATGGTAATGTTCTATACTGTATATTTACCTGGAATGTACAGATAATTATAGTTACAATTGTGAACAATTGTGATCGTTTGTAAGGGCATGCTCTATTATACAGGTTTAGTCCACTTTCGGGTTATTTTCACTAGGCTTATTTTTTCTAACAGCCCCGTTTGGCAGTGTGCTTCTTCTTCTGTAATAACGCCTATTTCGAGGCTTCGGATTAAAGTAATGTAATCCTATTTACAGGTACGTAAAATACCATAGGATGTTATGATCATGGTTACAGATGTTAAAGGAACAACTCCGTGTAATATTGGATTGTTTCTCAGTCAGAAATAAGGAGATTTTTTACAGTAAATAATGATGATGTGAACAGCCTTCGTTGTATGTAGGAGAGCGGGGCTGATGCGCACAGTCTTCTGCTGTTCTATGATATAACAGATGTGAAGTATATAGTTGTATGAAAAAGAAGGAAATGTAACAGATAATTGGTTTCTTTGAGGTAAACACCAATATCAGAGAGATAATTTTTCTGCATTAGTTTTCATAACTAGCCTTAACTCCCTTAACACCCTAACTCCACATATGTAAACCATAACATGATGTCACAAGTTCTAGGCGTAGTTTATCATTAGTGAGGGAACACCGGTCCACACATTTTGAAGAAATTATGAATATTAATGGAAGGACTAACAGTATATTGTTTTGAAGTTTCCAGTTAATTGCAATGTTCGAACTGTTCAGTTAGTAATGTTCGATAACTTGTATGCTCATTTGTGTTAGCTCTATGTGCAAGTACACGGTAATGCAGTAATGCTCAGTTATCTACTGTATTTCTGATAATCCGTGTTTTCAAGTAGTGTGATATATAAGGTTCTAAGTCAGTTAAGAAATGACAAAAACAATTATTGTCAGAGAAGTTTTATTCATAAAGATATCTAATGCTGACTTGTGTATGCCTGAGTTACATAACAAGTGCCGAAAGCTGTATTACCGTAAAATACCAAAAAAGATAATTTGTTTTATTGTTGCCAAGTGTTGTTAAGAGATATGATGCAAGTTTAACTGTGATGAGATAATAGAACAGTGTTGTTACGCATGCCAACATTGTTCTCCAATGGGTAAACATTACCATAAATGTATTAATAGTTTGTTGGTTTCATCTGATGAATTGAGTACCCGTACGGAGGTGTGTTTCTTCTTCTGTAATAACGCCAATTTCGAGGATTCGGATTAAAGCAATTTAATCCTATTTACAGGTGTTTATTACATTCCTTCCACCACCCCTTGATTCCACGCTGAATATCCATAGCTCAGCCAGGGGTGGGTGACATATACATTTGGACTAGTGTTGTCTTTTCTTTTAACCATTGCAATTTTTCTATGTATGTATGTATGCTTGGGTTTTGAAGAAATAATTCAATTCAATAATTTTTCAGTTACATGTGGAAGAGCCTTTAGAATGTATAAATATTATGTGTCTTGTGGTGGCAGGCTGTTAAAGTACTGCCACTACTGGAACATCATCCTGAAGACATCAGACAGGATATCCCACCCAGTTACATTACACTGCCAACAGGCACACCAGTCCTGTTTCCTTGCCCTAGCCCCACAGTGCTGAGCATCAAGCGAGATAGCAACAAGTACCATTTTTAAAGCCTGTGATATTACCCAACCCAGGATTGATCCCAGACCTCCAAACCCGAGGTCTGCAGTCTTTCTAAACAATGTCGTACACTTATGATCAGTTACCCTTACAGCTCTGTCACACAATCCTGCGTACTTACAATCAGGTTATCATAGAGCTTTTCCACGGCATTCTCAGGGTTGTCAATCTCCCCACAGAACTCGGAGATTTCGGCAAAGACTTTCAGGACATCAAGCTCAACATTGACTTCGTCTTCTGAGGAGGTCCGCTCTGACAGCTCTGACAGCACCGGCAAGATGTTCTCACACATGTAGTTCATAAAGGCTTTAGAATGCACATTTTTCTGTGAAGAAAAATACCAACAAGAAATTAAAATATTAGATTGCTCAAAATTCAACTCTTCATTTAAGTTAATTTTGATCTTAAGTCAATGATTTAAAACAAATTGCCTTCTGCCAGATAAAGTGGCACCATAAAGTAAAATGACTACTGAATGACATGCCACTGTTGGAAAGTTTCAGCTTTTGTATTTCTTTCCAAGTACATGTATACTTTTACACGAAACTTTTGTGAATGGAATCCATCACATTAGGACTAGGTTATTACACATGTCTCATCACATTAGGATTAGGTTATTACACATGTCTCATCACATTAGGACTAGGTTATTACACGTCTCATCACATTAGGACTAGATTATTACACATGTCTCATCACATTAGGACTAGGTTATTACACGTCTCATCACATTAGGACTAGGTTATTACACATGTCTCATCACAATATGGCAGAAATGCTGTTATGTGGCAAGAAAAACCATTCAGTATAACTTCTGCCATCATAACTTTGAACGTTCAAACTGGAAATTTGTTTGGAAAGCCCTTTCCCTTGAAACTCACAGAAAACAAAGGTACAGCTTGTTTCACACACTGTATAAACTTGTCCACCATATCTGGATCTGAAGGCTAAAACAAAGTCAAAATGCCACATTAAGACAATGATGAAAACAAGCATTCTGACATAAACCTAATATATTTTGATCTATTTGCAAATGAGTACGACTGCTAAAAGTTCTACCTGTGTACACTCTACTGGTAATGGCTTACATTTAATATCAGGATCAAACCTTAAAAATATACATCACCACCTGGAACTTTGAACAGGACATTCCCAATCGTTGGCACAAAGGGGCATAACTCTGCAATATCACTGAAAATTTATTTGATTGGTGTTTTATGCCCTACTCAAGAATATTTCACTTATACCACAGAGGCAAGCTTTATGGAGAGAGGAAACAAAGCAGCGCCCAGGGTAGCACTGAAAACAGTTCTGTTGATCCCCAAACTACTTGCATATGAATGTACAAAGTTAAAATTTTAAAATTTAAAATTTATAAAAGTATATTTGACCTGACTAAGTCACGCAATAAACCCACACAGCAAAGGATGCTACATGTAGCTGGATGGCATAATCATATAAACCTGTGGCTTCTTACTTTGAAGGGTTCCTCCAATTCTGCCAGTTCTACAACAGTTTCTACCAATTGTTGTCTCCCTTGAACAGTGCCCATTGTCTTCAACCCCTTCAGTACATTCATTATGGCAATGAATTCATCTTTGGTCACATCTTGTAAAACCTGCAAAAATGAATAATGTTCAGGTTATGCAAATACTTCTTCTCATGATTATTAGCAATACCTGCTTGAAAAAATTCTACTTGCTTTACATATAAAACTTGTTCAGAAAAGTCCACATCAGTGAGAAGATGATATATATTAGCCAAAACAATTATTGCTTACATGGGGCCTCCGTGGCTCAGTCGCTTAGCACGCCATAGCAGCACAATGACCCGAAGCCTCCAACCAATGCGGTCACTGTGAGTTTAAGTCCAGTTCATGCTGACTTCCTCTCAGGCCGTACGTGGGAATGTCTGCGAGCAACCTGCGGATGGTCGTGGGTCGAGCTCTGCCTGGTTTACTCCCACCATAATGCTGGCCGCCGTCGTATAAGTGAAATATTCTCCAGTACAGCATAAAACATCAATCGAATAAATAAATAAATAAATATTCTTTACAAGACAAACAGCTGGACTTCACAGACATAAGATCTATTTATTTGGTTTTGTTGTTGGGTTTTTCCCCTCACACCATGGCAGTCAGTTTTGTGGGTGGAGGAAACTGGAGTGCCACTGGCAAACCACCAACATTTGGCAACCTACTGACAAACTTTCCTGCCTGACTGAACAGGTGACCTGAAAATCTAATGCTGAACCCTGACTACAACTATTAAGATGTCTTCAAACCGGCCACATGAGCAACGTTCATTGCTTCTTGTCACCTAGGCCCCACATGCAGTGAAGATCAAGTCCAACCTTTTTACACTCCATCCAAATGAACTCCTCTGTGTCTTTGTCCAGCTTGTCATCAGGTAATGACCTCAGCTTGACTGTCAGGAACTTGATGGCTTTCTCCCTCACCTGGTCATCCACGTCCTCTGCCTCTATTTGGGAGAATATCCCCCTTAATGTGTCTGAAGGGAACACACAATACACTTCTTACACTATAAATATATATGATATACTGTTCATATTTATCTTATCCAAAGACTAAAAGTTAAAATTCAGTCACTGACTGGTGAAGGCTAAAAGATATTTCTGACAGTATACCGTAAAACTGTGTGAGAGCCAGGCAGAAGGAAATGAAACTGAAACATTTCAGCTTGAAGAATTATGAATAGAACCAAGTAAGTGACCAGTAACAGAAGGGTGGACAAATGGATGCCTACTTCATTACACTGGCTTTGTGAGGAGAGTGCTTCATGTTCATCACCTGTGTCATCACCAGCAGCACAGCCTACACTTGCAACAGGCTGAGGGACATTAAGATACACACGAAACTTCATGGCTTTCAAATTACGCACGTGTAAAAATAGAGCTGATGAGTTCAACAGTCTGTCCTTTAAACTTGTGCCATATTTTGATGAATGTAGGCTTACCTTTAGCATTAATGTTGAGCAGTGTGAGGAGAGACGACTGGACGAGGCTAACCTCAGCTGGGTCCTCCCACTGTAACAGCTGGGTCAAGGCCTCTGCTATCTTAGCTACATGCTCTGGCAACGCCTTACATAAGGTAGGCAGGTCTTTCACAGCTTGGCGACGAATCTGGACAAACAGAACAAGGTGTTTAAATGTTAAAATTTAAGGATATCAACTATAATATAAATTAAGCAGCAATATACTTTTACAAACAAAAATAATTATCAACTTCTAATTTTACAAATAGAACACCAATTCTGAATAAATAGACCCCCCTCCCCCCCCCAAAAAAAAAAACAAACCAAAAACAATTTTACAACCATGACATACATGTACGTATATCATAGAATTTTACATATACCATTTCAGTGGTAAGATAGCATAGATTTGGTATGTTTTGTCCATGCAAACCGTACCGCACTGTCCTCATCCTCGCAGAGATCAAACAAAGCATTGATGGCCTCTCCCGCCTGCTCCGGGAAGTACTTGAAGAAACGGGCAATGAACTGTGAGGCTAGTCGCTTCTCACTGGCATTCCCTTTTGTAGCGCTTATAATAAATGAATATTCCTCTTTGTGCTATAAAACAGAGAGAAAAATGACGCATGGAAACAATAAAACAAACAAGTCTTTTGAGCAATGGCTGCAAAGAAATACATGGAGACAAGGATATCTGGAACCAGGCACTCATCTGCGGTCAGACATTTGACACACCACACCCAGTCACAGTGCACTTCAATACTCCTATCTGACCAGTGCACGCCTCATCCCCTGTATCCAGAGCCCCAATGAGGCTGTACAAAACTTGTCCATCATTAGGATTCATTGTTGATTCAGGCATCAACAGGATTCTGTGTTCTATTTTGTCTATGATGCTCCGGTGAGAAATCTGAGCAAGACATGCTGTTTAAGCAAACCAACACTAAGCATCTACAAGAATTCTACAGGACATAGTGAAACGGTGGTATCATCTCTCTTATTTAATGTGAATCTCTTATCACTTATTCCTTTTTTTTTACTTGACTTAAATGAAAATCATTCATATTCAACACAGACTAATTATTACTCTACATATTCTAGGCTAGACGTGCCAACAATAAACACCCTAAAAATTTGCAAGGAGAGCTATTTTTGCCAACTCAACAAAGGTCAATTTCAAGCAACACAGTTCTTCAATATCCCCATGACACAGATATGAATGGACTGGTCAAAAACTAGTCAACCTGTGTGGTCAGACTTTGACACGTGCCTGATGTGTGAGACAGCCGAGCTTTTGTGATACTCAAAAAAATGCATCTGTAGTGATGTCCTAGCAGTTCTGAGCCAATCAACAGCACTGTCTTTGGTCACATGACTAAACTATTAGAGGTGAAAACAAAGGCGAGATAGGCCTTCAATGTGATTTTGCTATAAAAAATGAAAAATGAAACTTTAAGACAAAAAATGATTCTGGAAAAAGTAGTCAGAATTAGTATAGCATTTGAATTTGAGACCTCGGATATCCGGGCACTTCACCTGCTTAAGGCAACGGCAAGCAGACGACAAGGCGAAAGATAACATGGGAAGGGATTGGAAACTGAACAACATTGGAAAACATTCTGCGAATTACGGCTGATAATCACAGAAATTACAGTATGTTTTACTACAGAACAATCTGCATAGCATATGTAAATTATGAATGTTCATGAAACCTAGGTTTAGACTTATGAGGCCGTGAAGCAGAGTTCCCTATTAACTTTCATATATTTTCACAATGTTTCCACCACCGAGTCTCAGCAAGCCAAGCGAGTTGGCGCAAGTAAAACCACTAATGTCCAGACGTCCACAGTCTCAAAAATGAGTTTTCAGTGTTCATTGAAGTTTAGAAACCAACAAAAATCAGCATTTCCCCCATTTGACAAAATGTAATTTATCACCTTTGGTCCTTTGCGAAGTAATTGGATGCTCGAAACTTTGAATACTGAACTGAATGCTGAATTATTCAGTGAATGGCTCTGCAGAGGTATGGATTTATCTAGTTGTACTTGAATAGTAGTAATGCAAATTTGTGACTTGTAAATTATGTTGCTAGCTTAACAAGGCTCTGAATATTTTAGTGGTTAGCATTATACATGGGTTTCTTAATTTGTACTGGTCTAGACGTAGGGCACAGTGGCTTCTTCTACATTTAATTGTCTACAACAGCCATGGTGGTCTACCCAATCTGATCTAATTGTCTACAACAGCCATGGTAGTCTACCCAAACTGATCTGTCTACAGCAGCCATGGTGGTCTACTCAAACTGATCTAACTGTCTACAGCAGCCATGGTGGTCTACTCAAACTGAACTAATGATTAATACTCTGGCTACATTAACCTTAACCAATGATATGTCTAGCACAAGCTGTAGATCAAAGCGTTTACCACATTTATGGATTTAGTGTGTGCTATTCTTGTTGTTACCACCGGCAAACGTACCTCTCCAGCTTTATCTTTGGCGTCGGCCAGAGTACCAAAGCTCTGATAAAGTTTTTCAACAGTTGCCATTACAGCACAAAAGTTCACACAACAACCACAACTTCAAATCCAGATCTCAAGGATTAGATTGCATTCAATAAAACACGTTTCACGCCACTTCAACAATGCGCTTTTCGCGTCACCGGATGTAGAAATGGGCTGATGACTCGTACATTGCCTGTTCAACTCTGGCTCATTCACGTAGCTTTCGATATAACTTGGCGAGTGCGGTCGTTTTCTCGACACCGATTATAGCTGGCTCGTTTGCTGTCTCAGGTCGCTGCTTTGTCAGGTATATGGTGGAGGGTGGCGATTTCAATGTGCCGCTAGATGTACTGTACTAAGCCGAAAATTTCCGACAGTGTTAAAACCAGAGCAGCGACATGTGTGATTGTTGGCAATTAAATGATCACACGCTAGCGGTGAAATCCGACCTCTTATCAATTTACCTCAGTTAGAGTTTTAGTCTATGAAGGCGGAAAGAAAGTTAATGCGAGTGGAAGCCACTTGAATCTAACACTACGGGTATACCTTTATTTATTTATTTATTTATTTATTTATTAAAAACGATGTCCACCAGTAGGCCAGCATCGTCGAGTGGTGCAAACAGACCGTGATACTGAGAATTCCAACATTTTGCAGCCTTTCATTGAGTAAACATATAAAAAAAAAATAAAAAATTCAAACGAACTAAAAGAAAGGGGGCGGGGTCGTGGGTCATGGCTCCTGGTGCTCTCCGCCGCTTGGTTGGGTCCTATTTATTTAGTGAAGAATCAACGGACCTAATTGAAACCAGTAACAGCATAGTAAAAGACGATTTGTAGAGTTAAGCGAGTTATATACAGTAAGGTTACCGTCAGATACCCTAACAAGTATATGAAAACGTGTCCAAAACATTAAATAGTGCGCGTGCCCTCAACGTAACTTTAAATCTCTATTTGGATGTGAAAATATCTTGCTCACATTTATTAAACAAAGAGTTAAAATTTATGGCGGCGTTTAAATAAAGGTTGAAATATAAAGCCACGTTTTAAAATCATTTGTTTATGAAATACATGTGGATTGTCATATGAATGTATGCCATAATAGGATTACTTCACAGTTCCTTAATATGTATATGAGCTGTGCGTGTATTCTTGTGGCAGAATCAAAGTGCTGCCGCCACCGGACATCATGTCGAATAAGGTGAATCGGCCTTGCAGAAGTCTCTCGAGATCACGCGGGGTTATCAATGCTGTTGTTGTTGTTGGGCTCGAGAGCCCCCGCTTGTCTCGTCCAAAACCAGCGTGATCTCGAGAGACTTCTGTAGTACCGATTCAGCTTATACACCAGACATGATACCCCACCCATTCATATTATACTGACACCAGGCCGACCAGTCCTGTTTCCTTGCTCTAGCCTCTCAATGCTGAGCACCAAGCCAGGCAGCAACCAGTGGGCCTACCATTTTTCAAGTCTGGGGATTGAACCAGCATCTCCCGACCTAGAGGCGGACGCTCTAACTACTTTTTCACCGTCACATGTTATACATAAGTTTCTCTAGCCTTTCTGTACAAACGTTTGAAAAGCTGTTCTGGATCCGTTTGATGTCATATCCAGGGTACCACAAAGGCGAATAATATTCCAGGATGGTAAGAACAAGAGATCTGTTCAATGTTTGTATATAAAGTTGATGCTGAATTAAAATGTTTACATATGTATATTCTCTTTGTGAAGTAAAACCACGCGAAATGCCTTGGATTTCGCCTACATGTACATGCATGGTGAATACGAGGAGAAAATTTAAGCCTCCGGGGGACGTTTTTCTGAAGGGTCGTAGAACTTTACGCCGGCCTAATCAACAGGACGACACTCCTAAACACAGATGGCATTCGTCGCCTTTGTATTGGCGACCAGCGTATATGGCGTGACGACTGCTTTAAGCAAAATGACATCATGCAAAGCATTTATATTCAAAACAAAGACGAAAAGGCCCAATTGCTGAACCTTGCGTTTATCACCCAGATGCATGTTTAACGTGATGCAACAGGAAGGCCGAATTGTCGCCAACAAATTGTCCGGCGAGTGTGGTTAGTTTGACGCCAGCATACAGCTATTTTACCGCTATTTCCTCATTACACAAGTGCAACTGAACAAGAGATAGGCAGATGTGTTCATGTTCAAACATGTCATTTCGAGATACAGGTTGTGCGAAAATTGACTCTTCATTAATTCTCGAAGCGTATTTTCTTACTTGCATTGTGAATTTGATACGTACATGTAAGGAAGCACACTCTTTACTTCAAATGTGCCACTCTATTACTCGCTTTACCTCCCCGCTACCTCTAGACAATAACAGTACTATCGTTATTAGAGATTACACTTTCTGGATATAGCACAGGTTCTAGCGCTGAAACTTGGCTGAGGCTTCTCCGGGTTCAGGCACCAAATCAGCACTAGAACCCCTGCTGTATCCAGAAAGTGTAATCTCTAATAAGTGTCATTTCTGACCAGAGGGGTAATCCATGTACGCCGTAAAGTCTACCGGTCAGCTACATTCTATTTTTGTAGAAGGCTAGTTGATCGAGTGGTCTAGATGGTTCGCATGTATTGCTGACTCTGAGATCGTTGGTTCGAAAACCAGCCAATTTCAGCTCGCGACTACATGTGCTAAATCGAAGAAGCGTAATATTTAATAACGATAGAACTGTTACTTAAATTCAGTTTCAATGACATCTACCAGCTTGACCTTCGGAGCACCTAGGCTTGTTTAGGCTTAGCCTCACTATTGATGTGTTCGCTCGGACCTACAATTAGCATTCATTACCAAACTTGTTTCAGATGTCAGTTAGATCATGTTTCGCTTAAAGAGAGTGTATGCTCAAGTATTATTACAGGAACAGTGTTTTTGTGTTTTCTGACATCACTTCATGTACGCCTATCATTAATATGACTTCCGGTGACGTTGGCGTTGTTCAAAACTGTTGCATGCACAAAATTTGGTAGAGAGGAACGCGTGCGCGGTAAGTAGCCCTTCATGGTGGAATCTGTGTGCTGAATCCATTGCCCCCAACTCAAGAAAATTTCCGTTTTGCGTTGAATGTTTGTATGTATGCTTGGGTTTTACAACGTACTTAACAATTTTTCAGTCATATGACGACGAAGAGTTGTTAGAATGTATATATTTTCTGTGTGTTATTGTGAGTCGATGCCACAAAAGTACTGTGTAAGACACCATGCAGGCATGACACCATACGCGGTCACATTATACCGACACCGGGCCTGTTTCCTTGTTCTAAATTCTCACCGATAAGCGTCAAGCGAGGCGGCAACAAGTACCATTTTTAAAGTCTTTGGTATGACCTAACCCGAGGTTGATCTCGGATCTCCCGACCTCGAGGCAGTTGCGCTAAACAAAAGGCCACCGAGGTTGTCGCTGTAAACGTCATAGTTTTTAATTACACACCAATATCTATCTAGATGGACTATCTCTAAGGGATATGGCGAGTAAGTTAATTGTCCTATTCTCGACTGTAGATATGTTCCCGAGTCATGCCTTGAATGGAAATCGGGATAGATAATAACATTTTGCTTTTATTGTAACTGGAGATCAAGGAATAAGTGTGAGAATCTCAATGCGGCTTTCGCCATTCTCCCATTCTCACGAAGCAATACCAGTAAGTCAGATGCCTATATACAATTTATTCCCAAGGACTGCGCCCAGTTTCCTCCCTCCATAATGATGGCCGCCGTCATATAAGTGAAATATTCTGGAGTACGTGGTAAAACACCAGTCAAATAAATAAATAAATATATACCGTCTCTACGTCTGCTGAACTTGCCATTATCATTTCACGTATTCCTAACTTTGCCAAGATGTATGTCTGCCGTTTTTTTTTTTTTGTTTTGTTTTTTTGTTTTGTTTTTTTGTATTCAGATATGGGGGTACATTTCCAGCTTATGGGAACTGTAAATTGTATGTTGCAATAGCATGCAAGAGACAACCATGAGGCAATTATTTCCGATTTCTATATACGCAAGCCAAAGGTACCTCCTTATGCGTATTGTCTATAGTACTTCCAGATGTTTATTGCTTATAATGGTTCCCGATGTGTATCGTCTATAATAGATCCAGATGTTTGTTGCGTATTGTCTATAATAGATCCAGATGTTTATTGCTTATAATGGTTCCCGATGTGTATTGTCTATAATAGATCCAGATGTTTATTGCTTATAATGGTTCCCAATGTATATTGCCGGCAATAGTTCGCGACGCGTATTGGATCCAGATGTGCATTGTCTGCAGTTGGTCCACAAGAGGCTGTCCATTATGCGTCGCATGTATCATTTGATCCTTCTGTTCATGAGTGACAGTTTTCCGCTAATTCACATGTGTCATACGGTAATGCACACGATATCCGCTTGTATACAGTATGACTGTGCAGGTTTTAGACTCCTGAATGACACAAGGCATTTCTTCCCATGTTTTTATGTAGCTATATGTGCGAAATGCCTGACTCGATAAAATGAAAATATACAACTACCGGATCGTTGTAGAAAACTAGTACCTACCTCTGAACAACTGCATACACGCTCAGGATATCGCCTAACCCATCATAAAATTTATTCTGAAGTAAAGCAAAACAACTAAGGCATGGATCCTCGTCGGCCATTCCCTCACCACCGATGTTTTGAAACCATCAAATCTTCGAGCTGTCCCAGGCCGCACGCCGTTTCTTTGACAGACACCATGGCAATGCATGGGGCGAATCCATGACAAAAACCTCGCCGGACGTGTTCCACGGACAAAAGACCGGCCTCACGAAAGCCCCGCCGGACATAAGCCAAGCCGTATAAAAGGTCCGTCGGACAAAAGGCCCGCCGGGCAAACGCCCCGTCGGATAAAAGCTCCGGATAACATTATCTCCGGTGGGCGAAAGCGTTGTTTACCTACAATATGTAACCAGATGCGGCGATTTCTAAGGAGCAAAATATTTCCTAATTGTTGACGTGTCATTCACTTTGCTGCCATGCAAATTTTTTCCGAATATTTCTTGCCTCAAGTAAAGGTTACAATTGCCTCGAATCGTCTGCCAAAACCCTACTTAGTGCACGGCGGAACAGGATTTAATTAGCTGAAATTTTTCAGTGTAGTTGACATGAAGCATCATTCATTTTCTGTCTTCTGTTTTTACAACAAGAGCATACAAAAAGTACAAAAGGTTAAAACGAACTGCAAAACAGCAATTGTTTTGCCATTTATACCTTTTTTATATTGTCGTATGCAAGGCAGCAATTTGCTTACAAAAGAAGTGGAATAGCAAGACCAAGAATACACGTCATGCTGTTTCAAGACATGTTACAATCTGAAAAACGCCTTCATTATACCGAATTAATGGGTAATCACCAGTGACCGTTCCACTTGTCAGTCAAATTCATGAACGAAGGCGACAATATAGTCATGTGACTAAACAAACAAAACAACAAGGTGCAAACAGATAAACAAGTAATTCGGGAAAGAAGTGAACAAAAATTAGTTTGCTACCAACATGCTTAATTCACTTCATGTTTTGAGTGGAAAGCTAGTCTTGCGGCCCATCGATCTAATATTTGAAATGTTTCATATTGTTTCAGAAGTGAACAACAAAGACTAGATAAAATCTCATTATTTCTTAAAACCACTTAATCCACTTGTTTCATTCTGCAATAGACTGCATGTATCCATTTATTCCGTTCTGTCATATTGTAATACGTGGCGAACATTGACTAATTCTTTCAATAGCGTGAAACACATGGGCTGTAAACACCCACTAATTTACCCGTGTCACACTGTAATCCACTAATTTACTTACGTGTAGGCCTAATATCATACATCCACACCGAGATGGTATGGACATATATTCATGAAGTTTTCTTACAGAAATCCAGGGCAAGAGTAGGTTTGAAACAGAATCTGTATTCCTTTATGAGCACTGGCGCGCGAAAAATTAAAACGCGTATATCCAGCTAAAAACATGATCAACACGACCAGGGCTCTATATTCATATTCACATGTATCGCGTTAACCGTTTGGTTATTTGCATAGTCTTGGGCGAGAAATCTCGTGATTTCATCAGTAATGTGGGGAAAGCGACACGTCACAGAACTTCTTTTCTATCCCAGTGCTGGTGGGAGTAGTCATATTCTATTATAGAAATATTCGATCCACATAAAATCTCGAATGCGTGGCAAGGCGCCTTTAAGGACGGCACACATCTTCTCTGTACCACCCTTTAAAATCCCTGTATGTCTGGATGGGCAAGGATGCGTTATGCAGACCTTGACAGATGTCACACCAGGCGTCATTGCGCACGCGTTGATGTGTCCGCCGCCATGCGTGGTATTGCTGATAGAGCTCCGGGTTCCTGTCCAGCAGAAGCAGGTAATCCGCAAGGTCACGTGTAGAGTTGAAGCCAGATGTGTGAATGTAAGAATTTGGCGGAAGTATGGTTTCATAGTCCGAAGGATCTGCTCCTCCCATGACCACCGGCACGGAAAACCACTCCATTAAGGGCTGGTGAACTTTCTCCGTCAGGTAATGCCGGCAGTGTGTGTTTTCAAGGGACAAATAGAATTTATACTCAGTCATGGTTTTTTTGCAGAGCTCAGATCCTCGGGGACATTCCAACGTTCCACATTTCCCATACATGTCAACGTGGATATAACGTTGCAGATCCTTTATAAACTTCATTCTTTGAGAATGCTTGGCATTACAATTGCTGTTCATGTACGCAATCAGTTTTGTTTTGGACGAAATGACGTTGGAAAGTTTTTCATGTTTTTCTTTTGAGAGAGATTTCTGACGTCGTCCAGTCCAAAAGAATGTCAAAGGGAAGTCCGAATCCCGCCTGTAAGTGGACGTCCAGTTGAACACGCCATTGTAGTCGCCAACGTCAATCCCTGTGGCCCAGGGGGATTCCTGTATCAAATATATGAGCCGCTGATGAGGCAATCTGTTGGTGGGCAAGTCACTTTTCTTGACCAAGTCTCTCGGATGGACCACAATACCATCGCTGATGGCCAAATCGCTTTTATTTGTGGTGCTCACGCAAATTTTGTCCCCTGAACATATCTTCTCAGGTATCCAATCTTTGGTGCCAAAAAACTGTGTCCATGCGAGAATTCGCTTAATGCTTGGTTTTGTTGTACTTTCGGTATGCTTCATGAGCGAAGATAAAGGAGGTCCGAAAGACTTGAATGTTTCCGGTGGCTTAAATTTATACCTTGGGAGAGCTGCGAGCTTCCTGTAGTAACTCAGCATGAACTGAGCGTGGAAGTGGGCGTCTGTCAGTGTACAGTTAGCAAGGTGGCGGTGCATAAACTCTCTTCTCCAGAACTCACGTGATGTGTCCGTCAAAGGTGAGGATCCGTACAGCACTTTGTAACACAGTAGGTTAACCAAAAGGCTGACCAAGGTAAGAATGAAGCCCAATTTATATGGCGTCTTCATCGTATCTTTTCACTTTAAAGCTGCCAGCTTTCAGAATCACACGCAGGCCTGTAGATATATCACGAGGCTCCAGCTGCATAAACAGTAAAACAATGATTTTTGTGAATAAATATCGGAAAGCATCGTATGATGCGAAAACAAAATTACAATAAGTATATACCTAATATATAAGTATTGGGCAGAGAAATATTCTGACGGGCTTCACGAAGAATTGGCTAATCTTTAAAGCATGCGATCGACTAAGAATGAACTCTACAAAAGAGCAGACTATACTTTTGTTACAAATGTGTCTAAGTAACATATTCCATTAGTTAGCGCCAGAACGAAACGCCACCAATTTGTGATAACGGTAACAGCTAATTTCCATAGTAACCACTGTTTTGTGATTTTTGATATCGAATTAGTGAACCACATACATCATCGAAATGTGAATCTTGTGTATAGCTCTAAAATCTTACAGTGATACTCAAGACACCAGACTGTGATCGAAAGACGGAGAGACGGGTGGACGAACAAATCGTCGCGATCACTAGAAAATTTCCAGCTAAACCTATCCTGATTGCCTCCCCTGAGCTCCACCTTATAGTGTAACGTTCGACATGCTGGGGTGGCTTGACTCGCTGACTTAAATATCTTAGCAGAAAACTTCATTTGTAAATGTGTCTTGTGCACATTTGTCTTGTGATTGGCCACAACATCTCCTTCGATCTGGCACCACATTGGTGGAATATACTTAAGCTGAACTCGAATTACCCACTAAAGATGCCATATATAGTAAGCGCTGAAGACATTCATGGATGACATCTGCCGTAGTGAGAAGGGTGGGAGTATGACTTCAAGAATGGCAAGTTATACAACACGACGACAAGAGTCGCTTTGAGTTATTTCATATGTACATACACTGGCACTAATTACCCGACTTAACCGTCGAGCTGGGTTGAGTTGGATAAAGCTGGGCATACACTAGATTCTAAGACGTGATGCGATTCAGCTGATCGTACTGAGTTAGTCCCAGTCGGCCATGGACATGCAACATACAGCATACATGTATAGCGAAAAGACTACAACTCCAGTGGCGCGGCGTTGTAATTTCGCATTCAGGAACCCTTCTCACCAGACGCAACAGTCGAGTTCAGTTATGCTGGATTTTAAGCTCCTGTGTACATGTATATGCCGAGCTAGTTCCAACCGTAAGCATGTATGACTCTAATTCTTTAGATGGAATGGGTGGAATAGGAATCGTTCATTTCAAAGTTCATCAAAATGGCAGCGGCAGATAATTTTGTCGGAATTGGCTAATCTATTCAAAACAAAAAGTTACTCTCAGTTGTTTGCAGTCTTTACATGCATATAGTTCAATGCCAAAGTCGTTTGAGCGTTAGCGACTGGGACCAACTCCGTTCGACCACTTCGATCGAAAGGCATACACCAGAGCTTAAGGCACAACTCAGCTGGTCGCACGGTGTTGGTTCCAGCAGCTAATGGTCACACGACTGGACTGCATACATGTAATAACAGGAGTAGAACTCTAGTTGAGCCGCGTCGTCACTTCGCATTCACCAGCGCTTAAGACCCCACGCAACCATCCAGTTGAATCTATTCGGGTCTTAAGCGTCCGTCCATGTCAACTTTTAAGCTCTCTAGAACACCGAGCTTAAGGAATTTCTGAACGGACAGAAATCGCACGCATACTTCTTACATCAAAGAGACAAATGTTCACGTAAATTTGTTTATTGATTTTGGTGGAGTTTTACGGCGTACTCAAGAATATTTCCCTCATACGACGGTGGCCACAATTATGGTGTGGGGAAACCGGGCATAATCATTTGCAGGTTGCTGGCAGGCCTTCCCACATCCCCGGACAGGAAGCCAGCATGAGCTGGGCATGAACTCCTAGCAATCGCGCTGGTGAGGGGCACCTGAGTCATTACGCTGTATTAGCGCGATATAACCCCTCGGCCACGGAAGCCCCTGTTCAGGTAGGCATTTTGTAACTGGAATTGGAATTCCTTTCTCAGATTTAGGACTAGGCTATAGGCATATAAATACGGTCAATAATCTTCTGTAAGCAGCCAGTGTCACCCCTGCTATATCCAGACTCATTCGTTCTTGTTTCAAGCCTATTCTTTGACAAAATAAAGCTAACAGCAAAAGAAGATCTTCAGAGAAAAAGACCACAGCCAATCTGTACATAGGATATAAGTCAGAATAAATACATCTGTTCAAGAATTTATTTATTTATTTATTTATTTATTTATTTATTTATTTATTTATTGGCGTTTTTTGCCGTATTTAAGATTAATCCAGTTAAACGAGAGCGGCTAATATTATGGAGGGAGGAAACTAGTCAGATCCCAGGGAAAATCTACGACCATCTGCAAGTTACTGGAACATATTCCCTCTACGACCGGAAAGAAAGCCAATCACGGCTCGGTTTGAACTCTCATGCAGCGACAGCAGTGGTAAGAAGCTTCTGAGTTATTGTCCGCACGCAAACTACGCGGCCACGGAGGCGCTTGTTTATTGTTTGAGGGCTTGAGAGCTCATTTAATGTAATTTAATTCTTTATTTATATCGTGAGGATAGCCCACAGTCAACTGGCCGCTTGGGGATTTCCTCTAATATACAAAATAATGAATTATACATTAAGCAGTAAACATTATTATAACACAAGGTATATGGATAAGCAATGAAGGAAATGTTGTATATATACGTGCACATTAACATAATATCCAAACACATGAATACAAATATACACAAGCGTACACACACATACAAGAACAAGACAGGTGGTAAATACGTACAGGGTAAATTTGGTGGAAAGAGAGCTAAACTTATTGAAAGACGCGTTTCGTTTCATCCATGACCTGGTGAACACCTCTAAATATAAATATATTATCATCTGCAGACTACTTAATCCCTCAGATGCATTAATTAGTATTTCGCAAGTGTGTTTCGGGAAATAGAGCTCATAGAGTTTTAATGGTAAAAAAATTGTCCAGAGCGTTATTTTTAAGAGGGAAAGTGCAGTGGTATTTCCAACAGTATAGGCCTATAATTCACAATGAGCCTATCACCAAGGATGAATTTGTCAGGTGAATATCATAGATGTACGTCCACTTTGTAACGATATGCGCACAAGGATAACAAGAAAAGGTGTGGGAAATCATTATTTTGTACTATTGTGAGTTCAAATGGATCATTTCCAAAAATACATATATAAGGCATAACTTGACAAAAAATCATCAAACATCAACAAACTCCGAAACAAAAAGCCGGCTGTACATACAGTATAGTCTTTTATACAGTTTTCTTAAACAAGGAAAGTTTCAGTTAATAATCTATAAACGTAACAGAAAGGTGCAACGATTCTGGAGAAATCACTTTGTAACTGTTGCCGAAGAAACTTGCGTTACGCTGAGAAATAGATTGTAGATTGTTTTCTGCAGAACATGTATATTGGCTTAGCACTAAATACTCCGGGGATAGGATTTAGACAGTAGGCCGGTTCTAGTCCGACAGAGGAGGAGGGAAACATGAGAAACCTTTTCAATGTGACGGTCAACAAATGTGGAAAATTTCCCACGGACGCTAAACTTCACTTGTCCCCGATGAGTATGCCTTCAATTCCCAACAGGTACAACAACAATGCCACGCTGCCACGTATAGGAGTATTCCCCACAGCTATAAACACAGTGACGACCCTCCCACCCAACTGCAATGTAAGCCTAACGCTACAGTGACCAGGTAAATCCCTTTGGAAAATTAATTGAAAAGACTGGAAATAGTGGCGTATATAAACGTAGAAACGTTTTTTTTTTTGAACTGGAATAACTCAGAATAATGGCAGTATAAAGGGTGAGGGTGATACCACGTGGTAGAGTGACGTCAATTCATTGAAAAATGTCTTTTTCTCAATGAACATCGGAAAAGTGGATCAGCGACGAACAACCTATAGCTCAACCTATTCTTTACAAATCCCGGAATAATAACGTGTTTCCGAGTTATATTTTAGTTTACACTGTTATACTTGTCTAACTTTCTCCGTGATGGTGAGCAGCACACCTCAACTTCAGCCTGACGTATGCATGTATATGGCGGTGAGGTTGACGGTTACAATGCCGGGACGACAAAACCGTGCACATTGTAAAGTGGTCACCTTTTGTCCCATGCACACCAAATGTTAGCCTGCACACAGAGATACTTTCGTACCATTTTGGTAAATAAACATATGGATGATATACATTTACATGGCTGCAATGCCGGTCTCCGGAAATATATATATAGTTGACAAATGTATGGATGTACATACTTACGTGGATACATTCGTGTACATGCCCAATGGCTAAAGCTCCTTCCCACGTATCTGTGGGTTTGTCGCAGAACGTCCCTCTGGCGAAGTGGCCCACATGAAGTGTGTGGGTGGGGGGGGGGGGGTATAGAGGTCGACTGTAACTTGTATTGTGAGTTGGCCATGTAAGATGACATAACACTACCCATTGTGCTGCCCAGGTACGATGGTAAGGGTACAAATAGCTGTTCACCAAATAGCTCTGTAGGTCTTATTCGTATTCCACCATGCCTATCGTGTTTTTTTTTTTTTACTAAACGTAGCACAACAAGGACAGGCTCAAAATAGTCTTCATCAAACATTGAATATAAAGATTTAACAACATTTATAAAACTATTACATTGACTTAATTGTGACATAAGACAATAACGTCGACAGATACGGGAACTTTTGCCAGCAACCTGCGGATGTTCGTGGTTTTCCCCGGGCTTTGACCGCTTTCCTCCCACCATAATGCTCACCGCCAACGTGTAAAAGAAATATTCATGAGTACGGCCTAAAACACCAATAAATAAACAAGTAGCGGGTAGATCTCTTTTATTTCTTATGTACATGCATAATCTATGCAATCATACATTTGTATATTTATTTATTTCTTCGTATATGTAAATCTATATACAGATTTACATGCCAAGCCTGTGACTCAGAATATTTTGGTAAAACCTCATAGCAAACTTATGACAGCAATTAAAAAAACAAACAAGTGGAACTTACCACAATGAAATATTTAACTATGTAAATGATTTAGATTTTTTCTGGCTGTGGTAATTTTGCCGTTTTATTCCACAGCTCTATCTGGATCGTTAGTCAACTTTGTATTTAGTCTGTATTATGTAGCTTGCCCTGTTTATCTCTACAGCTGAGCCTGGCCATGTTCAAAGCTACAACACTACCATGGAACAGCTCAAGATTTGTAACTGATACAAACGGTAAACGTTGAATGATTGATTTGACATAACTATTGTTAGAAATTTTCAAAGGTGTGGATCCGTAGAGTCGTCTACGCTGATTGCAAGAGCTCGCGACTTGTCGTAGAGTTCGTGGAAGGACAGCAGTGCGGAATCAGTCGCAGCAAGGTCGACGATCCCAAAGCTTCTGAGCTAGAGCTCCAAATCGTAAATGACCGAAAACAGGTCTTACTTGAAGGTACCAGCAGTCTGGTGTGGTCGCCCCACCCTTCGGGGACGATCGAGGGTCAGGCCGTGCACGCTTGGTGGTACATGTGGTCATGTAACACGAACGATTGGAAGAAACTGATGGTTAAATCAGTCGCAGTCGTGGTTCCTCGGCGGCCGGTCCTACGGTCTGTGACCACAAATTTCTAAATGTAAAGCAGCACTTACATTTGTGTAGAATTGACAAGGGGAAGTGGTAGTGTTTGGAGCATGATGTAGGCCTATATCTTTAAAGGTGAAGGGTCTGCCAGCAACCTGTGGATGGTCGTGGGTTTCCCCTCGAGCTCTGCCCGGTTTCCTCCCATCATAATGCTGGCCGTCGTCGTATAAGCAAAATATTCTGGAGTACGGCATAAAACACGTATTAAATAAATAAATACTGGAGAAAGATGGCGACAGTTTGAGGAAAATGATACTCGTTGAATAGTGTTCCCTTATACAATTTTGTTTTACTATTTCAGATGCACCTCGCTGAATAAATTTCTGCTATCTTACCCTGAACTCCACTATAGGAAAGTGTCTGCCGTTTGAGGTTAGCGCGGTGTAACATTATGTAATATAGGCGAACATGCTACAAATCTCAATCTATTGACTATTTATTTGATCCGCAACTGACACTTCATCGTGTCCGACACAAAGGTTCGCTGGTGAAGAATGCTACTTCCGGGCCTAATGGCCGAGGAATATGACAACCGTGGTCACTAGCAGAATACTAGCCGGCCGCGGTACCCTGATTTTTTTATTTTGGGACCATTGCATTTTTTGATTTCCATCCACGGCGAACTGCATGTACTAAATGCTGATGATGTCGTCTCGCTGCAATCATATAACAACAAAATTGAGCTTTTATATATGTCCTAGTAGTCTGTTATTTTTTCATGCAGATTACCTTTCTTGTTTGTTAATGTACAACATCGGTCAACGGCAGATATCGTTGATTATGTGATGACCTGTTGTGGCGGTGTCTGACATTTGTTGTACGATGGGGCGTCGTGGTCGACCGCCGTGGGCAGTATTTACTCTGTACTTCAGTATAGAAGGCCTCTCATTCGTCTTCTACTATTAAAGCATGTTTCATTTTCCGTTGCGGCTTCTACCACGTTTGTTTGCGGACTATACCTGCAGCCTATTTTGGGCGACTCTATATAAGAGGTTGGGGATGTCCAGGTATTTTATATCGCATTGTATTGTATCAAATTATTATAAATATTATGACGTCAATCGTGGCTATTGTTGACAAGTGTCATTTTTGTTATTCAGATAGTTCCGGTGTACACTTCCTGTGTATGCGGTTAGTCTCTTAAGACTTATCAAGATCAGTGCTGAATTGTCACCCTCACCGTTGTCCACTGTATCCAGTCCTGCTGACCACCATCTTTATTTTATAATTAAATTAGTCAAATTTCTGTGCACTTTTGTTTCTCTGTCTATGGGCCAGTTCATCTCACTACCCGTTTGTTTATTTTGTTCTCACGTAACTGGTAGTACAGCATATGTGACAACAATCAATCAGTCATTTGAACAAAGTGGGGACTTACTTAATTTGGGGGCTTATTTCCCCTTCATCCTAGTTTTTATTCTGACCGTTACAGCGTTTAAGCCACAAAGAGTCTTGAACATACAGTGTGGTAGACGGGATACGGACATATTTCCCCCTGGACACCCCCCCCCCCCTTGACAATTTCCCCGGCATGTACAAGGATGGTGTACAAGTGCTGACATAGTCTTATTTACAACTTGTCCAGGGGGTTATCCCTGATGAGAGATTAACTCCCCATGTTTTCACAGTTAAGTTCAGATTTTAACTTATTCATGAAGTACTGTTCTTTAATCCCTCTGGGTTTGAGTTTTATTGACAGATGATTTAAAGAAAAGAGCTAAGGAGGCCTATTCAAATAAGCATCCAATGACTTCAGTCTTTTGTAGGAAATATCTCTGTAAATAAAGATCTAATAATCCAGCCATAATCTGTCGTTTTAATTTGGAATCCCAACTGTCCAGGCATTTAGACCCTTGCAGCAATACACAGCTGGCTAAAATACAGTTAGTCTGCTCATTTAGGTTAATAACTTGATTTTTAACTAAATGGTTAGGATTTTCCCGCAAAATATATGTTGTATGTTAGGTAAAATGTTTAGACCAAGTTTTATGATTTTTTATGTTACAGCACTCTGAAGGGTTTTTGTAAGAGCAACCTCTACTTGTTCCATTTTCAATACCAAGTGTTAACTATGCCAAGTCAGCTAGGCTTGGACAAGAGGGGGTCCAGATTAAAACAACAGGTTATGGCTAGGATATTAGATGTTTATTGACAAAGAAAATGTCTGGATAAGACTCACTAAATTTATAAGATCATAAGCATTGTTTTCATAAGGCTGAAAAGATTACACGCATCCGTTGGGAATGTAGTGAGAGAAAAACCATTCGCTGCAAAGGCACCCTGAAAACAAATTTGAGTAGGGATGATATTCACGTGACAGTCCCTCACTCCCATGATGCGCTGCCATTTGCCATAAAAGTGGAGTAGGTCCGTTGTGAGATCACAGGCAGGTCCCGGACAACAAGGGAAACGACCTCACATATCCTGTCGACTGCCATTGAGGAGCTTTGTGAACCAGTGAGACCGCATGTTGGTAGGACAGCTGCCATGAAAAGAAATATATGGTGGAACAAACAAGGTGCATTTCCAAATGATCCAAATAGCCTTCAGGTAAATGAAAATTATACTTGCCATAATAATTATGAATTTGTAAAACTGAAAGGGTGTTGCCTATTGCATTAACTACTAACTGATTTAGGTCGCATGTGTCAACAACTTTGATTTTGATGTTGACCATTCTATGCAAGTTGAAATTTGCAGAGAATCCTTTCAAATCACTGCTTAAACACATAACTGTCCAGCCCTTTTTTCTTAACGTTCTGAGAGCAACTCTGTGTGCCACTACTATAATGCATGTGTTTTTCGTATTTTAGGAACTGGTTATTCCCGAAGAATGATCCAACACAGGAGGCGAGGAACCTAACCCATTCCTGATCCATGATAGCTGTCCACAGTCGGCACCAAACAGAATTGTAGTTTTCGCTACAGATGATGCCTTTCGCCACCTTGCAAGATGTCAAAAGAGGTTTATGGACGGAAACTTTTCTATGTCACTTGATATATTTACACAGTTGTGCGTCATCCGAGGATACAGCAGTGTCTTGTGTCTACGCACTGCTAGCCAACAAGTCTCAGGCGATTTATGAGACCATGTAGCAAGTGGTAGTGGACCGGTGTGAGGAGCTTGTTTTTACTCCAGACCCTACCACAGTCATGACTGACTTTGAAATGGCAGCAATACAGACTGCCCATGCTGTTCTTGGCAATCATGTTACAACCCAAGGTTGTTTTTACCATCTGACACAGTCAACATGGAGAAAAATTCAACACCATGGCCTTACCCAGATGTATCGGCAAGAAACAGACGTCAAACACTTCTGCGGAATGCTGGACGGGCTGGCATTTCTCCAATTAGATGAAATCACAGAAGGCATAAGGTATGTAAAAGCCAATACCCAAGCTGGATTAGGTGATCTAGTGGATTACTTTGACACTACTTACGTGATTGGGACGTATCAAAGAATACAGCCTCTTGTAGCAGCAGATGGAACTGTTCCTCCTGTCCATTTCAGACGTCGACCAACAGTATTCGGTGCACCAACATGGATCGTCCATGACTTCCTCATGACCGGTGACGACAGGACAAACAACTTTTGAGAAAGTTCGAACCTGCAATTCTCGCAGTTGGTTGGTCACAGACATCCTTCTGTGTGGAAGCTGATAGAATCGCTGAGGAAGGACTGGGCTCTTGTCTCCACCGCACAGCACCAAGAAGCCCGAAGACAGTCACAGGCAAAGAGAGTGAAGCACTCAGCAAGGAGACTTCAAGAAAGACTTTTGGTCATTGCAATGATCGTGAACACGGACGGAAGACTGTCCCAGAAAGAATGATGGCACTTGGACACTGCATTCGCCCTTCATACATTGTGTTGTAGGCTTAAACATGAAGAGTGCTAAATCTGTCTGATATAAGGATATGCGGCGTGATGAAATAAATTCTTGTCAAATGTATTAGAATATTTTGTCATTTATTCATCAGTCTTACGGGTGGGTAGTCGGGGAGAGGAGGGGGTCAAGGGGGGTTGGGCGCCAGCATGGCGTTATGACCCACGTGCCTCTCATCAGTGTGGTCGCTGTGAGTTCAAGCCCAGTTCATGCTGGCTCATCTCCGACTCCACGTGGGAAGGTCTGCCAGCAACCTGCAGATGGTCGTGGGTTTCCCCCGGGCTCTGCCCGGTTTCCTCACATCATAATGCTGGCCGCCGTCGTATAAGTGAAATATTCTTGAGTGCGGCGTAAAATAACAATCAAATAAATCATATAAATACGGATGGTTAGGATATAAATTTAGAAGAAAAAAAACTCGAATTGGAAGAGTGAAATGTAAACTGACTACTCGTAGTCACCAATAGCAACCTGTGCATGGAAAGGAAAGTTTAAACAAAATCAAGCTTAATCGATGGGGAAGAATATATATGCTTTTCTGTTTGTCCATGGTATTGTATATCATGGTGCCTGCACTGTATATGGGGTATGCAAACAAGAAGTCCGCGTGTATATTCTGGGACCAGTGCTCTTCCCAGGTAAACTTAGTTGCTGCGTGCGTGTGGTGTGTCGTGTCTGAAATTTGATACCACAGATCTACAGAATTCAACAAAACGGGGAAAGCACGACGAATAGATGCGACCCATGGAATTGTGTGTCGCTGTAGCTGTAGTAGTTTTAGCAAAGTGCGTGGGCAGTCATTGTGAAAGTACATACATGTATTTGGCTGTGCCGAGCAGAGATAGCATATTCTCTCATACGCATTATTTGTACGGTCGACAATCTAGAGCTACGGCCATACAGACAACGCATCGTTCTCACGCTGCCCACTCATGAAACGGCTAGTCAGTTCGGCCATTGAAGCATGACACACTGCACAAGAATTTAATTCATGGTCTTCGCATTAGATTCGAACAGGTTAGAAGGAAGGACACACACGCCTCTGGTAAACGTAAGGTAAGGTAAACGTATTCACAGACTGTATATATGTAGCACAGGTAATCTTGTGATGTTTCTTATTTCTAGTTTACGATCGGTTAGGTTACTGTGGGATTAGTTTCTTATCCTACTTTTTTCTTGAAGGGGAATATAGGAGGAAAAGTATTATCTCTACCTCTTATTTTTTCTTTTCTTCTCTGTACCTCTGAGACTTTCTAATGAAAAACGCGGAAGCTTATAACCAAACGACTTGAAACATTTATATATATATATATCTTTTTGATTGTCTGGCTTTCAGATCACAACTTAGATTATAAGATCTTCAACCAACAAGCAGTAAGGCTGTATATATAAAACGGGTATCCAATATAGTGTCCATGCCTTGTAACCCACAAACGGGCGTTTGGCTAAGTACCGCGCGGACAAGCTACTTGTGAGAGTGTTTTCCAGTCCATACAACCCCTGGCTGCAGACAGGCCATCTCTATGACAATATGCGGTTTTTATTCTGCATTTTAATGGGATCTACCGAATCATACATGCTTCGGTCAATATAAGCTGTCGCGTAGGAACAGACATCTTGTACAACTACAGAGACCTCTGTGTGCGATAATTGGATCAAGGGTGTGCAGTAGATACAGGACAGTCTTCACTTTATCAAGTCTCACAAATACATCGTGTATAGATCTAGGTTTACTTCCTTGCTCCAACAGACAGAGACAACCGATCCACCCAAATCAATGGTTGAATAATATTAGTATCCTAGTGTTTAATCAAATTGTCGCTTTTCTCATTGATGGGAAACATAATGCCGGCCATCGTCGTATAAGTGAAATAATCTCCAGTACGGCGTAAAACACCATTGAAACAAGCACGCCTATAGTTGCTGGTTTACCGTCGTAAACGTCATGCCAAAATACTGCTTGGAGCGTTCGATCTTCTCCTGAGGTCAGTCCGCCACACAAGTGTTTTCACTACACAGTACATGTGATTAGGGCGTCTGAAATTTTCTATCTCGCATAAGTCCTTGGCCAACTTGAGAATGTAAGAACGTGATTGGTTAACGATGGCGGATCGGTTAAGGTTCACTGACTGCAGGGGTCACATCATGCAGTTGTATCACCTTAACTGGATAGCGTCCACTCTGATGGAGGTTACTTTTCATACAAAGTGAATTTTCAGAATGAAACCTCTGAATCTCCGCAAAAATCTGGGCTGTGCCCGACCACGAGCTGTGACGTTTTCATTGGCATTGGTTTTTCGGCAATTTAATAATATGTCTGGACTCCGGCATTTAATCCGTCTAAGGCCGCATGTTCCGCTGCCTAAAGAAAGCAATTGCATGTATCAGACATGTCTGACGTCATACGCCTCTCCTTTGTATCCTGTCTCTCGTACATTGTCCATTTGCCAGTCGCCAGACACATGGACAATGTGCGGGAAATCACCTGTAGTGAGTCGATGCTATGCAGGTTGACTCTCGACATTGCTCGCGGAGATTAACAAAAAATCCCAACACAATGGTAAATTCTGCGACAGTATAAAGGGTGCGAGCACTTGCTCATTCAGATTAAGTTAATCTGGAATAAGAAAGGCGCAGAAGGACGTAAATGTATACTAAAGACTGAAACCGTCGTACAAGTCTCTTGTTAAGCTTCGCACCGGTGTCCATGCCTGTATACAAGAGAACTGACGCTTTGGCACAGCCAACTTGGAACTCCAGTCTGACAGGTTCAAATTTCTCGCAGATGCCTTCTAAATTTAATAAATGCAGAGACAAGTTACGTTGACAACTTTGTTTCACAAACCCATTGCTTTTACAAGTTATGTTTACAAGCATATCAGACCCTGCCAGAAGTTAGCATATTAGCACACATTGTACAAAGGCGTAAGGACAATTATGTTGTGAGGCATAGTATTTACAGTTTTACGTTTACTTTCTAATTTATACTGTCCTCTAAGACAGCGTTTCTTCCAGTATAATTGAGCATATTTTACAATGTACAAGAAAGGCCCCTTCAAGCCTGAAGACCTCTTGCTGCACAACCTTAATGTATGACTGCCGTAATGTGTCATTTATTTATAAGGCAACATATATGGGATATAAGATATAGCTGTTGACACCTGTGCTGGATATGACCGATGCACACTGGGACGTATGTGATGGATATGGCCGTAGGCTTTTCCCTGAAAGACGCTTAGACAAGAACTCTCGTCCCAGTTAAAGGGGGTCTACATGGTCCTGAAATGAATCCATGTTAGTGTGGGGAAAGGACATGTAACAAAAAGTTCCCCATACAAAAGAAAGTTTTTTTTTTGGGCGGGGTAAAAGTAGTCCTGCAAGGCACCCCAAACTGTATAAATATATCAATCCGCGCGTACCATAAATAGTAACAAAGTTGAGTCTACTTGTATCGCCTCGATGAACCATCTGAGCTTAAAGATTCTGAAAGTTTTTGCTTATCACAACATATCCTACTTTGATTGATCCTAAAAGAGGTCAATTTGTCAGTAAAATGGGAAAAGTATCACTAGCCTGAATCCCAGAAGCACGTGTGAGAATAAGGCCATGTCTACATTGCCCATTGTTTATCATCACAGCGGGATGACGCGCGGACTGAAACTTTATACCTTGTTCCGTGTAAAGCATTCTACTTCTTCAAACCTGGTACACATCTTCTACGATAAATACAACTCCGAGAATATCCCAAGGTACATGTACATACTTACATGTTTTAGGCTGCATGTTTGAAGTAGTATGATATCTGCAAGCTAGTACTGGTAATAGGTATTTCCTCGTCTTTAACTCTCCACTCATACACTAGCAAATTTCAAACAGCAATACCTTTAATGAATATTAAACACAACCTATAAATTAATTTAGTGACAGATTCAACAGTTTATATTACACTCAGACTCATAAGCATATGTATTTATGACACCAGGCTAGCAAAGTAACCACAAGTGACAACAGCTAGCCATGTAAGTGTATTGCTGGTAACGAAAGCAACAAATACATGTACATTTATAAAACAACATTTTCCTGACCATTCACGAAAGTGTTCTCTCATTTCATTTAAAGTAATAAACAATTGCAAATGCAAATATTCATGTAAATTTGAGCGATACATGTATTGAGTCAACAAGGTGTGCTCATACATGCATATATGTCACAAGAGGAAAAGTTTGTCTGTATCTTACCAAGAGTCAACGGTTCACCTCTGGCACTCTGGTTTTCCTCTTTCATAAAACCGATGGCCATCATGTAAGTGAAAAAATCTTGAGTTTGACCTTAATGAATAGATAAATAAAAATATAAACAATTTGTAGCCATGGTTATATAGTAATAACTTAGTATTTACATCTATATTTTTAAGAACACTTAACTTTCATGTCACTCTAAATTTAAAAAATAAATACTGACATTCATTTACACGAATACATAATTCATTTCACATGAAAGATACTGTTCAGATACACAAAAGATCAGTGATTTACCGTGGACACTTTGTTTTTGTAGACCCATAAAGCTGATCGCCGTGGTGTAAGTGAAAACATTCTTGAATTTGAACAGTGAAATAAATATGCATACATAAATATAATTGTATGATATAGCCACATAAATACAGTGATAGTTTATTATTCATATAAATTGAAAAGCATTCAAATTTCATGTTTCTCATAATTTAGAAAAATTATTGCATTGTACTGTATTCATTAATACAGATATATAATTCTGTTCTTGTAAGGATAATGTTCCAATCTGCAATAATTTAGTTAATATATGTTGCACGTATCACAATAGTAATAGTAAAACTATTTTCAGATTTGCAAGGCAAATGTATTGTCTCAAGTATTATGTGTGGTGCTGAAGTTCAGTCAACCAAATGTCACCTACATGAGAAGGAACCACAGATTTGCTACTAAGAACTTGTCTGTCCTGTCTCATAGATGGCTGAATGTCTTTTTATCGTGCTTCACTTTTGGTGTCTAACAATTTGGCTAAGGGACAAATGCAGAATAATACGTGGAAAACAGGCGTTTTCTTTTAAATTTCTCAATGCACCACTTCAAAGTACAGTGTGAAAATACCAGAAGTACATGTATACAAGGCTGTGTTAGAAGAGAGTAGTATCCAAGTCTTTTAATTTATCATACATGTAAGTATGATGCAGGACATGCACGATCCTTCAAACTAGCCTTGTTCCAGTTCAAGTGTTTAGTTTCCACTGTATCGTTCACACCTCTGTTGTAATGTCCTCTTATGGCGGAATTGATTTCTCCTAATAACCAGTAGCAATCGAGGGAAGCATGGAGGTAGAGTAGTTTACCTCTGATTTAAAGGGCGACACAGCTAATCGCCCTTTGATATTGGTCGTCAGACAATATAGGACTTCGGTAGTGATTCCGACTAGTTCGTCGCGATATATTCCGCACTTTGATTTAAGAATTTTCATAATTGTGTCACTGTCACGAGGAGAACTTTTGATATAATTTACGTTGTCAAATTATTCAACTTTCCGTGAGAGTTTTATGTAGACGCCCGTTCACTAGGGCGAACCTGCGAAACCTGCGCGCGTCGCAGTGGCTTCGAAGGCCCAGCTTGTCGAGTGATTGTGGCGGCGGTGACCACTTGAAAAATTAACTGTACCGCCTAGAAAATATCTGAATCACGACCCATCAGTAACTTATATTTCACAACGTGACCACGGAATTATGTTCTAGCTCGCTATTTGACACCGTGTGAACTAATGTTGTCAATGAAGCTGTGATAAGCCAGTCTACACAATTCAAGCGGTTTGATATGAATATGGCCAACCGGCGATGTCACAAAAAGTGCACGCAGTTTAATCAGAAGGTACAGGGAGATCGTACACGAACATAAGCCGTAATTTAGACCTACCGGTCACGTGTGAGGTGGCCAATATATAAGGCTTGTCGGCCGGGAGAGGTGCTGTTGTTTTCCGGCGCTGCACCTGGCGTAGTCTTATCAACAATGTTTCAACTCGTAACATTGGTCAATTAAGGTCATATGTGCGTCCTGCGGAAAATACTGGTATGGTTATTACTTTTATAATGGCATTATATGTACGATGATGATTTGAACATTTGTGGAATTCCTTGCAAACTGCCAGCTTGTGTGTTAATGATCAATGAGGGTTCAAATTTCCCTGCTCTGATTAAGCAGATCGGATGTGTGCCATATGCTCCGAAATTAGGGCTGACTGCTGTATGTGTATAACGGTGTGGATCATATATGTAGCTGATACGTTTGTAGGGTTGATATAGCGTTGGTTTATCTTTTTTATTTTTTATTGATATATGTATTTTTTCATTTAGTACACTTGCTCATGACTAATGGGATAGCAAAACAAGGCAACTGAAAGTGTCCAGGAATGTTGGCGATTTACTTTGGGTCACCCTGGGCTCCTCCCCACATAAACACGACCATCTTCACAGAGGTGAAAACCTCTGCAGCAGTAAATACATGTCAAATTTCCTGTTTACGCTTGATTGCTTTAAAAACCAGAAATCTAACCTCGTTTAAACAGGAAGTACTTTACCGTCAAAAAGTTGTCGTCCTGACAGCGGCAGCTTTCTGTTAGCCCAACAGAGTTTGTTGACGTCGCACGGAAGGCCTTATCAAGCCGTACCTTGTTTTGTCTGTACACGAACGAGTCTCAACATTGAACAAATATATACATGTATGTGGTTGAAGAGAATCCCCAAATTGCTGTGCTTAAAGATGTTTTACCGCAGATTGTGAGGCACAAGTCGGAATAAGCGTCACTATAATGAGTCGTTTTCTGTCTCCTAGCCCTCTCAGAAAATACCAACGTCAGCAATATCAGATGTATAGTATTAAAATGGTAATACGGTTTGCAACAAATACTGTTTAATTTAGAATTCGTTAGTAGATAGCGAAAGCCAAACTCTCTATCCGTATCCGCTTTACCTCGCGTCCTTTGTAGTCCATGTTTGTGGAAGGCTACTGCCGTGTGCGCATGCGCATAAACAAACCAACACCACCACCTTCTGAAAGAATCAAAGTGTAGAGCGCTATGATGTGGCCACGTGCACTAAAGTGATGGTATTTCAAGACACTATTTTGGTGCCTCTGCGATACAGCCTCTTTTAAAACGTATTACCGCTTGTCATTAAGCATTTCGGGTACCTCTAGTCGTAAAATTTTTCGTGTGTTACTTGCCATAAAGCCTGCCGTATAGCCTACCTCTAGTCATCAAGCGTTTCGTATACCACTTGTCAAGCATGTAGTTTACTTTTTGTCATCAAGCATTTGGTATACCACTTGTCATAAAAGATTACAAAACTGGAATGATAGAGTATATTGGCGTATTGAGATAAAGTTCCTATTTAATACCGTTTGTTATCAGTGGCCATGTTTTCCTGTAACAGAATAACGGAATACGCCCCCCCCGCCCCCACTTAGGGGGAACTCCAGATATAACGTTGAACAGGTCAGATATTTCACCGTTTATCATGACCCTTTGTTTGCATTCTGATAAGTCAGAGATAGACGAATCAGGAGAGGTCTGTTTATACCTGGCACATTTACCTGATATATTAAGTGCTAAGTAATAACGTATATGATGGAAAGCTGTCTAGACAAAGTGCACACAAGACCACCGCCTAACCAGCTACTCACGTCTGTACAACCACTGACTGTGCTTGGAAGACACGTATTGGACGAAGATCTACGTTCGGGTAAAAGCCACAAGTGACGCTGAGGACAGACAAGTGAGAACAATTTAACAGAAGGCGATTGAAAGTTACACAAGGCTGAAATTCTTAATACTGTTTTTGTGTCTAGATTTAACAGTCGGAAAAATACCTGAATTTAGATACCAGTTAATATTGTCACATCCCCGTGTTCGAAAAATTCCATCTTTTTACTATTCTAAGTTCGCTATTTCTACGAGAGTTTTACAACTACTGTCGCGTTATATAGCCGTAAAACACCCGTATTCACGGTATAAAATGTTGACGGCTTGCAGGGTATAGCCTGTGAAAGCTGATTTAAGAAATGGATGTGACTATTTGTACCGTGTAACACGGTGTTCATGGTTGTATTTCTCAGCGAGGCCAGCGTGACCTGCAGCAGGCGATGGAAGTCAATATCTTTTGACTTCTTTATTCGTCCTGCGAGAACGGACAGAGCACAAGGAGACCTTCCTTACGAATGTATTCAGTCGTGGCCGTGTCATGGCCCGACATTATGGCCGTTGTTGTTGCAGTGAAAACGCCCGGTAGTTTATTCGCAGGTCCTTTACCAGTAACTTTACTGGATGATTTATAACAGTTTACCTGGCATAAGATCTTCAACGTGCAAGATGCGTGATGAATATAGTATATATATATAAGAATTCATGACAAAGGTTCTAATCCTTTGTCACAACACGATGCCGAGGAAAACTAAGAGCTAAGGCCTTTTTTCATCCAACTCATGTTTACTGAAATGGAGCTTCATCATACAAGATGGCAACCATTGAAACCATTAGGCCTAATCCACTCGGCGTGAACTGTGTGTGCAATGTTACGAAAATAAAAATCCCGCCCCTCTGATAGATAGAGAAGCAAAACAGTACTTTTCAGAATTAGTTTCAATGACGAATGCAGAAGTGCTAAGTTAGAATCATACTGTACCGAATGTACCTGTCACATAGGCTATCGTGTATGCCTTTACTTTAATTTTCTTCTAATAATTTTGGTCTGGATTACTCGCTCTGAAATCAAGATTTAATCTTATTAGTGAGCATAGCGTATGACAAGTCATGGAATGTCTTATAGGCCTACTATACCGATGATCATGCCCTTGAGAACGCGTGAGTATACCTGTGTCAACATAGATATATGTACATGGGTATACATCTCACAACATTGAAAATTAGAATGATTTAACTTATTCCGACGAGTCAGATGCTGTTGTGAAACACTAAGTGCTGTTTGATAAATAAATAAATAAATAATGCTGGAAAATGGACTATCATTATCCGGTGTGGTTCTGCTAAACAAAAGAGGTTTTAATAGTATTCTAACTTTTATGTAGGCCTACCCATATGCGCAAGAGCACAGCCACTGCTTCATAGGTATGAGTTATTAGCTAAGTACGTTGGTTCGGTATTGCAGAAGTGTAACGTGTGTTTCATGGCATCTTCAGTTGAAAGGAAAAGTAAATATTGCTATCCACTGTACTTGTATAATGCGTTTACCGGTTCTCTGTTATGCAATAAAGACAGTCTTTACATGTCCAGGTGTTCGAAAATCAGCAGATGGGGTTGGCCAATGGGTTACCACTGATGAATTCTTCAATGTCTGTAGACAGGCAAAGCAGTCCAGTTCAGACACTTCACACATACGTATACATGTGAAGGTTGGGAAGTGACGTTTCGTTACAATATCAACTAAACAGGTTGTCTACACTGGATAAATTACCTGGTGTCTTTACTTTCTCCACATCATCAACAATGTAACGGTCAGTCGATAATGATTCTGTTTGCCATTCATCTGGACTCACCTGTATGCATGTTTGAATCACGATATCGATTTTACACATTGCTAATCAGCGTAAATGGTGTATACTTGCATTGTACTGCGGTGTAAGCGGCGACTGGCTGGCGGTTGCGAAATCACCTACGTGGGTCGATAATGACCAGAGTTCAGCCCAGAGCGTCCTTAGCAACGCTTTAATGTTGAGGGGAAAAATGAATAACAATTCATTAGTGAATTGTATTCAGTCGTGGCCGTGTCATGGCCCGACATTATGGCCATTGTTGTTGCAGTGAAAACGCCCGGTAGTTTATTCGCAGGTCCTTTACCAGTAACTTTACTGGATGATTTATAACAGTTTACCTGGCATAGTGAAGTGTCTGAACTGGACTGCTTTGCCTGTCTACAGACATTGAAGAATTCATCAGTGGTAACCCATTGGCCAACCCCATCTGCTGATTTTCGAACACCTGGACATGTAAAGACTGTCTTTATTGCATAACAGAGAACCGGTAAACGCATTATACAAGTACAGTGGATAGCAATATTTACTTTTCCTTTCAACTGAAGATGCCATGAAACACACGTTACACTTCTGCAATACCGAACCAACGTACTTAGCTAATAACTCATACCTATGAAGCAGTGGCTGTGCTCTTGCGCATATGGGTAGGCCTACATAAAAGTTAGAATACTATTAAAACCTCTTTTGTTTAGCAGAACCACACCGGATAATGATAGTCCATTTTCCAGCATTATTTATTTATTTATTTATCAAACAGCACTTAGTATTCAGTCTAACGAAAAATGGTCTAATGTTTGACTCTAAAACCGAGTATCATGAGTACTGTTAAGCTGTTATGGTGTGATTTGTTATCGTATCGTCTGAGCAACATATTTTCTTTATGTTACAGAAAGTGTGTGAGTGGACAAGTTGGCCTGTAGCTGTAGTTGTTGTAGGCGTGCCGTGCACATCGGGCGCCCCGCATTATGAAGTGGATTTACCGAGCAGTTACCTTCGGTTTTGTATTCGTTGTGATTGCATCCTGCATAACACTCATGTTTGTGGGAGATAAAGGGCATGTTGCCCCCACATACGCTATGGTAAAGGACCAGTTGTTGAACGAATATCGTAGAAACTTGGCAGCAATTCCAAGACATAGATTCAAATCGGTGACATTTTTCAAAGAAACGGGTCCACCTGTATCTTCGGTTATGAGGGCAAATGCCGCCAAAGACTCGGTGCCGCAAGTTAAGACCATTCTAGCATGGACCCATTTTTTTGGCACCAAAGATTGGATACCTAAGAAGATATGTTCAGGGGACAAAATTTGCGTGAGCACCACAAATAAAAGCGATTTGGCCATCAGCGATGGTATTGTGGTCCATCCGAGAGACTTGGTCAAAAAAAGTGACTTGCCCACCAACAGATTGCCTCATCAGCGGCTCATATATTTGATACAGGAATCCCCCTGGGCCACAGGGATTGACGTTGGCGACTACAATGGCGTGTTCAACTGGACGTCCACTTACAGGCGGGATTCGGACTTCCCGTATACATTCTTTTGGACTGGACGACGTCAGGCTGCAATGGATGACAAGGAGTATAGACTATTATTGTCCAATATCATTTCCTCCAAGACGAAACTAGTAGCATACATGAACAGCAACTGCAATGCTGCTCATACAAAACGGCTGGATTTTGTTCGTGAACTAAACCAGCATATTTATGTAGATATGTACGGAAAATGTGGGACGTTGAAATGCCCCCGCGGATCTGAGCTCTGCAAAAATACCATGACTGAGTATAAATTCTATTTGTCCCTTGAAAATACACACTGCCGACATTACCTGACGGAGAAAGTTCACCAGCCCTTAATAGAGTGGTTTTCCGTGCCGATTGTCATGGGAGGAGCAGATCCTTCGGACTATGAAACCATACTTCCGCCAAATTCTTATATCCACACATCTGGCTTCAACTCTACACGTGACCTTGCGGATTACCTGCTTCTGCTGGACAGGAACCCGGAGCTCTATCAGCAGTACCACGCGTGGCGGCGGACACATCAGCGAGTGAACAATGACCCCTGGTGTAGCATCTGCCAAGGGCTGCACAACATCTCTCTACCTGTACAAACTTACACGGACTTTAACGGCTGGTACAGAGAAGATGCGTGCCTACCGTAATTAAAAATACAAAATATGTGTAGCTAAAAGAATTACACATCAGACAGAAACCCGTCGATGGCTTTTCATGTGTGCTGTGCAAACAGTCTGATCTGACTTTTACGTCTGTGCAATGGACAGAATTATTAAACGGTTGTGCAAGATTTTGTATTACAGTATTAACATGGAGAGTCACAGAATTTCCGTCCAGAATGGTCTTCACTGGTATGGGCACACGGTGTCACAGGATGGTTGCTACAATATGGCCGTCACTAGGATATTGGTGGACAGTGGTATATAGGATGGCTGTCTTTAGAATAGTATTTATTGTGGTCAGTGGCACTATAGTATAACATTCCCACTCAGTATATAATACGGACAGGGGATTGTAGCTATAGCAATTAAAAGACAATTGTCAGCTTGACTTGGCTGTAGGCTTATTCATCATTTGCCTGCATTTCGCTGCCAGTACATAATGGTATATGCTTCATCTTTGTGTATCACCAAACTATATATATATATATATATATATATATGGTAAATAGTCACAGAACACCTCTGTATCATCGCTATATGTTGTAATTAGTATATGCTGTAATTAGTATTAGTTCCGGTTTAGAAATTAGTTAATTATTCGCTTCTATTAAAACTGATTAAGTATGCACGATTATTATGTTTGTGAAAAGGGATCTAGAAGCAACTGAAAATCAGGCAGAAATCTTTGGTTTTTCTCTTCAATAAGATTTCAGAAGATGAACAGGCCAAAGTACTGGTCGGCCCGGTGTCAATAAGCTTAAAGACCTACTGCGATCGGATAGGGTGTCATGTCTGGTGTCTTCCGCATGGCATTCCAATAAGGTTCGTTATGAATATGGTCCAGCCCGCTACAAGGAAACGCCATCGCATGGATACGTAATTGCCTATCAAACATTAACGGTGTGAATCAGTCTCGTGCACAATCTAGAAGCGGAGTCAACCCGTGTTTTGCAATACAACAACGACACTCAGAGCTATGACGCAAGTGATTCTGATCGGTTCATTGGAGAACAGGAAACGTCTGAGTGCATGTCAAGCTACAGAGAGAAATCACTAACATGGAGCTCAACATTGACACTTTAACATTTGCACTTATGCGGAAAAGCCTATTAACCTAGAGCTCATTGTTGACATTTTAGCATTTGCACTTTAGCGGAAAAGTCCACTAACCTAGAGCTCCCCGGTGTGGGACGAGTGATCTGAACCCGGTCGACATCATTTGAAGTATAATTTTGTCCTTGATGGAGCCTGTACGCCCCCAAACGGGTTCCCGGTGTATGTTAGCGATGTTGTAGTTAAATAATAAAAATATATAACCTGACAGTTATTGTATAAAGACTAAGTTTATTGCATGTGATTTCCGAATTGTTAATGATTTTCGTTCACTTTAGCTGGCTCTAGCAAGTTCTCGCCACGATGTGGCTGAAATACTGCTGATGTGGCGTTAAGCCTTACTCATTCGGTCATACATTCCAATCACCTAGGCAGCTGGGCGTTGGCGTTTATGCCAAGCAGGTTCATACCACATGCTTTGTTTGTGTGTCCTATCTATTTCTTGTTTCAACAAGCATACTTATATTAAACCGTATTTCCAACTAGAACTCAAGGGCTGTGAAATCGATCTATTACTCTTCTAATTTTATTCTTCTTGTAACTGACCAGTTGTCTTCCAGTACAATTCGTCAGTCTTCTCCACGCACAGGGCGCCTATCCGTTATTGTGTCCGTAATGGAGGACTTGGCAGCTGCAATTTGCTCCATGCTATGCTAATCTTTTCTTACCCAGCCCATGACATTAGTTTAAAGAGAGTACATTACACTAGAACATCATATTGTGATATACTGTAAGACTGAAGCCATTTCCCTATCAAAATTTTGCAACTAGGTCCTTACCATTTCTATTTGTTCCGTTAGAGGGATCACCAAACAAGTCCAAAATATCGTCATTATTTGTACCACTGCTGTACGTAGCAATAATTCAAGGTCATAATGCATGTTTATTATACATTTTTGTCAAGCTTGTATCATGTGTATTGGCAACATGCTAACTGTAGGCTTTGGGTCCTTCGAATATACCACCACTGCTTGTAACTGGTGAGGGGCATCAGCTAAATGTATTTTGTCAGCTGAAATCTGGCACCAGTTGATTGTGGTTTGAGGACTATCACCTGACCTTGCTCACAATGATTCAACTGGTAACATCAGTGTTATGGAAATTTATTTTTATGCACAAAACCCCATAGGAAACAAGTGATCAACATATGTAGTACAGTCCTATGAAATGCACGTGTACAGAAATTACTCTCAAATGAAGTGAAATGAAATAATTTTTTTTAAAAAGTTTACAAATTCATCATTCAACATCAGAGCTAACAGTTATTTCATAAGATAAAATTTGAATGAGACACCTGATTTGTGAGGATTGGGAAGGGGCATATTCATGTATACTAAACCGAATATCCTGCAATCTGAGAGAACTCGGGTTCTGTCCGGTTTCCTTCCGCCACAATGCTGGCTGCCGTCGTATAGGTGAAATATTCTTGAGTACGGCGTAGAACATCAATGAAATAAATAAATAAATGAACTAAAAAACACATATTTCTCTGACGCTCAACATTTAAAATCATATAAAGCTGGGCTACACATTTCTTTCAGTACAGAATTAAGACTGTCCACAAAGCTGCAAATGTTTCAGGATATAATATTTAATAACATGCTCCCTATTATCCTATAATAACAAACACAAATGCCTGAAGGCACTGGTATGCACAGGACCACTGTTTAAGTTACCCTGAAACAGGAGGCAAAGAGATAGAAAGGCCAAAAATTGCAGGTGAGCTATGCTAGGAAACCATGATAACATAACCTGTTTACATTTTTGTAATATTATTATCAAATTTGTTAAATATGTTCTTATCCTATTATCCCATTATTTCACCCGATGCAGTTATTTTTTATGAAACTGCTAAGAAACGAAGGTTTACATACAGTATAAAAGGGTGTTCATTAGTAACCGGCAGGCGGCGATTTTCGGCGATTGTAAGTGGCAAAGCCACCGCCTACTAAAGCTGATTAGAAAATAAAAAGGAATGTGGCGCTGTTGTTGTTTCGCTCTTGGGAAAGTGAACGCTTGTACCTTTGAGTTTGTCACTGTAAAAGCCTCATTTTCACACACTTTCATTTCTGTGCTATATCTTGTGTTCATCACTTAGATGACAATATTATATTTCGTGTGACAAATTTGATTATTTAATCTTCTTGACTTACAAACTTGCATGTTTTCCAACCGAGATCAACACTTCCTGTGTGACCTGTCTGCCTAGAAATTGCACAGGTTGTAAATGTGACAGGCAAGGTATCTGTCCGATATTCTTGAGAAGTAATCCATTGGGTCAAGGTCAAATGCGCAGACCTCATCGAAAGCTGTTCCATCAACTTCGAATTCGAGATCTGTGGTGATTTTTCTTGAGAACGGGTGATGGACTCAGGGTTGCAATGAATGTCAGAATTATAAAATAAAACTCTTAGTCGATCTAGGTGTACTAAAACCCCCTCTCTTCCGATGTTTACTCTAGTCTAGTCCATCATTCTTGGGCAGTAAACCAAGGGGTCAGGTAAAATGGCATACCCGATGGTGATAGTTAATTTCCACATCATTTTTAATTTCCACCATTTTAATGACTACTCAAACGTTCGATGCTGCAAGGTAGGCCTAAATACAATTAGGAACTGTGAAAAACATCCACGTAAGCTATCTGGGATGATGTATATCTTGTCGCTACATATGGTACCAGTCTAGGTACCGACTCGTATGTGACATTTACCGTTACCAGCCTCAAAATAGCACAAGCGTATTCGATGACCTTTCGGGAAATGAAACTGGAAGAATACTAAGAGAATGCACCACTCCAGACAAAATTAAAAGTTTTATTCAATGCATAATCATTGCATATAAATCCCAACAAAACAATGAAGAAAATATTACGAAAGGAAGCTAATACATGACTATAACACACTGTCTATTTCGTTAAACGCGCTAACACTCTTTTTAAATCCCTACCCAAAGCTATCGTCCACGGTAATTACCATGGTAACGTATGTCGGTCACTTGTGTCGCCACGTACACGTTTACAACCCATTTATTCTATTCGGGCTTTATCGCTTTGTGCAAATATATTTTTTTCGCAGTTAAATATGAACCACGTGGTAACCTGGGTTTCTAAAACTGTACATGGGATTATTACAGTATTGTTAGGCTGATGATTACCACAGTATAACATACCTCAGGCTCATGTGAGAAATTCGTTACTAACTCCCCTAAGGTCGATGGCTTATTCCCGGCACACCGGATTCCTCCCTCAATAAAACTTTCATATTGTATACATGAGAAATAGGGCGTTCACCACTAAACAAATAAAGTATAGCTGCAAAGCAAATTAATGATGTCAGGTTTAAAGCTAGCCTTGAAAGTTTTTGATGTCACTTTAGGTTTAATATATTAGGTCCACCACTCTACCGATCCAAAGCTGAATGATTTTCCCCAGGCTAAATCCCTCATAAGTAAAATCGCACAGAAACCAGAAAAAATCAACATATCAGAATTATACCACCAGGTGTACTTACAGGTCTATTTACTTATTTATTCGCACGGTGTTTTGCGCCGGACTCAAGAATATCTCACTCGTATGACGGCGGCCAGCATTTTGGTGGAAACAAACCAAACAAAGCCCAGGGGAAACTCACGGCAATCTGCAGGTTGTTGACAGACCTGAGCCAGACTTGAACTCACAGCGACCATACTGGTTAGAGGCTCCCGAGTAACCATTATGCACTAGCCCTACTAACCACTCTGCCACGGAGGCCCCAACTCCTGTACACTCCATTCATGAAGTAGTGAGACAGTAATGAATTAGACATCTTCAATTTTGTGCAACACATTTATCCGAAGCCACATATCCAAATACACGTAGTTCTTCAGACCAGCACAGAAGGTGAGCTTGTAGACCAGTATCCTTAGGATAAACATAGTGACAAACCTTGCGTAAGAATCCACTAGAAACAACAACACAGGACTGTGACCATTTTCAGCTGACCTAATATCTCTCACATGAATTTCTGACACCATCCCATCACACATCCCTGACGTTCATGTCTAACACGATCTCTGACGTCAATCTGTGACATTATCCCAGAAGTCAGTCTCTTTCTGTCGCGGTATATCACGTCGATCTCCCATGTTGATCTCTGATATCAGTCTTTGCTACCATCACTTAATCTACAAAATCTCATGTCAATTTGTAATTCCCCCACTGAGGTCATCCCCTACCTAGAACCAGTAGCCAAACGAGCAGGTTCATCTGCCTAACCTGGCAACTCTGCTTCCATTCGCTTTTAACATCTGACCAGTTTGACGACTGTTAAAATTATGCACTGAAGAAGGCAGGAATGCTTGCTTGATTTTTTGATGACTTCTTTGTCCTTTTTCTTGATGATGTGTCACTCTCACTAAGATCATCCGTGTCACTTTTACTTCTCTTCTTAGATTTCTTAAGTGTATCTGAAAAAAAAATTACGATTACATATTTCATAAAAACATGCTTGGTCTGAATGTCAAGGTGTCTATAACTTGTGATTCAGGGTATGTTATGCTGATATGTCACTCACTATCAGTTACACCGATAAGTTATTCACTATCAGTTATACTGATATGTGATTTATTACAATGGTTTGAGGGATGAGTTTTGTATAATAAGTTAACTGTGAATGAGTGGCTGATTACTGAAACACTGGTACTGATTCGCAGACAATTCAGAGCAGTACTGTGTTTGACGTACTCACTGACCGCCGCTTTATTTCATCACTCACTGGATGGCGCCTCTGTGTCAGTGACTTGCTTGTAATTTGGTGTAAATGAGCAGAGTGCTTGATCAATCATTCAGCACTTGATGACTAATAGGTTGCTCGATCAATCACTCAGCACTTGATGACTGATTGCTTGCTTAATCAATCACTCAGCACTTGATGACTGATTGGTTGCTCGATCAATCACTCAGCACTTGATGACTGATTGCTTGCTTAATCAATCACTCAGCACTTGATGACTGATTGGTTGCTCAATAACTGGCTCAGCACTTGATGACTGATTGGTTGCTCAATAACTGGCTCAGCACTTGATGACTGATTGGTTGCTCAATAACTGGCTCAGCAGTTGATGACTGACTGGTTACTCGATCAATCACTCAGCACTTGATGACTGATTGGTTGCTCGATCAATCACTCAGCACTTGATGACTGATTGGTTGCTCGATCAATCACTCAGCATTTGATGACTGATTGGTTGCTCAATAACTGATTCAGCATTTGATGACTGATTGGTTGCTCAATAACTGACTCAGCACTTGATAACTGATTCGCTGCTAGATAAATGATTCAGCACTTGTGGAGAAGATCAAGCTCAAGCCACTAATTCACTGATATTTCATATTATCACTGGCTGATTGCTGATGATGCAATGTTAACATCTGATATGTTGTTCAGTTACTGTAATACATCATAAGAGAGTGACTCCAGTAGTGCCAGTGGCTGACTTGAGGATGATGTTATGTCAGATTTTTGATGATTCAGTTTCAGGAATCGGAGACCTGCAAAGTCATCCAAAGCCAGTGGCTACAACAAACCATTTTAATGCACAACAGTGATGTCAGAGCACACACAAGCACACCTGCTGTTTGTGAGTAATCTGAGTACATGCAGTATGTGTGAAGACGTCAGCCAGGGTAACAGATGCTGACATCTGTCCATTGATTACACATGATCTTCTCACACACACCTGCGGCCTCCATGCCTTCTGTATGACTTCTGTATGCAGCTGACATCCGCTTGATATTGATGGGTCTAACCACATCGTGATCCACAATCCTCATGGGATAATCCTTGCCAATAACACAGCCCGCAGCTCGCTGAACACTCAGTGGGGCCTTCCATGGCTCATAGATGTAGGCCGCAGGAAACTTCTTCAAAACTGGCAAATATTTCCTGAAAAATATGTCATCTGTGTCCTTCTATTATACAGGAGTGAATGTTTTCCTGTTTTTTCTTTTTTTTATATGAACAGATTTATTTATTTGATTGGTGTTATACGCCATACTCAAGAATATTTCAGTTGTATGACAACAGACAGCATTATCGTGGGAGGAAAACTGGCAGAGCCAGGGGAAAACCCCTGATCACTAGCAGGTTGTTGGCCGCCAGCTTGACAAAGCTTAGCAGCAAGAACACGTCTGCTAGGCTGATGTTGGCCATAATGCATATAATGTAAATATTTTTCATATCATATATCCTCTACATTGTAGTTTTGGCAAATGAAATAATACATATAAAGAGATAAGAGATTGTTATGAACATGAATATCTGTACTGTACTGCCTTACTTGATGTAATCTCCATTTCTGTCTGTCTTCTTGCCAAAAGCTACAGGACTGTAAACCCTGAAGTACTGGTGGAAGAATGCACTTGCTGAAAGCCACATCCAGTTGCCAGCATTCAAACTCCAGTCAGCATCCAAAAGCAGCTCCTCAAACACCTAAACAGAACATGATTTTCAGGCTTTAATTTCATTATTTCTTTTATGAGAATACAAATGGATTTGTTGATTTTCATTTGCGACAGTCTAACAGAATCTTGTCCACATTTAGTATAAAAAAATCACTTGCTCTATTAATGTTCCTATCTTTAATGACCTGACACAATGTATATGCTTTATGAAAATAAGATATGAATTTGAATTTCCCTTTTTGCTGTACAGGAACCCGAAAATTTTTCCAAGATTTGGCTTACATTGATCAGAGCAGAATATTCCTGTCAAACGTAAAGCCCTGCATTTTTGTCCAGCTACATTTCACTGACTGAATTCAAAGTCAGCTCAACATTAAGATGAGATGAGTGAAAGGGATGTCAGGCTGCCATGCCTTGATTGTGTCAGCTAACAGGCACATTAATGTATTTGCTGATAATCTGACTGTGGTTTACACCATCAACAATTGGTCACTTAATGTATTTGCTGATAATCTGACTGTGGTTTACACCATCAACAATTGGTCACTGTTATAACAAAAGTGACATCTACCTAAGTAAAGCAAGCTCTCATTCTACTCTCACTAGAATGGTTACCTTTTGTCCGTGTTCCCAGCTGACCCACAGATCACCTCTGGTCAGGAAACAGGCAACAGCATGTCTGGCCAGGTGATGGATCCAGCCTTCTTGTCGAAGCTGAGTCATGATGGCGTCTATGAAGGGATAGCCTGTCTTAGCCTGTGACAGAGTGAGAGGTTGACAGTGGTTATTGAACTAAGGTGAGGGATCCAGCTTTCTTCTTGCAGCTGAGTCATGATGGCGTCTATGAAGGGATAGCCTGTCTTAGCCTGTGACAGAGTGAGAGGTTGACAATGGTTATTGAACTAAGGTGAGGGATCCAGCTTTCTTCTTGCAGCTGAGTCATGATGGCATCTATGAAGGGATAGCCTGTCTTAGCCTGTGACAGAGTGAGAGGTTGACAGTGGTTATTGAACTAAGGTGAGGGATCCAGCTTTCTTCTTGCAGCTGAGTCATGATGGCATCTATGAAGGGATAGCCTGTCTTAGCCTGTGACAGAGTGAGAGGTTGACAATGGTTATTGAACTAAGGTGAGGGATCCAGCTTTCTTCTTGGAGCTGAGTCATGATGGCGTCTATGAAGGGATAGCCTGTCTTAGCCTGTGACAGAGTGAGAGGTTGACAATGGTTATTGAACTAAGGTGAGGGATCCAGCTTTCTTCTTGCAGCTGAGTCATGATGGCATCTATGAAGGGATAGCCTGTCTTAGCCTGTGACCGAGTGAGAGGTTGACAGTGGTTATTGAACTAAGGTGAGGGATCCAGCTTTCTTCTTGCAGCTGAGTCATGATGGCATCTATGAAGGGATAGCCTGTCTTAGCCTGTGACAGAGTGAGAGGTTGACAATGGTTATTGAACTAAGGTGAGGGATCCAGCTTTCTTCTTGCAGCTGAGTCATGATGGCATCTATGAAGGGATAGCCTGTCTTAGCCTGTGACAGAGTGAGAGGTTGACAATGGTTATTGAACTAAGGTGAGGGATCCAGCTTTCTTCTTGCAGCTGAGTCATGATGGCATCTATGAAGGGATAGCCTGTCTTATGCTGTGACCGAGTAAATGACTTCTTTTAGCGCAAGTGATGTATCTAGCCTGTCTTAGCCTGTGACAAAGTCAGTGAGTCAGTGAGTGTGTGAGGTTATTTAACTAAGGTAATGGATCCAGCTCCTTTCATAATCACCACCATTCAGTCAAATCCGTCCAATACACACTATACAAGTATAAATCTCCACTATGGTTTTTGCTTAAAATCATTTCAGCAGACTTTCTAACAACAGATATTTTGACAGGATTAACATTTATATCTCCATCAAAACTTGATGCAAAAGACAATGTGTTATATCAACTGTTTCACTACATTTACATTTTTGTGATATGCTAAGAATGGCCCTGGCAAATACACGTAAATTACACAGTGTTTCACATACAGGAGGCACCTTGGATATTTGGTGCAACTAAGTTTTAAAATGACCACGTTTAATTTATCCAAGAGTGAATTTGACTCAATATTGCTGGTTTTGAAGTGTTAATTGCAAACTTAACTGACTTCTTGGGAATGAGAAAGTATGATTTTTATTTCAATAATATTAACATTCCAATAACTTCTTAGAACTTCCTACAGTCTGTATATTATATAGATCATTATTTAAGGCTTTCTTATCTAATTTATATTCAGCCTTGAAGTGAAATTCCATCAGTTGGACGCCAAACTGTGTAAATAGTGTAAACTCTTGGTTGACACCATTCTGAGAAAGTTTGACTTCAACTTCAACATTGCATATGGTAAATCTTCAACCTTTTCAACCACTGAAGCAATTTTTTCAGCATACAATTTATGCATACAATGATTATGAGAATGACGCTACAAAAGATTTCCTTGTGGGATTAAGGATGCAAGCTTCATAAAACTGTGTAAATTATTTCCTGCACCACATAGTTCTTCCAGAATGTTTCAAAATACTGATTGCAGAGGTGGTTGAAATGGTCAAAGAATTAGGATACATTGCCTCACCTTAAAATATTACCTTGGCTCAGTTTGACCCCTACTTTTGAAAGTCAGCAGGAGACTTTGATTACAGAGATTACATGATTATGCTATAGGTCATATGAGGATATGTTACCTGTGCCCATGCTGTGAGATAGGACTGGTTGTCGTCCCAAGGTATCTGTCTGCAGATTGGGTTCCCCTCCATGCGGTCAAAGTTTGGGGTCACAGCGCCCGCTGTGGTGAAGAACTCTCGCCATAACAACTGACCGTGGAGAGACACAGGTGGACTGGTATGCTGAGGGGATGACAAATCACTAAAAGATTAAAATCGTGAAGTTTTCAGTACTTTTTTAACATTGCAAACACTCAACTGAAGTTTCATGTAAAACAAAGGAAATTTTCATATTCACTTTGAAAAGTCACATTTCTTTCAGACTGAGAAATTGCATCAAGATTCAGTCCCCTGCATATGCCTCTACTCACCTTCCTCTTCTTGTACACTTCCAGCAGTTTGAAATAGAAAGTCCGAGCAGACAAGCAACCAAACTTTAAATATGGGCTCAGCACAGTAGTACTGGGAGACAAGGAGTTTGGCTCTGTCTTGGGTTTCTCAAAGTCACAAATCCAATTCTGCACAAAAAATGTTTTATGAAAAGTCAGCAGTCATGAATGCTGTTCCAATCCAGGAACAACTACAGAGAGACAGAAGGACAGACAGACAGACAGACAGACAAGCAAATACAGACAGATAGATGCAGACAAACAAGAGAGGCAGGCACTACTCAGTCATGCACAAACAGACAAGAGCAGACAGAAAGACAGACAGATAGTCTGGTGAAGTACAGATGACAGGACAGACGCACACACACGCATGCAGATACAGACAGCCAAATAGTGCGAGATGATTTACTTATATATTCCTTTGATTGGTGTTTCATGCCATATTCAAGAATATTTCCATTTTATGACAGTGGTCAGCGTTATGGTGGAAAGAAACCAGATAGATCCCGGGGGAAGCCTATGACCATCTGCAGGTTGTTGGTGCACCTTCCTACGCTCGGCCGAAGAGAAAGTCAGCAAGAGCTGGACCTGAACTCACAGTGACCACATTGGTGAGAGGCACCTGGGTCATAATGCCACGTTGGAGTGCTAACCCCATTGACCACGGAGGCTGCGATGATGATCCCTTTTGTATTGAACTTCGCCATGTGCTTTGAATGCAGTTGAATTCACAAATAACTCACATGTGATATAATTTCATTCTATTTACTCAATTCAATTCTGATCTATTTACTCAATTCAATTCTGATGAGTATCTGATATAACGCAGCCACTCAATGTCTTCTTCATTACATTCTGTATTGATATACCAAGATCCAGCGAAATTCAGAAACATCAGTATCTGTGACTGACATGTATACAAAAATGTAGAGCTACACGTAGTTGCTTAAAAGAAAAGACAACAAAAAATATAATCAAAGTTATTTCAGAAGAGGGGTTCATACAGACCTAAACAGGCACAGGTATTTTTCTATGACATGCTTGGTAACTGTACAAATTACCTTTTAATCTGAAGTTCTTACGAGGCCATAGGATATGCCATTTTAGAGAAAAGAGAAACATGATGTCGCATCATTCGTACCCTACGCTCGTCAGTGCAAGGGGAGAGACTCCCTTTTGTGTGCAAAGCACGGTCCCATTTATTATTACAGTTGAAGTCAAGCATTGTGGCCTCCTGTTTGTGACCTTGGGGAATAACCCCAGATGTATTCCATCATTACTTTCTAGTAATTGAACATGACTTTAAAGTACGTCACAACTGTCTCCTATTCACAAGGAAAATAGCTGATTTAACACTACTTCTATATGGCAAAATGGTGAACTAAGTACTGCTGACGTCACAGCGGCAACAGATGTCTTCTCGATGGGTAGAAATATCTCGTTCTTGATTGGTTAAAATTGAACAGCCCGTTTGATTTTCTCTACCTGGGCGTTTTTGCTTACTTTGAACTGCGGTACCTCTTTTATCATACATCACAAAAAATTAAAGTGACGTTTTTTGAACTATAAACAGAATTCTTTATAGATACATATATCCATTTGGTCTAGTGTTGTCTTTTCTTTTGAGTAAAAGTTATTTCACAGAAAATTTTGGCTATTTTTCACACCTCAAAGTCTTAATAATTCACCTCACTTACCACAATTATCAACATGGTACAGTTTACAAATTTAATACATATTTAGAGGGAAGTAACACTAACACTTACAAACTATCTAACTTTAGACTTTTACCATTCTTTGTCAGAATCATAAATATATACACCTATTCATAAGACAAAGGTATACTGTTCATGTTTGTATTCACAAGGGTCTTCACGTGTGGCTTTTGCTGTCAGACTTGTTTTTCATACAGAATCCTTAGATGTTAGTCATCTTCCAACACACATCTTAGTCTAGTGGTCCGTCTGGCAGAGGAAAGGTGCAAACAGAGCTGCTTCACATGAAGGCCTCAAGTTCCCTTCTGTTACCTAAGCACGTGTACCTAGTGAAGATCAGAGTATGGTTTACATGATCTGACCACTCACATTCTTCTGTCATTCTGGCTTCATTAGTGGAGAAAAGCTATATTTTTGCAACAGGCTTTTTAACTGACATGTCTTTATTAGTTCCTGGCACAGTAATTTACAGCCCTAAAATGGACATACTGTTTTAGTGAGGTATCTCTCCATCCTGGCCAGGGCCTCTGTCTCTCCCCCGGGGTACAGGGCTGGGTGCTCACACGTCACTCCCAACTCCTCCAGGGAGGGCACCTCATACACCTTACCATCCTCCGGCACAGGAGAACACTTACACCCTGCAGTAATGATCAAGGAGTGAATAACTATGGCTTCACACCACATCAGCTATCCGGGCGGGTTCAGGATCAACAAGGGAATATCCACTTTGTGTGGTTATGCTTTACATGTGTGCAAACCCTGAACTCAATACATACTCATACAGTACTTTTTAAGATACCACCCATAAGATTTTGTTTAACACAGATTCTAAAACACAGTACACTAAGTGAGGAATTCTGTAATTTACGGTATTTAATATGCACACATGGAATCAATGATAGAAGATCCCGCTCATGTTATTGTGCTCTACACGTGTGCAAACCCTGAATTCAATGGATGCAGTACTTTTTAAGATACCATCCATAACATTTCAACACTGCTTTCCCTGTTATTGGACGCCAACGCCGATACTCCGGGTTCAACATAAGCTATGCCTGTTCTTAGTACAGGCAAACTAAAAAAAACCAGCTTGCGCAACGAGTCCACATTTTTCACTAAGCTGTTATGATTCATCTAAGTCAATCACCCCAATGTTACACACAAGAAACAAGCTCTGAATAAACCATGGGAGACAACTCTCATAGCTGAATTTCCTCTGGGCGTTCTCAGATTGAGAGGTCTACAACCTAAGACAAGCAATCAACTCAGTGACCTGAGCACTGTAAATTATTACTTTGGTTGCAGCATAAAATCAGGAGTGACTTCAGGGACAGTAGTTTCCTCCACCCTTAAATCTGACAGTCAGCATACAGGTGATACATTTGTGAGCACTGGAGGATTTGTTCAGCAGTCTTGTGTGATGCTGTTCTGAACTCACCCTTCAGTAGCTGCATATTCAGGCTGTTGACTATGGCTGGGGGAGGCCCTAGATTACTCAGAAGGCCCTGGAAACTTTGGTATGTCAGAGGGGCTTTCCCACTGTTCCTACTGACTACTCTGAAACACAAATATAAACAGAGACAAAAGGCTGCCGTTCAGAGAAAGTTGTGATTTTGTTGCATGTATTTGATACAAAATAACCACTCATTGGCTGCTGTGATCTTAGATGCAAGAGATTTATTTGGTGTGCACTCAAGTTTGACCAGGTTTACTAGGCACTTCAACCCTGGATGTCCTATCTCCTCTGTCAGCCAGTCATGGTCTCATTACTTTAGAGCATGTCTTAGATGTTACATTGTAGAACCTTTATAACTAGCTGGTTAGTGAGGTGAGTGATCAACGTTTGTAACTAGCTGGTTAGTGAGGTGAGTGATCAACGTTTGTAACTAGCTGGTTAGTGAGGAGAGTGATCAACCTTTGTAACTAGCTGGTTAGTGAGGTGAGTGATCAACCTTTGTAACTAGCCGGTTAGTGAGGTGAGTGATCAACCTTTGTAACTAGCTGGTTAGTGAGGAGAGTGATCAACCTTTGTAACGAGCTGGTTAGTGAGGTGAGTGATCAACCTTTGTAACTAGCTGGTTAGTGAGGAGAGTGATCAACCTTTGTAACTAGCTGGTTAGTGAGGAGAGTGATCAACCTTTGTAACTAGCTGGTTAGTGAGGTGAGTGATCAACCTTTGTAACTAGCTGGTTAGTGAGGTGAGTGATCAACCTTTGTAACTAGCTGGTTAGTGAGGAGAGTGATCAAGCTTTGTAACTAGCTGGTTAGTGAGGTGTGTGATCAAGCTTTGTAACTAGCTGGTTAGTGAGGAGAGTGATCAAGCTTTGTAACTGGCTGGTTAGTGAGGTGAGTGATCAAGCTTTGTAACTAGCTGGTTAGTGAGGTGAGTGATCAAGCTTTGTAACGAGCTGGTTAGTGAGGAGAGTGATCAACCTTTGTAACTAGCTGGTTAGTGAGGTGAGTGATCAACCTTTGTAACTAGCTGGTTAGTGAGGTGAGTGATCAAGCTTTGTAACTAGCTGGTTAGTGAGGAGAGTGATCAACCTTTGTAACTAGCTGGTTAGTGAGGTGAGTGATCAAGCTTTGTAACTAGCTGGTTAGTGAGGAGAGTGATCAAGCTTTGTAACTAGCTGGTTAGTGAGGTGAGTGATCAACCTTTGTAACTAGCTGGTTAGTGAGGTGAGTGATCCAGTTTTTACATAAGCTTCTCATTAGGTTAATTAATGAGCACATAATCTATAGAACTGATGATGTTGACCTGTTTGAATGTTGGGTTAGCTCTCCAGAAATTGACACAAAAATTGGGCAGAATAATAGATCAGAGTAGCAGAAGTAAAATTCACAAGATTGGACAGGATTATCTCACTAAGGTAAATGAAATAATTATGCATCAAATCAGCTGATTTTGCTATATCCCTTTCTTAGATGTTTGGTAAATATTAATTCCCTCAATCCACTGGAATAAATTAGATTCAATCATAAGTAAATTCCTTATTTATAGGCATGAGAATAATAAACACAACAAAAATCTGAAATTTGTCAAACCAGTCTAAACTGTACCTAAATCTCACCTCTACACCTGAAAAATTAAATGCAGTTATCAGGGCATTTTTAGGAAAATCTGGGAAAGATTTATTCTTTTAAGAGAAAATATCTGCAAATTTTCTAACAACTGTAGATTGGCATGTCTGTTATTTACCTCACTGAATAAGGTTAAATTTAACTCACTTTTTTGTGTCATACAAGGTGTGCGAGACTTTCCTGATCACCTCTACTTTATGCTGCGCTGCCACTTTGTCAATTTCCTGATCTCGTTTGACAGCGTATGGCTCGGTATCCACTTCATATGTCAACCTGGTCACTTTCCACTCCTTAAACAACTGTGGGAAGACTTCCGTTGGTTTGCCGCGGACAACATGCAATCTACAAATACAGGTATATACAAAATATATATACATGAATATACCTGAGGGAAGGTTAGTCTTCATCTTCTGACAATCTGTCCTTGACATTTTCCCTCGGGTTGTCATGAACCAACCAGCGGGCGGTGTCAATGATAAGTTTCGCTATGCAGTGTATGCATTAATGTGGATATTTATGTACCGGTAAGTAATAATTAACTGAAACTTAAAGCACTGCTACACACATGCAAATCTCTGAATAATAACCAAATAGGCAATTTTCAATGGGACAGCACCACAAATTGGACCACATACTTCCATCTCAATGGAAGTCTTTAAAACAACACGTCTCTCAGGACAAACCAGATCTTATTCCAAAGAATAATGAGAGCAATTAACCTCAAGTTTAATTGTCGCAGACTGTTATCTAGGTCCTGCAGACTTTCCATCAAAAAGCGCCATCTGTTGGCGCCAACGTGCTGGTTTGACACGAACCAGGGATCTAAGACAAACACAGGCCACATCTCTTCACAGCCCTCACTGGCAGCTAACAGGGCCGGGTTATCATGGAGACGCAGACCTTTACGGAACCAGTGCACTGAACGGTGTGACATGATTGACTTAGGTGGGCCACTGTACTTCACCCTGGCAATCTGTTAATCTGTGGATTAGAAAACACAAAAAAGAAAAGTCAATTAACGTTTATACATGTAATTCAATCTAGGGATACAGTGTTAAGTTACTATTATTCGGATGCAAGATAAAAGTTGATGTTAATGGTTAAAAACATCTGACCATTAGAGTATGAAAATTAGGAATTAAGAAATATGTGCAAGTTTATAAAATATTGAACCAGTTGAACTGTGATGTTATATGTACACCTCACAAGACAACCCTAACAGTTCCCAGGAATCAGGAGAAGCAGGCCTACATTATCAACAATGCAGCCCAACGATGCCGGATTTACGAATAGCTTCATAAGGGCCTCTAAACAAGCTTGTCTTTGTACAATACATGCAAAGATCGCCATCAGCTTCAATTAGGCAGTGTGCATCTGAGGCCCCAGCAGCCCAAGACCTCTACATCTGTTTAGTGTAGTCGTGGAGGGAAAATTATCTTCATGGTCTAGGCAGCCCCCACTACGTCATAGGTCCACCTTCCCACCTTTCTGGGCTACAGCCCCAGTCATTTAAATATGTTACATGTGTATTATCTATGGCAAGAGTTCTTGGACGCTTCTGTTATACTGCACACTACACAACAGCACTTCACAACGCCTTTCTTCTTACTTTCTGCAACAAATGACGTTTACGTAACCCAAGTGTTCGCAGTTGCCGCCATCGTTAAACATATTTGTCTCCCCTTGAGCACGCTTTGCAGTGGATTATTCCCCTTGATGGCATATGGAAACCTGTGATCACCCCAAAGGCTCCAAAGCGGAGTCACATGGAAAACATTTTGACACGCTTCAAAACTTTTTCTTTCAAAACTGCTTGTGTTGGCATCCATTTCCATAGATTCGGCATGGCACACCTGAAAAGCAAGGAATATATTTGTTCAACATATCATTTAAACACATACAACTGTAAGAAAAGAGCAAATTCATGGCAAATCTTCAAATCTGCCAAGAAATACCAAGAAGCCATCAAAGTATAAAGAAAACTTTTCTATGGTTCTGAGAGATTGAATATGCACTGTTTAAAATTTCCTGCGATACTTCACGACATGGAAAAGTGCTCAATGTAAGCTGGGACTAATATAGTTGTTATATTAGTCCCAGGTGTAAGTCCGTTACAAACCGAGTACGGTAGATCTACCTAAGCATCGTACAAATACAAGTTCTTGTTGCATTTTACCACTATTAACAAACCGTCGAATGACATATACAATACATGGATTTTAGCTGTAAAGTTATGTCATGCTGGTGTACGTTGGTGTGAGTAGCTCTAGGTATAGGCAATACGCGTATCATATTCTACATGTAATTTGCAAAGAGAAAACATAACGGTTATTTTGACAATGATATGAGATTGCATGGTTGTCGCTTTAAAAAGATACCCCACTACCAAGTAAAAAGGATTCTTATAGAATTAGAATTCTACAAGCCCTAGAGAATAGAATTACACGTATGCGTACGATGGATGAGACCATTTCACGAATGTCATATCAAAATTAAACTCTTCCTCGGTTTCCGCACAATTTGTCTTGTGTGTGAACATAAAGCTCAACGTACTCGGGAGTTTAGTCTACACTCAGCTCAACTGAGTTGATCATTTGGTCGCAGTCGAGCTGAATTGGGTCTTAAGCTCTCGTTTGTACAGAGTTTTAGATGCAATTAAAGATGTAGTAAAGGGCCTGTTGGTAAGACAATTTTGTGCATTTTTGCGTTCAAGAGTACCTAGAATCCCCTGGGGATATCCATCGGCTGTGGATTCTTCGATGTACACTTCTGAATGCAGGCAAATACGGATGCGGCAGAACTATGCTCAGGCAGTATAAAGAAGACAACAGAGTGGCATACAGCTTAATGGTTCGGTAGCCATCTCCGTCTGCATGTTTTATTTAACATCCTGACTTATACATCAGATCGAAAATGCATCACATCACCTGAAGACTGCTTACAAAGAACCCTGTGCGTTCTCCTGTTTATTGCTGATCATTCGGTCTGCATACCGGGATCTGTCTTCTTTCTCTAGCGATATTTTACATCAGGTGTTTATATGGACGTTCTTATGTAATTAAGAAACTAATGGTGTTTTCTGAAACGGAAGCAATTGACCTTGGAAATATCCCAGCTAGCGTGCGAGAAATTCGACAGCAGATATTGTAAAGCAATACCCTCCGAAAGAAAGAGGGGAGAGTTTACGGAAGCGTTGTACCAGGGCGGTTTTTGTGTACTTTTTGCAAGTCTCCAAGTATATCCAACCACAGTTAATAAGCTACACATAATTTATGGTAATATGTAAGAATTAAGATGACATCTTTGGTTGTAGGATTCTGGGCAATTAATGACAGAAAAAATCAGATCATCTCATATCACACAATATGGTGTCTGTCATTTCATAAAGTATTTTTTCTGTTTAGCTCAAGGTGTCCTTAATTCGTTTTGGTCTTTACAACCTTGTGTATTCTCCTTCACCTAACAAATACACTGGCGGCCTGTTACTTCGCGTTAGGTTAACACTAATCCCTATTGTCACATTAAAATACACAGAGTAATGCAAGTGTATGCCTACAGCTTCATCTGGATAATATATTGCTCTTTTCAGCCATACAAAATGACATGGATATGACACATAAGTTGAAAAATATCTGAAGTGTAAGTTGGGATGGCACAATAGGTTTTACACGTAAAACACCCGAGGCTAAAGAATACATAGTGTCATTCAGATAACTGAGTTAAATTAATTGCGATGGTCTCAGCTTCTGCTGGAATGAATAATAAAGGGAAAGGAAAAGGCCATGCAGGAAAGTTGGTAAGCTGGTCTCACAGCGAGATCAAAGCTTGGAAAGTCAAAATAGCCGCATCATTGGTTAAAGGATCTATTTATACCGATTTTCAAAGACACAATTTTCACCGAGTCTGACTACAATATAGGCATATACATGTATGCAGTATGGAAGAGATGGTGAAGGAATCATGAGGTATACGAGGAAAAGTATCGCAACAATCAAGTAAATAAGCACAGAAATAAAAACGGGGAAGTTAACGGCCGCTCTAAGTAAGTATATACGAGAACAAAAACAATATTCTCTGCAAAGTACATTTGTATGAACAATGTCCAAATAAATGAAGTTTTGAACCATATGATGCCTTCCAAAATTATGTCCTTTATTAAGATCTGACCATTTAAAAGACTTAATGGATGAGGCCCTAACTATTTCTTAAAACCATCACTGGAAAAAGGCAGTCCAACTGTGGGTCCGGGTTAATCCTTTTTCAAAAATAGTGTGCACATGAAAGTATAAACTTTTTCAAGCGCATGACACTTATATTGTGTGATTCTCTGCTAGAATCACGGTCGTCGTATGAAAATTTGTCCAGATCATTGCAGTATGTTTGACTGGCTGGCAGCGAACAATTCTTCAGAGTCCTGACTGTCTGTATCTATATATACAACGGGATCTTAGTCTCAATTTCATGAATAACTAATCCACAGTCAGAATATTTGAATGTCGGAACGCACATGCCACACTTGCAGTCTTCAATTTTGCGCCATTTATTTGATGAAATGAGATGAAATTATTGAATCAAGCCGTTATAACAGTTTTAATTTTTACCTTCTTATAATGAATTTTAAAATGCATAATTTGCACTGGGTAGTTAAAAATCGCTGTTCAAATTGTAGTCTGAGGTAATGTAACGAATGTCATTATCAGACGCATGTGTATTTTCCATTTTTAATCAGGTGCCCAGGGTAGGGGATAATTGCGGTGATACACATAAATGTGAACCTGGTGGGAGGAGTTACCTGGGGAGATCTATCATCAGCTGATTGTCTACACCTGCATAATTACCTTGTTATCTACCTGATGCCTGATTCACAACATTATATATAGGTTTCTCAAACCAGGTGTCATTAACACAGGTATACGAGTATCATGGTACCCCACGGTACTGTTCAATTTTTATGTCGTGAAAAGTGAACACAATTTAAAAACAAGCAGAACTTTTCATCAATTCGTTTTTCATATAATGCCTACGTAATTTTCGATGTCTGTTAACTTGAGACCGGAACCGGTTTTCTCTTAAAAACTGCGTACTGATGAAAAAATTAAGATATTTTCTAAAGTGATGGGTTTTTGGGAGTCACGATCTCCTGAAGAGAGTCCATATAAACAGTTAACAAAAATTATACTTTCACGAATATTGCATTAAAATATCTGGACAAACAGGCTTAGCACTAAGCTAAATGGCTCAAACTCTAACACATGGGGAGAAAGAATTTATTTCAGACTTCACATTTGTCTGGATGTTTGTGGCTACTCGGATGCATAGGATCGGCCTGCTGTATATTAACAGTGACATCTACCTGGAGAGATTTGATGGCAAACAGACGTCAGAATTAATGTAGCGATCAGGTATTTTGTGGGGCTGACCGATCTCCGCAGCTATACAGTCTGAGTGCGAGGACGCTGCTGAAATAAAAGAACATCTCGTGTTTGTAACATACTATGTACATGTAAGTAAACTACAGCATGACTGCGTATTTTATTATCGTACATGTACCATTGTATCTGTTTCGCCAGTGAGTTGAGAAAGGATTATTACAGGGTGAAGGCAATAGAGTTTTGTCATAGTAATAGACATGTGAATATAATGTATGCAAGGAGTTCAGACTGGTGTGGTTTACCTATACCGCAGGTTTAATGTTTATGAAAGGTGTCCATTAAATTTCACCCACAGATTTTAGGTTTGCCTTAGAGCATGAAAGTAGTGGATTTAATAAGACTTGCGCCAGCGTGATGTACAAAAGGTCTTACACACCCTAGCTGTTCACTCCCTGAAGCTATCTTTGCAAGTCAGAAATGTTTGCATCAACCCGTGAACATTTTGTTTGAAACACTTTACTTGTTAAAGTAGTTCATTCAAAGGATCACCCTTAAATCGAGGTTAAATTGGATTTAAAGCCAAGCATGCATATACAAATGTTCTTTTGCGAATGAAGTACAGGGTGTTTTTGCCCGCTGTCAGTCCGATGTGATACGATATTTTCACTGCATTAATTTCTTTTCAATCATCTTAGGAGTACCTGATCAGATTACCCAAGCCGTTCTTGTCCCCGAGGTGTTGTATGTTGTCAGCCTGGGTCATTCAAGCGGAACGTCGCCGTCAACTCTCGGCCATACAGAAACAGGGGGCGATTAGCAGAGGCCGGCATGCTGCTGATAAGTCATATCGCACTGAATGATGTTTGTCCGAAAAACCGGGTTGATGTGGATGACAGTTATCTATTGCCAAAGATGTTAGACTAGAGAGAATTACAATTGGATAAGTCAGTGTGTGTGTGGAAGGCGTGGACAGGACTCACTATGTTTTGATTTTTGGCAGAAGTAGAATGGAGTGTAAGAGCTGGGCCGTGATGCTGCTTGTGGGAGTCCTGTGCTGTCCTGTAGCGGGCGTCATCCGTGGCTGTAGGCCCGGAATCACCTGCTCTCTCCCGGGGTGCCACTGCCTTAAAACTTCCCCGCCAAAGGGACTTCCTAAAAGCAGCATACCTCAAATAGTTCTTTTCACCTTCGATGATGCCGTGCGGTCTAAAGAGCTGCGATACTACAGCCGCTTGTTCCGGAGAGACAGACATAACCCGAACGGGTGTCCCATTCGGATGACACTGTTCGTGCAGGACAGTAACACTGAGTACGGGGCAGTGCGCACTCTTCACCAGCGAGGCATGGAGGTGGCTGCTCACAGTATCACCCACCGGTCACCACAGTCCGTCTGGAAGACCATGTCAGAGGAAGAGTTACGGCACGAAATCTACGGACAGAAGCTCAATATTCACCGTGAAGCCGGGGTGCCTCTGGATGACATCCAGGGATGGAGAAGCCCGTTCCTCCAGCCCTCAGGCAACACCCAATTCAAAGTGCTAACTAATCCGGAGCACGGTTTCACGTACGACTCTAGCCTGACGTCCGAGAAGAGGTTCCTCAATGACGACAGTTTCTGGCCGTTTACCCTGGACTTTGGTGCAGGTCCCCACTGTGGCACCCCGCCTTGCCCCACGGGGAAATACCCAGGCTTCTGGGAATTTCTGATCACACCGCTGATAGACAACGAGGATTTCCCCAGGACTTATGTCGACTCCTACCGTCCCGAAAACGTTTCGCAGTCCTACAAATACCTGATGAGGAACTTTGAGAGCCATTACCAGGGCACTCGGTCCCCGTTCATGGTGAATATGCATGCCGCCTGGTTCGCCTACACTCATAACCTCGAAGCCATGGACAAGTTTATTGAAACGTTGCTGAAGAAGAACGATGTTTACATCATCACCATTCAACAGGCAATCGAATGGTTGAGATCTCCGACGCCCCTGGAGTCTCTTGGAGAATTTCAGCCGTGGGGTTGTTCATCTCTGCCTACTGGAGGCAAGGAAGAGGTGACTGTAACTCTTCAACCATTCACATTTGCCCCTGTCAGAACAACCCCACCACAGACACTGGGGTCTCAGTGTATCCAGAAAGTGAACTGCAGGCTGCCATCTTGTCGATGCGGAAACAGCGGTAATCCGGGTAATCTTCCGGGCAGAAAAATTCCGCAGATGGTATTATTCACCTTTGAAGGTAGCGTGAATAAACAGAACATAAACTATTTCAATCGTCTGTTTCCGACGTGGCGGAAGAACCCGAATGGCTCCCCCGTGGGTATTACTCTGTTTCTCTCCGACGCTTTCACAGACTACAAACTTGTGAAGCAGCTGTACGACCGTGGTATGGAAGTGGCCGTGCACAGCTCCGGGGAGAGCTCGTCTTCAAGGTTCTGGCAAAACGCAACACCCCAGGAACTGGAAAGAAAGATATTTGACCAAAGAAACAACATTCATCTGCGAGCTGGGATTCCATTACAGAGCATACAGGGCTGGAGAAGTCCGTTTCTCCAGCCGTCGGGTGACAGGCTATTCACTGTGCTGGAGCAGAATGGGTTTAAGTACGACTCCACATTAACTGTGACTAAGTCATCCTTAACGGATCATACGGACTGGCCGTATACTCTGGATTATGGCTGGAGTAACAAGTGTTTAACGGAACCCTGTCCAAACAACCGGTACCCCGGCTTTTGGGTGTTTCCTGTGGTGAATATGATCAACCACCAGACAGGGTTACCCTGTCGCTACGTGGATTCCTGTCTGCCTTCCAACAAGTCTATGACACTGAAATACCTTTGGAAAAACTTCGAGAGTCATTACACGTCCAACCGGGCGCCGTTTATGTTAAACTTGCATACGTCTTGGTTTGAGATGAACCCAGTGTATTTTGCGGCAGTTAGGGAATTCATTGATAGCTTGTCTAAACTAAATTATGTGTATATTGTTACGGTTCAGCAAGCTTTACAGTGGTTGAAGAAACCGACGGAGGTGACTGCTATTGCGTCATTTTCTCCGTGGAATAAACAGACAGTGCCTGAAGAAGGGTTTGATCGGAAACATGATTACAAAAATAACAACGGAACAGGGATGACAAAAGATGGCACTGCTGTGGACAAATCCTCTGAGAGCGGGCGGCCCGACTGGGTGGTTGTGGTATTAGTGGTGATAGCCGGCATTTTTGGTGTGTGTATAGTGTTTACTGTGGGGGTACATATTGTCAGGAAACGTCAATTGCAGATCCGGGCAAACAGTATCAAGGAAGCCATGACAGTTACATCGGACAGGAACAGTGTGACTGACTGGCTTAACACCTTTCCTAGGCGCTTAAGTCAAGTGTCTTACCAAACTACCGAAAACTTTGAAGTCCAGAAGCGTGGGCTTGAATTTGACAATGTGAATTTCGACAAGGGTATGGAGAGAGAAAGCTCCACAGATGTTCGTGAACACTCACCTATCATTCACACGAATCCCTTGACTCTGAACCCTGCACTACTGGAGACAAATTATTCGCGTGACATCGCCATTTGGAACCAACAGGAGAAAAAAATTCCCCACATCGTTCACAAAAGTCTGAAGAGAAAACCTAAAGAGGGCAAAGTCCATAAGCCTGGTTTGCAGGTTGGTGATATTCAGACCAATGCCAAATTAAGGGCAAAGAGAACTCAGGACGCTGGCTCAAAGAAACCGTGGGCATTTGTGTGGGATCCTCGTGACAGTGAGATTCACTCAGAAACCGTCTACGGATCTGAGCCCAACAAATGCCCCAGACGATCGGACCATTATGGTGTAAATTCCGATAAGATGCCACCCAAACGCACCACTTCCATGTGTGACGAACAGATGTTTCCTCGAGGCACCAAAGCGCACAAGGTTCATCACTCAGGACACTATGACCTCTGTCATAGCGATGGCGACTCTCAGTATACCGAATCGTACCAGTCCAGATCCCTCTCCCCCAAGGGAAGACCACGGTACACACGGCAGAACTCTGGGAAAGACTCGTCTGAGGCCAGTACTTGTACAACCACGCTCGAGCACGGGCTGGAGTCGTCCTCTGTGGAACGGGTAAATCGCCGAACCTCGCACCTCCAACCATCTCCATGTCGAGGAAAAGGGAAAGCTCTCCATAAACGTTCCAGGTCATCTCCAGACGAGAAAACTAACAGAGGTAAACAGCCACGGCATCATAGCTTCCACGTCACAAAGAGGCACTCGGGCACTCGGAAACGCTCGGAATCATTTGACAGAGCAGACGACAATTGTTCAAAGTCACGTGGGCAACGGAAGAATCGACGCTCTAGCGACGGTTCCGATCACAAACATCGAAATACTCGGACTGTAGATCTGGTTTCCAACAAAAAAGACCCAAGAATCACTAAAGAGATTGAAGCGGAGTGGGAGCGAGAGCTCCGGAAACAGCTGGACAAATTTCTTAAATCCAAAAATGCCTTGAAAGGGTTATAATGTTATCGTTAATCCTAATTTCACCGTGCTTTTCTTGTGATCAGTTTTTTGCCAAATAAAGAGGACAGAAAGTGGTGGTGACAGTTTATCAGGACACTGGGTGGTCGACATGTCATCATTCCTTGGAAATTTCTGTGATACACGGTTACGAGAGTATACTAATCTCCCAGTAATTTAACTGTTCTTTACTGCTTCCCACGCGCAGATGATGAGTGTGGCTTTATGTTTTTTATTTATTTTATATTATTTTTTTGTGCAAGCACTGCGCAAAATCACATAAATTATGTTATTCGGCTAAACGTTAAACTTTTGTATGTGCGATAGGAGAAATTTATTACAAAAATGTCTACAGCCCGTGCTTTAGTTATCGCCTTGCAACAGTTAATTAAGTTTTGTTGTATGAAACAAAGAGTCCTCCAATGTGTATTGTATGTTTTCATTTTCATAACAGTTATTGTTTCTCAATTGAACTGATCGTTGTATTCATTTTGACTTTTGGAACATACAATATGTAATTGTTCATGGATTATTAGGCACTGAAATAGTGTCATCTTACACACTTCTGTACACTGATTTATTTATTTAACTGGTGTTTCAAGCGATGCTCTAAAACATTTCACTTCTATGAAGGTGGTTAACATTATAATGGTCGGAAACCGGGTATAGAGTCCGGGGAAACCCGTGACCATCCACAGGTTGCTGTGAGATCGCTGTGCATGCACTACAATTAGCCCATCATGTGCTGTTATTATCAAGACGTCAACTAGAGAACAAGGACATTTTGAGTCGAAGTAACAAAATTTAGGATACCGTATGCGTTGTAACCATTTGGTATGCATGTGTCAGAGAAGCTCATTATGCTCGTCACGCACCAATGTGGAGAGATTTGTGTGTGCTTAAATTTGCTTGTGCCTAAATATGACATTTCTACATACGTACAGAGATTTCCATCAAATGCAGGGATACATAGGCCAATCTAATCCCTCTAATCTCCTTCCAAAGACTTACAACATACATTAGCTGTTGTCAGTTATCTCGAAGATTCTCGCGAAGATTTATTAAAATGTGCAGACTGATCCTGACCTGATATGTCAGTCTCTCGCATTACAGTGGGGTTTTTATGCACGTTCATGTCTGATGCTATGCCTGCAATTGCACAGCCCGGCTTGGCTATATCCTGTCACAGCTGCGGGCGAGACATGAGTAGACGCAGCATCATCTCAAGCTGGCTGACAGAAGGAAAGGTGTATCACTTTCGATCGACTGGTCGGTTAAATGTTTAATGAATAATAGCATGGTTTGTTTGCGGGATGCCGGAAAGCAACGAGTGGTTGATTAAAATTCTCACGACGAGCCAAAAGATGAGATATGTTTGTGGGCTTTTCTCCTATGTTGTAAGTACACTATCCGGTCCCAAACTCATTAAGACTTCCTGTTTTGTTATAAATTAGAGAGCTAATTCAAAAATACATGTTAGTAAGACATTTCTTTGTTATAGATAAAACATCCTATCCAAATCGTAGCAAGGCTTTCTGTTTTGTTATAAATTAGAGATCCAGTTCAAAACTTAGTAAGGCTACTGTTTTGCTATATATAAGAGATCCAGTCTAAAACTTACTGTTTTGGGATAATACATGTAGGAGACACAGTTCAACACCGAGTATAATACTTACATTTTTGTTATAAATAAGTGAACCAGTTCAACTCTCAGTAATGCTGCAGTCCACATCATGCTGCCTTCCTCTCTGGTCGTATATGCGAAGGTCTAGCAGCAACCTGTGGATGGCCTTGGGCTCCCCCCCACCCGTCTCAGTCTCTTTACTGATGCTGTTTGATGCTGTACTCAAGAATACTCAGCATTATAGTGGGTGGAAACCTGGCAGAACCCGGGGGAAACCCACCATCCACGGGTTACTCCTTACGTTACGTGTGCCCCTTGCAGATTTAAAGTTGGTTTATATTTTATTTCATTTAAAAACTTATACTTAGTATGCATCAGCGTTCCATCTTCATGCCTTAGCATTTTTATTCCCAAATATTTGTATTTGTATTTGTATATTTCTGAGGAGTCGGGACAAAGATACCTTTTTACGCATGGCATGACCGATATTCTACCTTCAGATAACTTCTAGGTAATGTGCTCTTGGTTAGGATGCAGTATGTATCCGATATAGTTACCCCGATAACGCTATCATGGGATACCAATGTAGACTGTATACCGAATGCATTCCTCTGTTACCAACATGCAACTTCCTATTAACATATATATATAATTATACAGAGTTTGATGTTTAATCTGTTCCCGCCGGTGAATTAGCTCGTAGATGTGTGGGAGAAACCGGTTATGTTTGTTCTTCGAAATAAAATGACGATGTGATGATTCTTTCGTGACAGACAATTTATGTGTTGACACAAGTATATATAATCAAGCTTCAATGCATGTGGAACCGGGTTGTCATTGTAACGTTATTTCTGTCATAGTGGAGAATGAGTAGGTCGTGGATTTCTTTGCTCTCTATATTTCAAAATCTCGTCACGATTATAGACCTTAAGGGGCAAATAAAGAATGACGTGGGTTGTTGGTTTTTCATTAAGTGTTTCATCTTCTGTCAATGCCATGGGCTTGAATACGAAGATCAGGCTGCCATAATGCGCAGACATGAGATTGTGTTACAACCAAGTGATACATTTTTCATCCAGGTGTACAAATTCCCAATTATGTAAAACATATCTGGATACTGACTGACACATTCGAAAAGAAATATACGTTGTCTTAATATCAATCAGGATTCGGTCATTCAATCAGACATTACTTTAACCGTACAGTTATTTTCAAGAATCTAATACACTTCCAGTCAGGAAATTTGCATTCACGTGGACAATCAAGCTAGAGTACTGAATGTCACAAGGACAATCCAGCGAGAGCGCTGATAGTCGCATGGGCAATCAATCGAGAGTATTGACAGTCACATAGACAGCCAAGCTAGAGTACTGACAATCCTCAGAGGAGACGTCAGACGGAACGTCAGGAGCAACTACAAACGGACTGGTGAAGTCAGGTGGGACTACAGATGGACTGGTGGACAGTCAGGCTGGAGTACATCCGGCCAGGTGGACAGGAATATAGGCGATCAGGGGGACAATCATACGGTAATATCGGACTGGTGGCGGTAAGGTAGACAGTCTGAGCACAGGCGGTTAGATAGATAGTCAGGCGGGAGAACAGGCGGTTACGTTGACAGTCAGGCTGCAGTACAGGCAGTCAGGTGGACAGTCATTGGGAATTAGGCGGTCAGGTGGACAGCCATATGTAATATAGGAGGACTGGTGGGCAGGCGGTAAGGTAGACAGTCAGGCGGGAGTATAGGCGGTTGGGCGGACAGTCAGGCGGGAGTGCAAGTGGAAGGTCTATAAAGATAACGATTCTGGTTAAAACAGTGGGCCTCAGGATGTAATATCTCATTTGTAAGACTTGCTTAATTACATAACCCGGGGGTGCCCGGGTGTGACATGTGGGAAACCTTGATAGCGCGAGCGGTGGAAGATTGACAGGTGAGACAGCACAGGGTTAAAATGTTTACGTGACATGCATCAGCCTTACGTCAAGGTGCTTTTATCTGGGTGCTAATATATTACGTTATGATCGAGTGGATCCTTATCTGAGGCACACGTACAAGGAGAGTAATTGGTTGTTTGTCAAATGATGTATTGCTGTGTGGGCGGTATGGAGGTCGCCGGTTTTGGCCCAGTGCTCAACGTATTTTACTTGCAGTCGCCAGGTCACCCAAGGCCATAGTGGTCAGTTCCAATAACATAGGGTTTTGATGATAAGAAACCATGAACGGTGCTCTGTTGTGGTCTTACCTAACCTTACTGGAGACTACTGGTCTATGACCAATATTACATGCTGTCAGGTGGACAGTCAGGCGGGAGCATAGGTGGCCAGGTGGATGGTAAGGCGGCACTACAGGCGGACTAATGGACAGTCAGACGGGAGTGCAGGCTGTCAGGTGTAAGGTGGACAATCAGAGGGAGCACAGGCGGTCAGGTGGACAACCAGGGAAACCACAGGGGCTAAGGTGGACAGTCAGGGGGAAGTATAGGCGGTCAGGTAGACAACGAGGTGGGAGTAAAGGCGGTCAGGTGGACAGTCAGATAGAGCATAGACGGTCAGGTGGACAGCCAGGTGAAGCACAACGGGGAAGGTGGAAAGTCAGGGGGAAGTATGGGCGGTCAGGTGGACAATGAGGCGGGAGTTCAGGTGGTCATGTGGACAGTGAGGTTGGAGTAAAGGCGGTCAGGTAGACAATGAGATGGGAGCACAGGCCATCAGGTGGACATTGAAGCGCGAGCACAGGCGGTCAGGTGAACAGTCAGGGGGGAGTGTAGGCGGTCAGGTAGACAGTCAGACGTGAGTGCAGGTGGTCAGGTGGACAGTCAGGCGGGAGTACAGGCGGTCAGGAAGACAGTCAGACGTCAGGCGGTCGGGTCAGGGATCAAGCATACTGCATTTTTCATATATTAAAAAAAATTAAATTCGTGTGGACATGCGTATATTCTCTTAGTTATCTGCGATGGAAATAAAGTTTATGGTAAATATGACCCACACACTCTTCACAACTAAAAACAGCACCTTAGAGATTAGCATAGTACATGATACATTCCAATCCTCTGCTGGTAGCAAATATGAGCTTCACCAGGTGTATAAGTGCGTTGCTATGATTACTTTTGTAAAGTGGACTAATACGGCTTACCCCAGTTTGGACAGGGCATTTACAAATCTCTGTTAATTGAGACTTTAGCTTTTTGACAAAAGACCCTCTGGCCGAGTCTTTGACGACACTGGTTTTTAAGATAAAACAGTGTGAGCTGATTAAATTACACGCTTGAACAAACACCGGGTCATAATTAGCGTACATAGGTCACAGCAATTAGTCGAAAAACCCGAGGAAAACTTGGTATGAAGAAAATTAAAACCACTGATAGTTCCAGTTCGGGTGATTATAGATGCATTTTTGTTAATGAAGTGTAACAGTCGATTTATGTTTGGTGGTGGTAACATTTCTTTATGAGCGAGATACACATCAAAAAGCTGATATTCCCCACTGAGGACGATGAGGGTTAAGAGGCAAGTAAAACACGGTGATATCTTTGTTGATAAGGTCACCGTGGTTAATGAAGTGTGTCAAAACGGGAAAATGAGCTGGGACTAGTTAGCGTGACTAAATTCTTCAACATACTCTGGTCGATTATTACAGACATGTGGGTGAGCTACGCCACAGTGACGCTCACAGTCTAACAATGAGGTACATTTTCACGTGCAGTTCAGGTCCAAGCTGAGTTGACTATTAATTTAATGTCATCACAGAAGCAGGAAAGAACAGCAGACTACACAGCTTACACTCAATTTGTTTAGTCGGGAAAGATTCCATTTTTTTTTTAGATATTTTGTAGGCCTCACTAAATTAGCGGGCATGTACACTGGATGGACACTTCGCACCAGCTTATAATTCAACTGCAAAATCCACAGGAATAGAAACCTTCTTTAAAAACCAGACTACACTCAAATCACTCCTCCAGGCCACAGGGAAGAGGAGAGCCACTAAGCTCTCACCACCAAAGGAGTTGTATACCAAATAAAATGCAACTGCAACGCAGCCTACATCGGAGAAACGGGAAGACCTTTAGCAACCCGAATTAAAGAACACAAGTCATCTGTGGAAAAATCTGATTCCAAATCCGCCATTAGTGACCACATCCAAGAAAACCCACACCACAACATCAAATGGAACACAATCAGAACACTAAACTCTAATCGACCCAACTGGAAAAAGCGTAAACTACAAGAAGCCATCCAGATTAAGAGATTAAAGCCTAGCCTCAACAGAGATCAAGGGATTTACCTTACCTCAGCTTTTGACCTATTAATCCTCCAAACTGACCTGGAATCCCATCGAGCCTAATCCCCCCTGAATATTGTTCTACATGTTGACACTTGTATCTCTACTATATTTAAGAGTGTTGATGTCTTGATTTCACTCACTTGATAACGATGTTAGTATCTACATGGAAACGTCGTGATAATAAACCAAGAAGTTGTATATCCATAAGAAAGACATGTTCCAGTGTACTTCCATCCCAACTTCTAAATGCCACTTAAACAAGTCACCACAAGGTTGTATACTTACATAACTGCATACTACAAAAGTATATGTAGGGAAAGAAAGCTTGTTTGTCTGTACTAATATCACTCCATAACGCAGGATAATCTCGGCTTAGATTTCTACCTGTGATGTCTCCTTAATTAATCTTTCATGAACTATTCATTTTTCAGAAGAATGCTGACCTAATCCTCTTGACTCGTGTATCACAGCGCCTCAGGCTTGATCTTATTCTCGCAGATCCTGTTATTTTGATATGTCCGCCTATACTAACCTAGGGCTATGCTCGAGAAACCATAGTCAGAAAGTGACGTGTTTTGTGCACATTCACATATATGCGTGTATGAAAACGATGGTAAGCTATGTTCGACTTATCAAGTACACATCGTAGACAACGGTCTTTACGCTTGAAGATTTGTTCTAAACTCGCTGTTCGAGTTTATTAATCAAATTTTGTTCATGTAGAGCTTGTTTTCTTATAGCAGACGAGATGAATGAAAATTTTAACAACTTCAATGCCAACTTTAATAGCGTACCCTGAACTAGAATTTATCACTTGGGTGTAATAGAGCTGTGATGGGTGATGGGAATGGGCGTGATTACTCAGCCTCTAACTTGTAAATCTGATAGATTCTGGACAAACGTCATTCATGTTTATGTTTGTAACAGTCAGTTTTGTGTCACAACAGTGGAAAATTAAAATTAAACTTAAAAAGAAGAATTTCCTCAGAGTGCTTTTATTAAACGCACGTGACCAAATCTACACACTTAAACTTGGTAAATTGGCTTGTTTGTTTGTTTAGGTTTAACGTCGTTTTCAGAAACATTCTGGTCATTATAGAAGCCAGTGTGTCTTGTAGCAGGCCTTTCCCAGAGTCAATACACATTCGTTGCGAGTCCTTGGGCCTATACAGCCATACCAGTGATGGTAGCCCGCCTCATCAACACCGGGTAGTACTTTATCTCCCCGTGTTGCGCACCGAACTGCCGACTTAAAGTTGTTTGGTAACATGAGCTTCCTATAAATCATTCTTTGTATTAGATTGTAGGATTTTATTTCGCTTTGTTTTTCTCCGTTTTCTATATTGTCTTTTTTTTTACAGTATACGTCTCTGGCAGTTCTCTCTCTCTACAGGTTCCATTCTATGGGAATGCTATTCTCTGAAGATGCCATTCTATCACAGATCTAGCATTCTCTGAGGTTTTTACGCTCGGTATAGGTGTCATTATCTGGAGATGCCCTCCTTAGAACTTTTCACTCTCGGTAGGTGGCCTTATCTAGAGTTCCTAATTTCTGAAGATGTCATTTCATGGATGTGCCATTCTCTGGAGGTTCAATTCTCTGGATATTCCATTCTAGATGTTCCTTAATCGCGAGGTTTCTATCTATGAGAGCTCCATTATCTGGAGGTGACACTGTAGGTCATGTATGGACCAAGGAGAGCATGTGTTTCAGTTAACATTTACAGGGAATCATACACACGCAAGATATCTCGTAAGAATGCTGTTGTGGATTTCTGAGTTCAAATATGGATTACAAAATTATCGACAGATGTGATCGATTGATTACTTTCATGGTTAATTTGTCGATCTATCCGCTGTTGTATCATGCTTAACGGGCGTCATTCACAGAAAACCGAGTGAAGCGTGAAGAATGACCCGCACTGGCACACTTGCATGTCTTGAGTGGGCCATGACTGAATATGAACAGGGAAATGTTGTGAAAGAGTGTCTATTAACAGTTCATGAACTCTACTGCAAAAAAATATGACCTGCTGGGAATATATAATGCGATATCGGAAGCTAACTTAGGCTATGAAGAGTGCATACAAATCATTGTCTGCACAGAAAACATTAACATATTAACCTCAGTGACCAATCGGCTGATACATGACGGGAGCAAGATTTTTCCGTCTGATGTGGAGCCGGGCTTGTAAGAGCTGGGCGTCACCCACATTTCTTCTTACATCCAAGGAATGTATAGACAGGCACATCATTCATCGCAAGTGAACATAACAGAAACGTTCTCAATCAGTATACTGTGCAGGCCTACCATTCACGCGGTCTATCCGAGATTTCACATTTGCCATGAACAATGGCCACTACACTCAAGCTTCGCTGTACTAATCCAATCTATAATCAGAATTTCTGCTTAATATTTGAAAATTTGCAGGATAAACTGTAAAATTTCCGAAGGGAAGATAAAAACCATACTGTACCAGTTACCGGATGAGGAATACGCGGTATAGTAAGCCATCTAACTTTAGCGCTATTCACAACTGTAATATTTGAATCAATAGTCGACACAGATGATGTGAACGACACAAACTTCTTGCCGTATTGGTCACTACAGAATTTATAATTTTGACTTAAGTGGGAGTTTATTATGCTACACGCAAATTTCTTATTAAATTTTAATATGGCATCCATCCATCATCGGTCTGGTACAGCGTGACAAGACTGCTGATTTAAATGGGTCAACTACTTCTAAACAGAGTACATGTAGCTTTGTGAACTTCCCCACGTTTTCATTCCTGTTAAACACTGACACCATAGTCTTTAAACTATTTTGGGATGTTAAAGAATAAAAAATATGTAATATACATATATACGGCCAACACCTATTACAGATTTATTTATTTATTTATTTGATTGCTATCACACTCATCCTTTTTTCACGCATTCGATGCCGTTCAGTTTTAAAGCTGGTGAAAGCCGGAGTGCTTGGAAAATCACCCATTTCTTCCAAGTTACTGACCAACGTTCCCGTCAAATAGTGGAATCAAACAAGTGATCTTCAAAAAACGTTAGACTCTTCTAAATGTTTCAACTTACAAGAATTTTACTTTATATGAGGGGAAACATCAAGACAACATGCACAATGTTGGCATCTATACTTTTGCATTTAGACCATAATCAATTACTTAGCCGCCATCCACGACATGCAAGTAAATTCGTTTTGAGCATCTTTGCCGGGGATCGAGACGTTCCATTCATGTGACAGACTTATTCTTCAGCAACTGAAAACTGCCCAGGAATATGTGCAGTGCAGGTGCCTATGTATGCATTAGCTTATTGCTGGCATCATGGTCTAAATTTTGCGAAACTTGTTTAGCCAGTTCGACGTGTTCAAAAGCCAAATAAAAACGCATTTCTGATTTGTCGGTCGCACATTTTGACAAGTTTTTACCAATTAATGCTCATACAGCGATAGCCTTGTTCAAATTACATAAACTGACAAAGCACAGACAACCTCCTCGCTTGTCCATATAACAACACCTCTAGATAGAGTTAGTAAGCGCTTGAGTTTTATCATCGTATTTACCAATGTTTCAGTGATATGACGACGAACGCAACATGCTGGCATAACGAATTTATCACAACGAAGAGTATCCCTGGCGACTTTAGTTGATATTTCTGCCAGAATATGCCGCTTTTTTACAGAGGCTTTGCCACTGACAGACCGACCGAGACCGATGCCACGGCTCATACGATGAGAACAGCACAGGCTAAAACCGGGGCACCGGCAGCACAGAGTAAACAACACTTGCTTTAAGTCGACTGCTAGATAGTAATTTTCGATTCGATTTGCTTCGAAACTTTTGTACATGTTGTTGTTGAGGCCAGAAAAGTTACTGACTCATACATTGCTGACAGGCGTGACGGCGCGAGAATCCTTCACTCCGTACGGATACAGGAAAACTATCAAAGGCGCGAGACTGTATTGCTTCCCTGTTTTGCGAATATGGTAGGCTATTCAAGGCAAATAGACCAATCAGAGGCCTAAAATTTTCTCTGAATTGTGATAATGGTGGTTATCTCGGGTTCACGCGTTCTCGAGTCACGTGTTTTTTAAAACGCATCCATCTTCCATTTGCCAAACCGAGGTTTTGGCTAATCTCGCATTCTCGCGTTCTCATACCTCGTGGTTTTTAAAACCCACTGCTCGATAACCCGAGTGGCTGCATCCGTCTTCCACGGTAAGCCGCGGTGGTTTTTTAGTTTGTACAGCTCTACGGGTGTGGCTTTTAGTTTAATCAATATTGCTAACATTCCTTCGTTTCCAAAGTCAACCTTATCATTTATACCAGATATATATTTATACACAGTAGGTTATATTCAGCTTAAATTCATTATTTCATGAGTGCTTTATGTAAGCGTGGTTGGATGTTTTGAAGTAGTTGGGCCTTCTCAGGTCCAGGGGCTACTCAGGAGCCTCTCACGATTACCAGCGCTGTAATTTCAAGTCCCAGTTCAGGCTGGCTTCCTCTGCCGTCGAACCGTGGGAAGGTCTGCTAGCAATCTGCAGATGGCCTTGGGTTTCCTAGGGCTCTACTCGGTTTCCTCCCACCATATTGCTGCATGGCCGCCGTCATATAAGTGAATCATTTCTGTAGTACGGTCCAATAAATAAATAAATAAATATAAAATTGTTGATGACTGCTCATTTTTGTGACACACATGAATAAATACGAACAGATTTGTAATGAAGAGACCGACCTTGTCGCTTTCGATCGAGGTCAAATAATCCCAAAAAGACGTTAGCCATTAGATAAATATGTCATTGATCTGACAACCCTGTCATGATTCTGCAAATAATTGTGCAGATTATTCATGGCACCTATTCAGAAATTAGGCCTATAGTCTATCGTGGTGAAGAAACTTAGCATGCGAATGAAATACTTTCCTCACAAGTCGTTTCTTGAAAGATGCAGACATCACGAGAGCCTCGTTGTAAGAAGTACATCCGGTTTAAGTTGTAATGAGATTACTTATCAGGCAGGACGCCAAACTGAGCTAATCGGCCGTTAAGTAGGGAACAGGTTTGTCTACTTCAGTTTGCTCAAACACCACTGCCCCAAGTCATTTTCGCAAACTGCCATATGTCATTTCATTTCGTTTACAAGTGTATACCAACCACTTTCTCCGACACGTTCGTCATGTAAAGTAATACAGACCTAAAAAGCATTGGTTATACAATTTTGGCTTCTCAGATTCTTTCAAAGTTAATTAGACAAACTCAAACATTCTCTGTTTTATTTACAAAAAGTCAATAGGATAAGTTCTAGGCTATGAATTCAAATCCGGTTTTGTCTACATATCAATTATTATTAAATTATCTAACGTTTCTAATTCTACCAAATCACACCACCACTTAATCAGCCAGTCAATTCAATCAATTGGAACATTAGCATCTGAGTTATCAATATGATTAATGACATTTACTTTTAACCTTTTCATTGCACGACAAAAATATACTAAGGTAAATAACGATCTACAATGGAATAAGATAGAAGATGTGGTCCATTCAGAACTGCATGTGTGAACATCTCAATTGTCTTTTCATCACCTAAAATGAAAAAAAAAAAAAGATCTTTTGTTATTTTCCAAAACCTCACATTCGAAATATCAAAATCCATTTGATCTGTAAACCTTGGTAGTTTTCCAGTTTGTGGCAATTCCTTCGTAATTCTTCACTACTGCCACGACATGCATCAAAGCTCTCGTCGACATGTATACCGACATTTGTCAAGCTGAGTGAAATTGTAATCTGAAAATACATAAAGCACATGGGATATAAATAAACAACGTGTGCATATACACATGCCTATATAGTCCGTCCAGGGCCTACTGTATTGCATATAATAACAACGGTTACATGTATAATACATGCATATTACATTACAGGTGCATCATTTGTCAATTGAAAGCGTCAAGTTTCAGCTTGGTTAATCGTATATTAAATTGGATTTACTATATGAGAAAAATATAAGGCCCTATATGTTCTCAGTTGAGCTTATGTAATGCAGATTCTGGATTAGTCTATACTCCGCAGAAGTCATATCGGGGTGACATTATACAAGGTGCACTTTTTGTTAAAATCACATAAACAAGTCCGGGTTTATAGAGTATTAATAGCAGCCCAGCACATGTGTACCTTGCTGACATTCGCATCTAATAGAAATATTCAAGGTTAACTGATACTTGAGGAACTCACCATGCCACCCAACCTGGAGACAAAGTTTCATGGTGGCTGTCGGCTTTCGACAGTTGCCATTTAAACACGCGATTTAGCGTACGTTATATGTTTAAAATGCATCGTGAAACAGAAAATGATCGTATACAGTAAGATAAGATAGAAGTGGTGGTGTAAGGCCCTAGCTTCGGGGCTAAATAAAATAAGGTGCTATTTGTTTATAGTCAATTTTAGAACAAGTAATCATTACCTCACTGTATAAATATGTAATATTTAAAATAAGGATATGCACTTCTGTACAGAAGACACATAATAAATAGTAACTTTATACTAGTATTCGATAGATCACAAACTTATGAGGCAATTACAGCACTAAGCTAAATGAAAAGGTCATGTAAAATGACGTGAGCGTCAATTATCACACTGTCGTCGCTGCTCGTTTTTTATTCGCTATGTTGTAAACTTTTACAATATATCAGAAGACAGGCTATTGAAAACCTGCATTTGAAAATTTGATTTTTTAATATATATAATTTTCTCGGAATGAAGTTCAGTCAAATGTTTGGTTTGTAAGGAGTAATTTATGGACAATATCGATAAGGTATGTGGCCGGCTCCTTCTGTACACATTTGGGTTAAGACTTGAATAAAAGTCTCTTGAATTTCAATCATGCATGTAAAAAAAATGGTATTTTCAGATACAGTTTCCGGTCCCTCCGTGTCCGAGGGTGTTGGCGCGCGAGTGCAAGGTAATGACCTCGGTGCCTCTCACCAAAGCGATCACTATGAGTTCAAGTCCAACTCACGTTGGACTCCTCTTTGGTCGTATGTGAGAGTGTCAGCCAGCAACTTGTGGATGGTCGTGGGTTTGCCCTGGATTCTGCCCGGTTTCCTTCCACCATAATGCTGACCGCCGTCGTATAAGTGAAATATTCTTGAGTTAACACGTAAAACATCATAGTATGATAGCACGCTTCATAGTATGATAGCATGACACCCTCTTAAACGAGACTGTGTATTCTGGAGTTATCCCCCTTTCTCTGGGATTTATCAAATGAGTGTAGCACGTACAAGAATGTCGTTCAACTGTTTTGAACGGATGACAAGATCGATGAGTTGGACGATTCTGTAACAGACAAAGTGTAGCTTTACTGGTATATTAGATGTTTTAGGCACTGGACTTGTTCAGGGAGTGTATTTAGCTGGTAATATAGAAACCAGATGTGCAGTGGACAGTCAGCGGACTCTCCCTAGCCGCCAGCCTTCACTAAGAGACAAGCTTCCTTTGATGTGGTGGTCACATGGGAAGTTCACATGAGAAGTCAACTTTAATAGCCGCAATAAATTCATGTTTTGGTGAAGTTGTGTTTCTGGTTCATTTTAAGTATCAAGGAGGGTGTGGGAAAATATGTTCCTTTCACGTGGGGTATATATAGGACTTACATGGAATTTAGATTCAGTAGACAATTTGCTTGCATACTGTTAGTTTGCTTGAGGAAAATGATCAGTGGATGATTATGAGGTTGAGAGGCTGAAACTTAGTGCCACTGGGGGTTAGAGGAAGAGAAGACTGCTAACAGTTCTGGTACTTGCCATGGACATCTGGCCAGGACGCAAATACTCTTCCTGGGTATATGCCTTGGCATGTTCATTCTAAAATTACATGAATTGTAATTTATGAATGTTATAAATGGCATTTTCACGTATTTGGTTAAATGTACACTGGGACACCTCAGTTAGATTTCTTTAGAAGTTTTCTCACTTAACAGTGATCTTCTAAAGATAAAGAAAAAGGAAATCCTTTGTTGATAGTGTCATGTAGCCGAAGATGCTACTGCAGAAATCTAGTAATCTTTCAGAGATAATGTAAGATACTAGTATGATAAATCTTCACAGATTTTATCATAGAGGTAACAATGACTTAGTGTCAGTGTTGATTGTATTTAATGGTTACAGATGCTATTGGTTTAATCTAGTCATTGCAGGGTAAGGTTTATTGTGTCAACTAAACCTACAAACGTCCTGTACATGTTTTGGATGATGCATGACTGATGTTAAATTAACTGGGTTCTCTGATTGTTTAGTACTACACTGAAATTGTTCATCAAGTTGATGAACCAAGTCAATATTGTGTATGTTTTTTATACCTTGTAAGGTAATTGGTAAAGAGTGCTATATATAACTGTAGTATTTCAGAAAAGGGCAAACACATAGAGGATGCAGATGAGGCAAGATGTATTCTGGTTATCAGTACGCGTACATCCATCCATGTTGCCAAGCATGCCGGAGACCCTCACTCGTACCTTACACACTGGTACATTTACCTCGTGTACATTGTATAAGACACTACAATAACTCAGTTAACTTGACAAGTAGATGGAACCATATATTGGATGTATTCATATGAATTGCTTTGTTTAATATATTATTCCTTTTTTTTTCTTTCTTAATTGAAAAGGGTTTCTGTGAACACAAGGGTTTTACATTAAATTTCTGTGAGCATTAGGGTTCTACAAAGTTTTTAGCAGTTATGATTCGCTTTGATCTGAAGGGAATCTTCAGCAGGAAATTTCTGAAGGAATTATATGTTCCTTATGCTTCAAAGGTGTAACAGACAGAGTTATACATACTGTATATCTGTATATAAAAAGGGGAATGTAAATAAACTAGTATAGCTACTCCCTCAATTCTGAATGTTTGTGTCCATTAGTTATAATACATTTGTTATATAGATCCGGAAGTGCGGCTTGTTTCCTGATTCGACTACAGGTCGTTATACGCCGCCCGGCTTGTCTAGAATTTCAAACATTCCTGTAAACTATGTTGCATTCCTTAACCATACAGTATGTCAAAGAAGACGACAAAGCTACCAATGGCCAATCACGATGCAAAACTTCAATCATCTGTCATTTTCCTGACAGGCGGATATGTGTACAAAATCCCAGACGTCAGGTCAACAGAGTTGTAATGCACACTGTCACCTTCCAGAATGTTCCATTCCACTGGATGGAGCGTTGACGTTTTGTTACAATCAGCGATTGGTTACTCTCCAGGGCTTTGCGGAAGTACAGTAGGAAAACATTAAAAGTCTGCAAGGCCACAAATTGTTTTCTGAGTCATAGGAGGCCGAGATGACATGAAAGTAGCCAGCGAGAGTGACACAACCCACTCTGGACAGTTACCAGCAGGTAATACATCCATTAGAAGTCATTTACAACACGGAATCAAGATGAGACCAGCGAAGGTACTGGCAGAGGTGAGACTGAAATGACACTGATAATGTCCATTACCTCAGTATATTACTATATCGATTGCATCGTTTATAAGTTAAAAGTGAAAAGGACTAGTTGCAACCCGCCAGGAGAGCTCCGCTATCCCTTCAGGCCTCGTGTAAAGAGTCTGGCCAGTGTTGGAAATCATGTACCGGTATACACTTGTAAGGTTCCGAAACACAGAGTCGTTTGTAAGGATACATGTTCACATTAGTGCTATGAATCTGACAATTGGATTCGAATAAGCGACAAATTTCTGTATGGCTTCATAGTTAGCCAGTCAAGCCAAGAAATAGTCCTAAAAATTGGTTTGATGTCATCTGTCCGTTACAAGCAAACTACCTAGATCTTCACACCCAGGATGATCGCACGGTTGGATGTCAAGTTTCTAGGCCAGCATTTGAGGTAGAAAATGACGTAATTCAAAATGGTCGCCGTATGGTGATACAATGCTATGTATATTTGATTGGCACGTGCAAACCGAGAGTTAGAACTTATCAGTTGTATTTCAAAATGGCTGCCATAGGCTTTCATGTAGCATAATGTACATCTAGCCTAAACTAGCAGCTCTGTCATTGTAAAAACTTGTAATAATTTGTGTCTTTAATCCTGTAACATTGGCGAGCATTTCAGTGCAGTCAATACGCTTGACACATTCCCCGACTCACATTGGAAAGTTACCTTTAAGAAAGCTGTTTGGCCTGGGATTTACGATGGTAATTGAACCTTATCATTTTCGTAGATTTATTGGTGACAAAAGATCAATACGCCAAAAAAAAGAAACCAAAAACATGGCTACCTTGGATGCAAGAATCACTTCCAGAATAATAAAATAAATAACAACTGTAGCTGTTTGACATTTAATACTTAGTAACTGTCGAAGTGAACCATCGTACAAGAACCATCGAACTCACACTCACATGGAGGGATGGATACACATCTGCCTAGGCCTGAGGCTTTTTCATAAAGGAATCTGGCACTTTGTTTTAGAACTACGTTCTCAAATCCACATACGTTCCTGGCGGTGGTGGAAGGTTACTCCAGCCCTCCAGTTTCTCAACATCCACCGAGCAATAACTGTAGTAGCTCTGCATTGCTTTGCGGCCATGGAAATTTGCTCCTGTTAGTGTGACGTAAGAGCATGTTCTATGGTTGAAAGGTTTTCCTTTTTCTTTTTAAAGTTCAAATTTAGTCTTCTTCACACCGCATTTGGTAATCGGAGCCTAGGACAAGCGCTAAACAATTCCTTCGACTTCTGCCACTGATCTATTGTGAACAGGGACATCATCCAAAGTTCCACACATTATCCAAACAAGGCTTTGTTCGAAAATATACATCATAAGGAGGTAGATAACATGTGTCTCTGCAACTGACTAAGATTCTCTTATCCGCACTTGAGTCTTGTAGTCCTTGAAGAATATTCCTCAAGGACTACAAGAATCAAGTGAAGAAACTACGTTTCTTCATAAGTTTCTTCAAAAATCAAGTGAAACTACGTTTCTTTATAATCTCAGCTCGTCCTGTTGATGAGGCCTTCTTCATAGAAGCAAAATCTCCTGCGAGCAAGCGTTGAGAATTTCACCATAAAGGCACATCTGACAGGAATGAATGATTTATTTGATTATTTGATGGTGTTTTATGCTTGACTACGGCAGCCAGCAATTCTGGTCGGGGGAAACCGGACAGAGCACGGTGGAAAAGCCTTGACCATCTACAGATTGCCGGCGGACATTCCCACGTACGGCCGGAGAGGAAGCCAGTATGACCTGGACTTGAGCCCACAGAGACCGCATTGGTAGGAATGGAAGAGGATCAACTTTAAATCACATCTGCCCAGGTGGCATCACAACCTATGTTAACAAAAATGGCTCAAGTGAATGTGTGTGCATTTATCCCCAAAGTATTTACAACACATCGGTTTTCCTAAACTCTAAATAAGAGCTATTCCTTCAGCCCTTACATGTACGTGTACAACCATACTCTGGATGTAAGGTAGACCCGATTTTGCTTCAAGAATAGTTTCCTGGATGTCGTCCGTGGTGACGTCTGCCTCTGGCTACCATGTCTGCACATACAAACACCAAAGGGCATGAACAGTTTTATCCCTTCGAACTAACAATCATCATGGAAGCATTTGGTTCGACAAACGCCTCTCCCCAAATGTGTCACGCGCTGAACCATAATGCTTGATATGTTCGTAGACTTCCCATCGTAATAATATCTCACGAAGTACTTTCAGATGCAGCTTCCAATTCTCCTCTGTGAGTGTCACGAGAATATCTGCGAGTTCCATGTATGCCCACAAGTTATAGTAATTTAGACCATCTTTGAACAGGGCATCTGTCTGTGACGACCGTTTTTGAATGTGAGGCGTTTCCAGGGCTTCTAGGAGATATCGTGAAAAGACACTTATGTCTTCGATGAAGCCAGGGACCTTTGGTAAAAGATGTAATAGTTCTTCTACGATCTCACTCACGTCCGAGGAACTTTTTCCATTCGCCCGTTTGCGGAACGCTGTCCACGTAATGCTACAGGAAATTCTGCTGATGACTTATTACAGCTCAGTAGTAGAATTTTGTGGTAAGATTCTAACTTAAATGCCGATTTCTTTGACACCACTGGCCGATTGCCATGCCAAGTTAAATCTAATATACAAGCCATCATCATTATTTCTATTGGTGTATATCAGAAAATACCATATCAGTCCTTTAGTTCTGGAGTACAAAGGTTGGTCTCCTAGATCCAGTATTGACCAAATACCTCTGGCTACGGCGCTTTGGCATTTCACAAGAAAGACTTAGGGCTGTTATCACTGTATTGTTGCCATCAGCAGCAGCAGGAAGGATTGGCAACATATCCAAGGTGGTAAAGAAGATCTATCTGTTTAAAATCATGACGTGTTTGATCTTAAATTTCATCCCATTTTTCAATATCAATAATTCCATTGATAACTTTTTGGGACAGTTGACTCCAGCCGAAGCAGTTTTGGAATGCATGATGGGTCAGGGGTTGTATCTGTGTTTCCCTGAGACAGCGGAATCGTCTCGGAGAATTTCAAAGCGTGTGTACTGGTGATCCAAGCCATCGAAAGGCACATGCACTGTCACGTGAAAGGTATTCTCCTGCAGCACATCTACTTAGTCAGATGGGGCCAAAACAACTGGACTTCATCTAGGTTCATAGGGTCCAGTTGAACCAAGGCCACATTCCTCCTATTTTGGAGAATGTTCTTGCCAACAATTGTGTAAATTTATGTTTTCTGTTCTGTCTAAAATTTCTTTTTATTGCATATCATACCATCGTTTTCAGTATTGTCACAAAAACACATTTTATATATTCAGTGGAGAGATGGATAGGAGAATAAACATTGTCAAAAAGAGGATTAAATGGTACTTTTGATCGCCATTTCTGGGGGGGTTTGTTTGTTTTTGTTCTTTTCGATTTTTAGTGCTTTTATGGTCAATGTAAGACTGACATCCACCTTGGTGATGTTATATATGTCTCGGAGAACACCTCTGCCTAGTTAGTTTGTTTCTAACAGACAGATGCCATCAAACGACAAAATAGCCCGTGTTGGCTGGCTGACTATCATAGCTAAGCCAGAGCTGTGAGGACTAGATATCTTTCCAGTGAAACTTTCGCTGGAGCCAGTAATTTCGCTGGTCTTAAGCGTTTCGCTGATCTTAGGTTTTGTAAAATTTTATTACAATTATATATCCTTGGACGATGATTTTAATGTATGGCTTTGAAGCCTGGGCCGCATTGGCGCAGAGTATATACACATGCACTGTACACTGTGCTGTGCCAGCGGAGCATCTCCCCACACCCAATTTCTCAGCCCACCAAACCACCGACCACCACCTACCACCCATGTGTCTTCATGAACAACGACCGAGGCCGAGCGAGCTAACTGGTGCATCCTGTCCATAATATACACTGGTGCACGTTCAAATCTAATACTTTTGCGGCTGTGCTGTAGCTGTGAAAAAAGGACGCAAAAAGACATGCAGATTCAAAATACCTTTACGTTTTTCATGATTTTTGAAACACTTTTTTGCGGTAAATAAAATAAAAAGTTAGCTGCAAGTCTTTTCCGTAGCCTACTTATCTATTTATTTATTTGATTGGATTTTTACGCCATACTCAAAAATATTTCACCTATACCCCGGCTTTGTTCGTATTGATCAAACTGCATCAACACCATTCATAAAAATGCTTCTGTTCCATGTTTTTCCCAATCCTTTAAATGCTACACCCGTCGGATAGCTAGAGAAAAAAGCTATACCGACTTCTAAAAGATGTCAAATGATTGGCTGAAAGGCGAATATCCCCTGGCGAAATTACAAGTGACGTTATGCCACTGCCATCCGACAGGGCATTCTTCATATTACAGGCCGCCTCGGTGGCGTAGTGGTTAGAGCCTGATGTTCAAGGTCGGGAGATCCGGGATCCGGGTCCGGTCAAACCAAAGACTTAAAAAAAAAAACTAAGAGGTTAACGCAAGGGAATAGGGCTGGTCAGCTCGGTGTCAGTATAATGTGAGTGGGTGGGGCTGTCATGAGAGGTGTTTTCAGCATATTCCCGTGGCGGCAGTACTTTGGCAGCATGGACTCGCCCGGCCACAAGAAGACACTATATATGCATATATTCTAAGAGCTCCTGGTTGAGTACAACTGACGTAAAAACCCAAGCATACATACACGTACCGGGGGCTTCGGTGGCCGAGGAGATTAACGACCCAAGTGCCTCTCATAAAAGAGGTGGCTGTGATCTTACATGCTTCAGGAGGTTATATTCCAATCCGTGGTCAGGTCAGTGAGGAGAAGCCTAGTTGTGGGCTCCACCAATATTTTGGATCAAGTCCTTGGGTTACTTGAATTCCCTGCCTTTATACACTTTAGCAAGTACTCTCTACATCAAAATGCTATTACACTATATGCATCATTAGAATGATTTAATTTCACATATGTCCATATTATAATAATGAAAACAGTTTCCTACTTTATATCTGTGTGGCCTAAAACATGTGTAGATCTTCAGATAAAAATTCATTTATTGAAGGGCTATAGTGAAAACAAACATGGCCGCTTCATGTAGCATGCAGATATGACATGGCACCTTCTACCAGTTTATAGTGAGAAATACACAGAGACTGCGTCCGACAGCTAGCTAAACAGGACAGGTAACAAGTTATCCTTACTTGATATTTCAAATTCAGCTGTGTAATTACCATCGCAAAATAATAATTAATCTACATAGCAATCATTCACTACAACAACAACAACCACATCATATTTCATTGCTTCATGTGTTGGATATTTTCCACATCCACTGTTTGCTATTGAATCCCAGAAATATCAGCACGTCTACTACATATACTAAGCATTATATGGACAAGAAGATAGTTATATCAGAGAAGGAAATATATTTTTCTCAGTATATAGGTGCAAAGATACGTAAATTTATTCTGTATATAGATAAATAGATGATTGTTGTATATTTATTACATCACTTTTGAAGATATACTTTCGGATTCAATGGTATATAAATTATCAGTACTTTCAACTCTAAACATACAGACGTTTTTCACAGTGCACCCCTCCTCCCCCCTCCAAACCAGCATTCGCTCTACACTCGCATCTCACCCTTTCCCTTACACACAAAACCACCGCTCTCCTTCACGGAAAACTATAGTGCGAAGGCTGTAGCCCACCGAAAAGGATGCTATATGAAGGCTTGGCGGGTCCCAATTGGAGAGAGGACACCTGGCGTGGAGCAGAAACATTAGCAGCATTTGGAAGCTGTGGTGAATAATTATACCTTAAAAGGGGGTGCAAGTTATAGCTTTATTCAAAAAAGGTTTGTTTTTTTTTAACGGTATGCCCTTGCTTTCTTTCTATAATGCTTAGACAAAGATGCGTGTCTAAGCAGCTAAATCACCTGCCCAATTTCATAAGCTTTCGCTCTTTAGTTTTCCGTCTACCACGATACTTAAGCAGGGGAGCTGCAGTCCTGTATCTGCTCTTCCGTCAGTATTCTGCGACAGTTGTCAGTCACATGCAAGCAAATTGAATCTGACGTACATTGATGGTAGTGCATCAGAGTGTGGCGCAGAATCTGCCTTGAAAACTGTGTTTTATCCGTTGATGGAGCGTCGGTAATGTGAATATATTTAAGCAGGATAAGAATGTGTCACATGTAGATCATGTCATCCCTCGCCTTAGGCAGTCCACGAGGAAATGGCTGTGTGCTTACTCACCGCAACGTAACTCATTTGCCGAGTCTTCCAATGTGGGTAAATGAAGACTGCACGGCTTCACTATCTGGAAATAAAGAAAAGAATATACCTTTGTCCGCGTCTGAATAAAATGAATTATTTCGTCTGTGACATGTTTAAGACACACGGAAGTGTCGTGTATTCAGATGCACGGAGATTTACTGTAGACGCATATATGTACTAGTCACTTCATCCATGAAAGATTGTTAAGTTGAACTGGAGCTGCTGTTATGTTACAGAGCAATTAAATGAAAGTGACAAACAATATGTAAGTAGTGTGAGAGGCGATCGGTGGATCCACCCGCAAGTTTTACTCTGAGGAGAAGGTAAGGATGTAACCAGTCTAAAGGGCGTATAATGCCTGAACGCGAAAAGTGCAATATGATACAACGGGCACAGATCTTATGCACGTCAATGTTATTTGTTTCAGTCTTCGTGCCTGTGTTCCAAAAGATGATGCATGTAGTAGAGTTGATTACTGACAGGCATTTGTTTCAGGCTCTTATTTAAAATATTTTTCAATGTTTGCCTCTTCCATTTCTCTTTGGCGACCATATACGAGACACTGTACACAATATTATTTTGAAGTTGTTTGTCTTGCTCCGAATGTTTTATTTATTTTGATTTCTGATATAATTTTAAGACAATTTCCTTATTCTAGAGTGCTGTGTATGTTTTCTCAGCGCAAATGTTTTTCTGTCATGTGCATGTCGCTTTTATTTTCGCCAGACTTATGATGGCTAATGAAAAATCTCCATTGAAGTCATGCTGCTTGATGGAGACATTTTGAATTCCACGATGCTTGATTCGTGGAACGGTAGTGAAGCCTCAGGAGTACTTACAACCATGATTCCGTTTTCCTTGGGTAACCAAGGTCTGATCAGCCAGTCAACAAAGCAAATAGTGGACTTCGTTCTTGTGACGGTATTCCTTCCCATGATCCTCCTGCCCGGTCTTCTCGGAAATGGCGCCGTTTTGAGAACTTTGTGGAATCAGAGACCTTGGGACTCGCTCACTGTCTATCTGCTGAGCCTGAGCGTGAGTGACAACGTAGTTGTCCTCGTATATGTGGCACTATGGGCTATAAATATTGTGACTTTGTATGATCCGGTGTTGAGCACTAAGATCAAGGCATCCATCACAGTCCCGCTGGATCTATTTCTGAAGACGGCTGCCACGCGTACCACCGGCGTCCTAACATCACTGCTGACTGTGGAGAGAATGCTGGCAGTCACCCGTCCTCTGACCGTGAGGTCCTTCCTTCTCAGCAGACACCCCTGGAAGATAGTCATCGGGGTATACCTTTTTTGCTATTTGTACATGGTGCCGAACTGGTTCCGTTATGACGTCACGGCGGTGGTGTCGGCCTCTGCGAATGTGTCTTATGTGTCCTACAATCTTACAGAGTTTGCCAGGACGACCCACTTCTTCAGGTACTATGGGCTTCTGGCACACATCCTCATGTCCATCGTTCCAATGGCAATCGTGCTTTGCGGCAACCTCACGATCATCATTACCATGAAATTGCGAAAAAATTTTAAAGAATCCAACACGTGTAAGGATTGGAAATCAAAAGAACACAAAGTGACCACTTTACTGCTGTGCATCTCTTTCATTTTCTTTATGTGCACATTGCCAGGAACGTGTAGTTTGATCGTCACCAAATACCACAAGGACTTCAGGCTGATGGGGAGAGAACGCCATCTTTATTATGTTCTGTTAACGATCTCTAACATCTTGATTGCTTTTAACTCATGTGTTAATTTCATAGTGTATATGATATGTAGTTCTCGTTTTCGAAAGAATTTTACTGAAACCTGGCGTTGTTATAAAATACCCAATTGTATTGAGGAGGCGGCGGAAGCAGGGATAGTGTCAGAGCCAAACCATTTATCAAAACTGTAGATAAACTTAAAATTAATAGCTTATATTTGGCATGACATGACAAGAAAGTTGTGTGAAATACAACTTCCGGTTTATTCAAGTTCGATTGTAGAAACTGATATTCTAATAGTTGTCAAACAAAACATTCAACTTGTGTTTCGTGGTCGCTAATACGAACAAGAAGCCATTGGAAGCCCAATTATTCATTGTTTAAATCCGTTAAACCTTCTCGAATATAAGACGCTTTGTCATTTCGCGCATGCTAATTAAGCCTCTGTTTTAACCATAGGCCTAAGAAGTAAAACTCTTCTAAATGAAAGGTACTTCTACATTTGTTGAAAAAAACCCATCATCCATTAATGAAACAATATGTTACATGGATATCCCTATATTATGAAAACAATTACTGTTTGAACACATTAACTAGTTTAGCATACATTGTGAGATTTATATAGTTACATTTGTGTTTGGGTAAAGCTCTCTTCCTGGTTCATCCATCCTGGTTAATGTAAATGGCACCGGTGTGTAAGCTACCGTATTTTATTGTGTTACATCGATTGTTTTCCTTGTTCTTTTATTTCCTCGTTTCAAACTTTGATATGAGTGGAGTTATTACATACATTCGAGTCGGGCGAGGGGGGGCGGGGGGTTGTAGAGGCGGAGTTGCTGTCTCATAAATCTGTTGTTATATGTTACATGTTCTGTGTTGTGGCATTTCCTGCAAACGTTTGTTTTCATCTCTTCATGTCACAACAAGGATGCTTTGTTTTAATTTTCAATCATTGCTTTTAAACCTCCTAAATACCCTTCCCCAAGCGTTGAACTAAAGAAATGAAGGTGTGTCTTCCACGATGATCGCATAGAACGGTTTTCAAAACCAAGACTTATAAAGCTTCCTTGCATGTATTAAATTCATAAAGGTAGTTATTTGGAGATACACAGATATTCTGTGGAAGCCTGAAGGACAAATAGCTGTAATCATAATAGCTGGCGTGGGATGTTCCTTGACTTTTTGTAAGATACATATATGTAGAACCTACTACATGTATAAAGGATACACACTCGATGTTTTGTTCAAAACTGTAAACAAATTCGCTTCAAATTGTCTGGCAATGCTTCTGAAATATTTCAGTCTAAAGTTTGCCAGAGTTTCTTTGTTCCAAAAATATTCCATATAAGGGCTCGTCATAGGAGACATAAACATTGTATCAAAGTGCACGCAGGCTATTTTCCGTTTGAGTCGAGACATGCATTATAAATCAAGACTGGCACCTGCCTATTTGAATTGTGGTTTTAGAAATATGGCGTGCAGACTTTCGTTACTTGACGGGATGTTAAAATACATCAAGGCCGATCGCATGAGGATAAATCAGCATGTAGTCCGGTTCGTCATGGAGAATGTATACTGTTGTCTTACTCCCAGTGGGATAATCTGCCGGCCCAGATGTGAAGCCAGCGGTGTCCACGTAATCATATCGTTGTTGGCATGATCGAAGCAAATGGCTACCTATATCAACCCCATTTTAATCTGGTTTCCAATTTTTTGTTGAGGGTTGCTGACCTTGAGAAAAAGTCCCTGATCGTTTGTCCTCGATATTAGCACATTATTACCATGTCTTTCCTGGTTAGGAAATATTAGCACATTTTAACCATGTTTGTGGTACTGATCGAGGACGAGTTTGTACATTCACATTATGCGGACATCCGTTGAGTAGCACACACACAAGCACCTCAGTATGACAAATTTGATAATTCTCTCAGATGGATACTAATGGCTATTCTTACAGTTCCAGGTCCCCCAAAATTGCCTGGACTAGAAAACCAGAGCCAATTCGTCACATTCATGATTTCCCCGGCATGTTTTAAAGATAACCTTAATATTCTCTCCCGTATGTGGAAAGGTCTGCACTGTTTCCTCCCACCATAATGTAGGCCGCCTTCGCGTATAAGTGAAATAATCTTGAGTACAACGTAATACAAAAATAAAATAAATGCATATATAATGAAATATTCACCACAAATGCAAAATGATCCTGTAGGTAATCAGGAAACTTCAAGCAGAGACCGTGGAATTGATTTATTTATATTTTCAACGAAACAATATACATGCAATATAGATATGCAAAACATTTAGTTCATGCTGTCTTTATTGTGCGTTGGCATATAGGTCATCTGTACCTGTAATGGTGGGTGCTAAATCCTTAGGACATGAATTCAGATCTCTTCACATCGTCAGTAAAGTACGGCATGATTTACACAATGGACAATGGCGATTATTCACATGGCAATCTGTGTTACTGCGCAGGTAAGAGACTGATGGAAAAGGCACGAAATGTACACAACACACGACATTTACACTATCATCAACTCTCATTTATATGGCACAGTAATGTTTTTGTACATGGTCTCAAATTTAAGAAAGCCAACATGGCGCTGATGAAGACTCTGATTTCGATCATATTCACTCACGTTACAAGACACAGTATGTACACTGACAATGCCTGAATAATTTTCGGAACAAATGTAGGAGCCACAATTTTGTTTTTTTCAAAAACACATTACCTTCACACAGTATGTAAACATCTATTATCATTTCCAATTCCTTCAAATTGACATCGGTTTAATCAACTCTTCTGTCCTTCAGGAGGTCATTGCGTGAGATGGAATTCACTCTCTGAGATTTCTCGCCATGCAGTTTAGCTCTTTGCTGTTCCAAAAGCTCACCGGCCGACGACAACTTTTCCATTTTACCGCGCTCTGTGAAGTCCAGCGAGCGGCGGTAAAGAGTTCTGTCAGAATTAAGCAACATTTTGATATGTCCGTTCTTATCTCCAAAACTGCCCACACTAGAAACACTGTTGCGCGTCTTCCCGGCATAACCGCTCAACATAGTTATCCTGGTCTCAGGAATGCTCATCATACTTGTAGTTGAAGATTGGTGTCGTTTTCTAAACAGTTGTATGTACTGACGCCCGTGCATGTCTTTCGCCTTCCCTCTCATAGTTTTGGGGTAGCAAAATATTTCCTTGTACGTTTGCCAGAACTTCTGACTGAGCGCCATATAGATGACAAAATTGATGGAAGAGTTCACAGTTTCCAAAAAGAAGGCCACGTAAGAGACGCAGTGGTACAAATTTCTGGCCCTGCCAAATCTGGAGTACTCTGTCCAGATCTGGGAAATGAAGCTGCTGACTGCTCCTGGCAGGATGCACACGACAAACACACAGGACACGAACAGAAGCATAACCGTAATGCGGTTCTGCTCGAAGCTACCATTTTGTGGACATGTTTGACTTAACGTACGCCTAACGCTCCAGGTCTTGCGAATAGCTACAGCAATCATAAAATTCAAACCCAGGATGAGCAGCAAGGGTAAAATCCTGAACACAACATTTAAGATGTTACCGTAGAATGTGTAAAACATTTCATTTTGCCCAAAGTCGGTTTTGTTTAGTATAAGCATGGTTCTGTTCGTACCTGGTGCCTTCACAGATACCACGTGGTATTTTCGGGCAAGCGGAATAAACACTAAAATAGTGATGATATAAATGGAAGCTATTCCAATGTGAGCATGCCTCTTAATGCACAGTTGTCTGGCTTTGATGGGACGATATATGGCAATAAATCGCTCAATACTCAGCATTGTCGTTAGAAGGGACGTAATTCTGGCTGTCACCACGCTGCCATAAGCTCCGAAGAAAGGATAGACTGTGATTCGGAGAGCGCGGCCTCTCAGAGGATCATAGCTTGAAATGATGGTGATTCCGGCAAACAGTAAGCTGTGCAGGAGAACGAGAATATCGGAGACAGCCAGTGCAGCGAGACAAGAGTTTGTGGAGTTTCTCATCTTATGGTGCACCAGCACAATCAAACTTAAAAAGTTTCCAAAACAGCCAAATATGGAGAAGGCGGGTATGAGGACATTGGCAAAGGCGGATGTTACTCTGTTCAGACTGTCCTCAGACACGTACAAATAAGGCGGCTCGGGTAGGTCGTCCTCTGTCAAGTTTGTCATTTCGGTGATCTCTAGTGACAGTATCAGTGATGAGTCATCGTAAATTCTGGAACGCTGAAAGCAAGAAAACACATGAAAGTGACCAATATTCACAATTCTATGTGTGTAATTACAAAGTAATGTATACCGTAAACTACCTGTGATAGCTTCAGCAGCGTGCATAAAATCGGTCTTTTCTTTTCTATTCAAAGATGACAAAGGTGTGCACACGCCGTACATTACCACCGCCCTACCACTGAACATACTCTTAGATTGTACCTATCAAAGGTAAACAATCATGCCTGGGGCCCGAACATCCAATAGTAAGCTCACACTGTCACCTAGCAACAATCATTCGTCATGCCATCAAAAACAGTTATGAGGTTGGACACGTTTCTGCTGCTGCAAGGTTTAGAAACTCTAAACCGCCGAAGTTAGCCTAATGTCATCAGGTCGCTGAGCTCCACAAATACCAAACCATTCGTTCTGACGGTAGCTTGAAGATTTCCACAGCTCTGGGAATACGTCGTTCTTCATTCTGTCAACAAGCGTCGCCCATCACTGCCTCATCACAATTTGCCCATGTTTCAGGACGTAAACTACAGACGTATCAGTGTCAGTTGCTAGCAAACATTCTGAGAGAAACACCCATTCCATTGCTGTCCGCTACAGAATCTCTGATTCGAATATCTCATAATGACGACGAGTGATGAAAAACGGATAAACTATTCGATTGTGCCACAGCCGAATGATGAAGTGAACAAAGGTACAGGGCACTTCCGCTACAGACCTAAGACCTTTCAGCCGATCATAAAAGCAGATCATCATAAGAGCCCGACAAACGTGATCCGTCCTTTAGTACATCACAAAACTGTTAAACTGTAGTCGCTGTTGTCGTACTGCGGATAGAATTTCAGCGTAGAAACCAAATGGAAAAGCAAATGAAGACAAGATAATTTAAAACTGCACTACAGGATACACACAGTCTCTATGCTACGTGTATTACATCTGGCTGACTCTTCTAGCACCTCCGTTATAAAGCCGATCCCTGGTTTACAAAACTTTTACCTTGAGACAACACACCCTTTGTGTACAAACACCATGCATTCCTACCAACAAGAGTGCGAACGCTGTTAACTCATATAGAGTCGCTATTCGGGGCAAAAATCGTCTTTAGGACGTTCTCAGTACACTCAGGAGTAAAAAATCTTGATTTTTATCACAAGTTTCTCTGGTTGCTCTCTCCTATTCCAACACGCAACCTCTATCTCGGTGAAAACTTCAAAGCCTTTTTATTCTGTGTCGCCGTACATGTGTGTTTTTTTTAGAGAGTGAGAATTTGAACATAGTAATAAATGGAACAAAGAAATAAATGCTCAACTTTGCTGAGAAAAATATGTATCGGAGGGGTTCCCTAACCAAACACTTATGTAACGATAGTATCGATTCCAACTACACTAGCGCAGCGTAATGACCCAGAAGCCTCCCACCAATGCCGTGAGTTCAAGTCCAGCTCATGCTGGCTTCTTCTCGGGCCGTACGTGCGACGGTCCTCCACCAACCTATGGATGGTCGTGGGTTTCCTCCCAGCTCTACCCTTTTTCCTCCCACCATCGTATAAGTGAAATATTTTCACTATTCTACAGCTGGACAGCTCTCCCAATTAAATAACCACGATCAGTGTCCATTACACTTAACGATAGCTTACAGTTAAGGCTGACAGTCTTAACTATCACATAACCACCATCAGATCCCATTACACTTTGCGTTGTCTTGCAGGCCAGCAGTCTCATCCCTCACATAACCACCTTCATTGTCCAATACATTTTGCGATAGCTCACAGGAAGGCAGTCTTCCCCCTTACATAGGCACCCTCAATGTCCATTACACTTTGCGTTAGCAGTTCCTGCTGTCTTTTCCCTCACATAATCACCATCGGATCCTATTACACTTTGCGTTACCATACAGGTCGGCAGACTTCACCATTACATAGCCACCCTCAATATCCATCACTTTGCGTTAGCTTACAGGCCGGCTGTTTTCTCCCTCACATAACCGTCATGAGTTCCAATTACACTTCGCGTTAGCTTACAGGCTGGCAGCCCTCCCCCCTTACATCATCATTCTCAGTGTCCATTACACTTTGCCTTAGGTTACAGGCCGGCAGTCTTTCTCCTTACATGACCATCCTCAGTGTTCATTACACTTTGCGTCAGTCTAGGGGCTGACGGTGTTCCATCATAAATAACCACCATCACTGCCCGTTACACTTTGCGTTCGTTTAAAAGCCGGCAGTCTTCACCCTTACATAACCACTCTCAGTGCCCATTACACTTCACGTTACCTTACAGCCGGAGAGCCTTCCCCATTACATGAGCACAATCAGTTTTCATTACACCTTGTGTTAACTCACAGGCCAGCAGTCTTCCCCTTTACATGAACATGAGTTTCTGTTCGTATTGCCTTTCCCCTTACATAATGACCATCAGATCCTATTATACTTTGCGTTACCCTACAGGCCGGCAGTTTTTCCGCTCACATAACCACCTCCAGATACTATTACACTTTGCGTTAGCTTACATGCCAGTAGTCTTCACCCTTACATAGCCAACATCAGATATCATTATACTTTTGCGTTAGCTTTCAGGCCGTCAGTCTTCCACATTACATGGACACCACGTGTATCCATCACGCTTTGTGTTACCTTGCAGGTCTACAGTCTTTCCCCTCACATAGCCACCATTAGCTCCCATTACACTTCGCCTTCGCCTCCCGGCAGTCTTCCCCCTTACATAACCACGCAAAGTATCCCTTATACTTTGCTTTAGCTTACAGAACGGCAATCTTCCTACGTACAAGCATACAAGTTTACATATTACCCCTTTAAATGGTGCCTTCGCTTCCAAACACACCTGTTAACGAACACAGGTGGGCAGTCTTCCTGATTATAGCCGCCGTCTCTCCCGAAGCTAATACATAAACTGACAGGCTTGCCCACAATACCAACAATCAATTCCCACGACGTCCGAAGTTTGCACGAGGGCTTCCAGACAGACCGAGCTGTTACATTATAATCACAGTCCATTCTTTTTTATATACCCGTGACGGACAGATTAACCGTTATTATGCAATCACCACTGAGTCCCATTACACCTTACCTTTACACATAGAGGTACACACTTTCCCATTGGAACTTCATAAAATTCCACACACATCACTGATTTCCATAAATTTCGTACAGAACAGTTATATCTTAAACTTAAAAAGTAAATTTTTGTCAGTTTTCTGGTACAGGTATAATGAATGGACAGCTGTTGAACCAAGTCAAATAGAAGGAGGCTCTACTTCGAATTCTTTTATTGGTGAAGGTATAAAAGGCGCCACTGTACCGTGTGACCAAAATATTTAGCGAATCAAATGTTTCTGATTACTGTAGCGTGGGCGCCTGATAAAAGTTTCACAAAAAGTTAGGTAGATTAGAAGAACGTTGGAGAAAATTGCGGAGCTGAACGTTTGTGAACTTTAGAAGTTCCAGGCATGCCATTTATACCTCCGGTACACGGTGAGACATGTCATCGGTGAATTCATGTTAACAAAAGTTACCTAACATTTTGACAAATCACAGAACATTATCCACATTAGTGAGTAAAGGAGTTCGAAACGCCCCTGTTCAACCTGTGCATCAAAACAAGAGAACGATTTAATACTTTGTCCTAACTTTCCAGTTTCATTAAGGTGACAGTAAAAGCTATCCAGAAAGGCTAATCAGTGGAGATTTCACTTCAGTTTGACCCATTGTCCGTTGAGCCATCTGGGGACATGAGCTTACCAGCCATCTTGTCATCACCAAGCTTAATTACATGCGCAAATCCCGGCCTCAGGAATTGATACTGCGAGCGTCGGATTTTGCCATTAGCGTTGTTCCTTGTACTTGCTCTCTCCTACATGCCATTGTTTACAAGTCTAATTAACATTCTGTTAAACACTTATCCTGCATCAGGATGTTCTTCTGGGATTAAGACTGTGGCAATTAAACATGAAACAACATTCGCAAACAGTAGGTCTATGTGTGGCTTCCTATAACAGTGATTTTACATTTTCCCCTGTGCTTTTCATTTCCACTGACTTTTTTTCCACGACCTGCGAAAAGATCTTATCCATTTTCTATTTTATGAGCCTCCCCGGAAAAGAAGAGTCTGGAGCGAATATTTATTTGCGCAACACGGGCAAATATCATTTGCCTGCGCAATTAGTCCGTCTTCTTCTCAGTTGAAACAATCAGAAAGTGTATTTGAACATGCCACACTGAGCAAAAAGCTTTTTCATTCACTTAGTTTATTTTTTTCTACCTTTCTCTCTCTTTGTCCTGCTTGTCGCCTCTTTCTGGTAACGATGCCATACGACATGAAGTGACTGGCCCAGATACAATCATTATTAGGACGGGCTGTTAAGTTATTTCCCCGAACCTTAATAACATTTAACAGGAAAACATAGTATTTATGGGGATATTACAGCGGTGCCTCGACGACTGCATGTCTGATGTGGTCTCCTAAAATCGAATACGGCCACTTAAGGGACAGTCTGGACTCTTCTGTTAACAGTCTAACGGGTTTCGTGCTTTGCAGATCGCCTGAGGAATCCGGTTACAGTCCATGACTATACGAGAAGGCCTCACATTCGGATTTTTACGTATACTTGGCATGGTTAACTGACATAAACATATTCTCAAAATAGTTCTCTAAAAGCACACTTCAGAGCAACGGAGAAACAGGGAAGCTGAAAACTATAGACAGCATAAGTTAGGTAACACATACTTCAGAGGGTAAAGTGAAGATGGCACATGGTCCTTAAGTACCTATGATAATATCCCCCGGACATCAACATTACCCCAAAACAGGTCAAGGAGAGAGATGCGGTGAAAATTAATGTGGACTTTACCTCAGAAAGAAAAGGCCATCGGTTAACATATGTATACTTGTAATGTTTCAGTTCGCGAAAGGCAACTACAACATGTATTTCTAAGACAATAGATTTGACATTGACCACAGGTAGTTAGTAGTTAGAATGGCAATAAAGTGTACCTACCATGCTATAGTCTCTTTGGATGTCCTGGAAAATGTCGAATTAAAACAGAGGAAAACTTGCGCTGCTTCTCTAGGATCCAACAAAACACTCTCTCATCAATGTGTGTTTTTTCAAGTTGATTTCTGTATCATATAGACTCGTCTTAGGCTTTCAGCCGTGCACATACTCTATTCACGTAGACCGAACGCATATTGTCCAAAGCCTTTGGGCGAAAGTGTTTGCTAACAGTTGAAATTTTGTTAATTTATGAAATACATTGCGTCAAGGGGAGTACTGATGTGGAACTTTCCACGTTAAGTAAGACCTGGCGCCGTCTGGACAATACAGGAAACTCCGGCCCTACGCTGATGTGTCTGAAGTGACTTCATGTTTCTGTAAATAGGAACCATTCATTGGGGAACGAGTGAAGACATAAGATCCGCCCTACCCACTCACTGTGACACACACAAACTAAACGATCCGATGAGCTCAGGATTAGCTGCTAACAGCTTCACGTCCCCAGTGACCTTGTCGGCGTTAGCACTGGTGAGGGATTTAAGCACATTTCTCTTGTGTACATTCCATGTCACTTGCTACCCCTACTCTATAATTAAATTTGTGGCGTGCACAAGCATCCTATACTAGAGGATACGAGGGTGATCATAATAAGTAATAGTATATATGTTCGGACTACAGTTGTGAATATTATTACGTACATTTTCATATAGGACAAATACAGCTTACTGATCAATATATACACAACCATTTGCGTATAAATTTTGTGACCAATGTTCTCATTTCACAGCTATTTTATACGAAGAAACTGATTTAAATACATCTGTACATAAATGATTGAATATTGTGAACTGTAATTGATATTTTATAATTCTATCAAGCAAAACCATGAAGATAATATAATCGCAAGGTAAACACAGTCGTCTGCCGTCAAGACAACTCCCTATATTCTTTGGTTACATTTTTAGGGGTCAGTTTTGATCATAGATTCACATGACATTTCATTATACTTCATACCTGGCATTTCCCAGGAGGACAATCCAGTTGTGTGTTAAGTATGCTATATGCACCAACTCATTGAAGACCTCCATCCTTCAGTGATCATCAGACACAATGTTATAACTGTCATCAGAGTTTGACCGTCAGTCCCTTTGCCTGAGTATATAGTGGGTGAGGATGATAGCTGAAGCGTTACTTGAATACACGCTGCTGTCGACGGCGTGCAGCTTTTGTCGATGTGGCTACATTGCGGATGTTCTAATACAAGGCGCTTTACTTCATGGTTTTATCAAAACATTCTCGAAAGCAGTCTATGTTTACAGAAGATAATATAACAAGACGAAAGTCTGAAGAATGACAGAGGTATGTTTACAATTTGTTCATCGAATGCAGGTTTGAATGCACTAAATTGAGACGAAATAAAACAGATTAAAATGTATTTATAGAAGGTTGTTTAATGGTGGAAATGTGATCATGCAAGCCTTTCTGACCCCCCTAATGCAGTCACACACGCGTCTACTCTTTTCTGACAACGCCAGGTACATAAATATAATTTTCAGCACTGCCAAGGAGATAACCTGTAGTGATGGGTTAATTGGTTCGTCGGTTAGAATTGAACGACACGGAAAGCCGCAGCAGTGTTCGTGAAAGCCCTTGTCTTGACCCTGAAAAAATGCAGATGCTGAACGTTCTGGCGTACAATAATACGCAGTTAAAATGAATCCTTTCAGAATGATTCCCTGTTGAAAGGTTGGGAAATCTCAAGAAAATGCCAAACCACAGACCGGAATGAGAAGAACACCAGTTCAGACCCCGTGTTGGGCCACATGGGCACTGGCCTCTCACTTGAGACTATATAGAAGACATATGTGTTTATGTGTGTTTAGGGTTACCAAGTCAAACACGCAAACAAACGGCACAAATCTGAGTGCTTATACACCTGTGTTTTACAAAATTTCAAAAAGAGTTCGTGGAAGGCTCTTTACGAATAGTGATGTTTCTATATGAAACCATAACTACATCAAGTAAGCAAGAAATTCTGTGGCGTTAAGACCACATGAAGTGTTCCTTGAACAAAAATGTTTTGTTAATAAAAACGAACTAAAGTAATCAGTAACTGTAGACTAATACCAAATCTACCATTCTTAGGTGGTCAAAGTACAGAATCTTTCGAAGGGGTTCTTTCTGGAATCCATCTGAATGTGATGAAACCAAGAAAAGTTTCCTTCACTTCAGGATTCCATAAGGGAGTTATTTTTCTATGAGGGTCTATGGATATCACTGAATGCAAGTTAGCTAAATGGGGTGCATATATTATTTCACACGATGATATTAGGGCCATTATGACCGTTATTTACAGTGAAATCATCTGGCAGCTTGCTACCAGACCTTTACGATTGATTTACCAACATTTTATAACGGTGGTGGATGTCCCCTATTGTGGGAGGCACATGTGCTGGCTAATCCAGGAGACAGGGTGCCATGACTGCTGAGCTGTGCAAACCACGAGTCAGCTGAGTTAGACAGAGAGAGCATTCCTGGACTGAACAGAATATATAGTCTTTTCCCAATGTTGCCTGAGATGAACACACCAAATACGTAAAATTTCGATCGCTTAAGATCGAGTCCACTTAACATGGTACCACCAAATATGGCGCTTGTTTTACGTAACAATCAGTAATGTGGTGGAAAATGGGCCAATGTGGTGAACAGTTTAAAATATAAAGAGAGTAGAGAGTACAAGCAAAGCATTGGCTACAGTTTGGTATATGACAAATGGTCAACCAGTGAAATCTGGCCTCTTATCACTTTCTTTGGTTAGGGTATTATTCTAGATATTCATTTAATGTTTAAGTAATAGCAACCTAACACATCCCTAGTGTCAAGGCTTAAGCAGAATTCGGTAAAAAAGCAAATGCAGTGTTGTCAGCAGCAATTCATTAGGAGTATTACATGGTTTAGAATTACTCTTAATCCTGCATTACCATCACCTTGAAAAAACAGTCACATGGAAAAGCTTTAATTGCAAAACAAGAAATCAATCAAAAGAGAAATGACAGGACGAGTTTATGTCATTGTGTTGTCTTTTTAATAGGGAACTTTTACTTCGTCATTATATAGATCAGCTAAGCGTACAAATTATCAGCCAGGAAAATTCGAATTACCAGTTCCTCCTATCGAAGTCCTGTCAACCAGTCAGTTAATATGTTTGTCAGATATTTCCATAATGAATATTCCTGAGACATGAATTATCACATTAGGAGAAACCTCACAATACAAGTCTGCGCGTGTCCCCCGGGAGATATGATTTCCGTGCCGCTAATTTTACTTTAATACTTTCACAAACAAACTCAAAATAGACTACAACCGTATCAAATTTGTCGCAACAATAATGAACACATTTCAGTTAGATACTTAATCTTCAGATTTAATCGTCTAAATGGAAGAGTTTTGTCAGCAGAAGGGGTTTGGCCTTTACAACTGGCGGAGGTTCTTGACCTTTCCCGACAGCCCGTCACTCTGTTGCCTGGCAATGGAAGAAGTACTCCCCATGCTGACGTCAGTCAGGAACTGTGTACTCGGGTTTACATATGAGGGAGATATGATACGCCACGCACTGGGCATCACTAAACTCAAAATCTTCATCCTTATAACGCCTTACACTGATAAGGTATGTAATCAGGGTTTTCATATTCCAGTCTCACGCCGAATATACATCTGAACAGTGTGACGGATTCTTTATTGCGGAGTAAGCCATCTCCAAACTGTGTTTACTTAGACTCCAAGTTCCAGCCAGAAGCTTTTAACTGGACTTGTACAGCTAATGTGGCTTTCTGATGGACTGTAGTGAAGGATAAGTGTTTCCGGTCCAACATAGAGAAGGTCCGAGCACGAAAATCTCTTTAACACTACCATTTAACACAGAAAGCCAACACGTCTGACCTCTAAAGATTCTCCGGACAATGTAGTTTACGGCATGACCAGTTCTGAAAAGATTGAGGAGAGTTGTACTAACTGGGGTAAAGAGAATGTCCCACAGGACCATCAGAGTTGTTCAGAGCAGTTTATGCATCCACATCACATTAATTCAGACTGTAATAGTATCCAGTTTCAAAACTTAATCGTACTTAGACTGTTGAATGGAATTCGTAAATGAACATTTATTATATATCAAAGTATTAATAAAACTGGTTCTGGGAAAAGCCATATTACATTATTATATTTCACTGATTTATAAGATTGTTCTTTAATGACATAATAGAACAGAATTTTTCAATTACACTTTAGCGTTCAGTATCATGAATGGAGGGACCAGAGTTCCAGATTAAACCACGGGCCTTTGGTATATTACTGAGGAAGTTTTAGACGTGTGAAGTACAAACATGCACACCCGGTGGAAGGCAAGTGGCCTCAGACTGTGCAGATCGCCACACGCGCGTCGCCGACCGCTTTCTGTCACCAATGCCCCGTGCATGAACAGATAGTAATAGCGGGAAACGGTACAAATTCCTAACCCTAGACTGGGTTTGAACAAGCACCTTGTGTGTCCTGACGATTGAATGACAAGTACCTTTAACCACTGAATCAAGGAATGACTTCATATTATGGTAAATGATAATATAAAGTATTCTTTGGAGCACGCGCACGGAGTTGAGAATCACAAATCACCGAGGTCTATCAAGTAGTTCTTTATCACAGTTATAAGTAAAAGTCCTTGCAGTATCTCCTTTGATTGTTTGACATAGTGTGTCACTTGATGACATCAGCAATTACAACATCTGTCGTCATCACAGAATTCTATAAACAATCTTCAATTTTTATACATAATTCTAGGCCAAGATACAAAACATATGAGACCCCAGTCTTGTTCTGTTTTCCATGCACAGGCCCATGAGCTAACACTGTAATATGGCCACCCCATGCAGAGCAAAAGCCAGAGAAGGTTTCGCTTCCTCTAAACCAGATGAACTAACACTGTAATATGTACACTTTGGTATCAACAGAATAAAGTAAGTGTCTTTTACTGCAGGAGAATTTCACTTCTTTGAGGTCTGATGGGTAAAAACGCGATGTGCACAAATTAGCATCCATCTGAGCGAATGAACAGTTTGTCCTGTACTTCAGAAATGTTTCCTTCATTTCAGGACTGATGCGTTACACATGTACAGTTTAGCAATCATTTAAGCGTACCAGTAAACCGAAGGCATTCCGTTTCCGTCTCTAATTTGGGCCTGAGTTGTGGGGTGCTGCTTTGCGATGACAACTGGTGAGGAAATTCGTGTCGTCATTGCACGTAAATGGGTATGCCATTCTTACATGTATATACCTCATACAGTAATGGTTCACATCCTGATGAGACTTCACAAAACTGAGGAGTCAACGCGCACTATGATGTTTACATTTAGGCATCCACTTGGGCGGATGGGCCAACTGGACTGTACTACAAAACTGTTTCGTTTACGATCTTCGAATTGGGGAAAACGTCGTTAAGCTTTGTCAGTTTGAAGGTGTAAAAACTTTATGTGTTAAAATTTTCTGGAAGAAGAATGCATTGCCATAATTTGACATAAAAATTATATTTGACATAAGCCATTCCTCGCTCTGCATGTGTGGTGATGGCAAGATTAATAGGTTGTGTGGTGTGCCCGAGCAAGGGCGCACCCTAATGGAGATCTAATAGTCCGTAGGATCGTATTCCTGCTTGACAACCGGTCGTGTTCCAAACAGATTCCAAGTGGATTTAATGTGGTCTTTAAACAACAGGAAAGAGCATGTAAATGCAGCCTCAACAATGGTCATCTGTTTCTTCAGAGAGTCGTTATATGGCCAACAAAATTTAGAGCATACGGAAATCTAGGCATTTCAACCACAGATTCCACAAATATTCGTACGGATGGAGACTGAACACTGATATATATTCTTGCAAAGCCCGCGTTTTAGATTTACAAGCACACCATAGTCAATCATGTGGAAAGGTTACATTGATGTGTACAGTTTAGTCATGTACAATGTATGAATGTGTGAAAACCCCTTAAAACTGACGAGTTTGACACGGCACCACTTCTGGGGGATTTAACAAATAAATAGTGAAATGTATAACGAATACAATTTTACCTCCCAGAGAGCCCATTAAGCTAAAGAATTCCAAACTTTCTCAGAAACTGGAGTCCCTGACGGGACGATGGCTCTACTGGTTGGACAAAATTATCACGGAGTTAATTACAAAATTATTTTTGTATTACGGAGAATGGACAATAAAAATTGAAAACCAATACTACGGAATGAGTATCTGGCTTTCACTTGTACCAAGTTTTGTTTTAAATTGGACAAGAACTGTAATGGTAACTATTAGCATTTTGAAAGAAATGTTAACATATGCTGGGTAAACAGACAAACAGACAGAAAATTACCTATCATCGAAATAGAAAATCGATAGTACTAATGATGTAACTTGATGTCGTCTTCATTTAAACCAAGTTTCGTGAAAATCAGTCAAAAACTTTGGGACGAGTGGGGTTTTGAAAGATATGTTAAAATGCACTGCATAAACAGATAGTCAGACGGACAACTGATCAAACAGATAGAAAGTCGATCCCATGAATTATGCATTTTGATCTAGTCAACACTTCAACCAAGTTTCGTTGAAATCGGAAAAAAGTGTAAGAGGAGTAACGTTTTGAAGCAAATGTTAACATGATGGATGAACGGACACAGAGACGGAAAACCTAATATCGAAACTAAAAATCTGTACTACGAAATATGTACCTTGATGTAGTCTATTCTTCAGGCAAGTTTCGTTCAAATCGGATTAAAACTGTAGGAGGAATAGTTTTTGAAAGAAATACTAACATGGTGGATGAAGGCGCAGACAGGAGGATCGAACAACCGATCATCGAAATAGAAAATAGATACAGCGAATTATGTATCGCGATGTAGTCCATACATGAACCAAGACTCGATGAAATCATACAAAAAATGTAGGAGTAGTAGCGTTTTGGTGAATGAACGTACAGGTAGACAGACGAGGGATCATCGAATTGGAAAGTCGACTCTACGGATGATGTATCCTGATGTAATCTGCATTTTATCCAAGTTTCGTTGAAATCGGACAAAAACTGCAGGGGGAGTAGCGTTTCAAATAAAAGTTAATAGACGCTGGACAGACAGACACAAAGACAGACGGATGACGGACAACGTTCTAATACATAACCTCAACTGTCCTTCAACCAGTAGAGCTAAAAAAAAAAACAGCAAGAGATTCGAATAACATAACATAATGAGGTAATATGGATGACAAGGTCTGTTTAGTACATGAGCAATGGTTAGTTATAGATACTTGACTGTTATCAAACAAAATGATGAATGAGTGACTGCCGAAACAGGCGTCAACAGATTCTGATAAGCAAGAGAGTAACAAAAAATCTGTTAATCGCTTTGCATATATTCCATATATAGCTTTTAAGTTAAAGGTCATCAACACCATCCGAACTATTTTCTGGGCTTAAACCACTTCACAGAAATAAACAAGATTGTGTCAATCATCAGTAACGCGAACAAGAAAAGCAGGGATTGACCATATAAATAGTGACCGATGAATCTATTTTACGAGATTTAGTCTTGAAGACTGGATAAATATAGATTCCACGTATATATCAGTTTGCCGACATTTCATTGGAACACACAAAACTGACGTCCATTCCACAAGAAAAGGCTGGTGTAATTCGACCATTCTTTCCGGTAGTTATTTAACCTGCCGTTAGTGTCGATTTCCATAACAACCGAAATAACGGAGAAAACTGGCTTCATTTATTTGTGGATCGATGTATGATAGCTGGCTAAACCACGGCATAGTTAGGCCCTTGCATGGCGAAAACTTATAGGCAGAGAGTCAGCAGGTCACCGTAAGATCATCTGAGCAACGTAACTCATAGCACCATGTGTTGGGAGATCGTCGTTGTGTCCATGTATGGACGCGGCTATATGACTGGAGTATATGAAGACATCTTTACATTGATCAGAGGCTTTATGGCTGGAGTGCAGCTTTATGTCGGGTATCATTACTGACTACAGCCATGAAGGAAATATTGGCAGAGTTATGGCCAGAGTGTATCATTGGCTGGATCTATGATTGGAATATCCAAGAAATAAAAAAAAAAATATGAACTAAATGGTAACAAAGAAAAGGAGGCACAAAATGCTGCACAATGTACATAAAGGAATACAATGTGATACTTTCCCAATAGGCCTATATGTCTATTTCATTTTAGAAAACAACACCTTTCTCCCTTTTTGTTTAGTTATGGAGAATATGGAGAAAGACACCCACTTAAACTGGAGTCATCAGACTTGACCCAAGCGTTAAACCGCTGAAATGTTTCAAAATCTGTAACATCTGGTAAAAATGAAAAACGTACTAAATGGAAGATTGCGCCACACTCTGGGACACTATATACACACCCACCCACTAAGAGGGACCAATGAAGATGGCTTCATGTCATTCGCAAACGCTGCGGGGCGGGATGGAGTCGATAAAACTGTAGATGTAACGCTACCACCTTCCCATGTAACTTTTACATTTAGCAAATAATGTGCCTAAACTATGTCAGTGTGATGGTATTTTTAATATGTGGTGGAAAGTTTGATATAACTTCAGATGTATCTCACCAAAGTGAAAACTTTGGGAGATTTAGAATGAATTCTGGCTTTCACCAAGTATACCGGAAGAATACATTTACAAGTAAATCTGTACTCCTTGCTATTTTCGCTGTCTTTTTCGGACTTAACCGCAATTCCAGTAACTTGGTCAGAAGAGGATGGTGTCTCTTGGTGAAATGGCCGAGTAGAGGGAACTGGGTTTAAAATGAATTTCCATCCCAGTGTCGATGTATTTGTATTATATCACTGCCTCACTCAAGCACAAAGATAAATATGGTAGACAAGCGTTCGACCTCAGTATAAAAACACAAACTTTTAAAGCTCAAATGTTTGCCTATTATACAGGTTTTACAAAGATGCCTGTATTGCCTGTCTTTAAAGTCTAATCATATCAACTGATTTTTCTGACTTTGCATAACATCTGCTAACTTCTAGATTGCCTATTGTACTCTAGTAAATTCAGGACGACTAAGAACACGGGGCAAGAGTGTGGTCATGTTTTAGCTGACGATTCACCACCGATCGCGACAAACATCTGTATGAACGGCATTTCGTTGAAATTCCATTAATCTGCGTAAAATAATTATATTTTGTTTATGTGTTTCGGTCAGAGATCGGTTTGCCGGAAGAGGCAACCACGGCAGAAACTCCGAGTTTCACCATAGCGACGATTGAGGTCTCTCGGTTTGCCGGAAGAGGCAACCACGGCAGAAACTCCGAGTTTCACCATAGCGACGATTGAGGTCTCTCGGTTTGCCGGAAGAGGCAACCACGGCAGAAACTCCGAGTTTCACCATAGCGACGATTGAGGTCTCTCGGTTTGCCGGAAGAGGCAACCACGGCAGAAACTCCGAGTTTCACCATAGCGGATGTGAAACACTCATTTCCAGAAGGGCAACCTGGTAGAAACACCGAGTTTCCCATAGCGAGATATGGAAAACCAATCCAAATTTAAATTCATGAGATATTTCCCATGGCGCAATATTCACACATTAGCGGTGGAGATCGGACATTTACCTTAAGGCCATTACGGTGTGTGTGTGTGTGTCGGGGGGGGTGGAGAGCAAACATAGACGCCACGTTGTTCATTGGATGTCTCTGACTTACAGTTCTTTCCAATAGAGTGTCTAGATGTGGTGACATAAGCTGACATTGCACAAAATTAACGTTATAATGAATACAGATTTTCACGGCGATGTCCAAATCCGTTCCATCTGAATGTCAGCCATTGGTCCTTGTAACAGGCTTTGTGTTATGTCATACAATAATAGATGATACGTACAACATAAGTCTGTTCACCGAGGTATAATAAACTAGGATATTGCGGAAAAACCTCGTTAATAGATAGTTTAATTACAAAAAAACCATTAAAGAAAGGGCGATGCATCCACAACTGTTTCTGATATTCCAATAATACTTACTTTGGTGTGATTTCCAGAGGGAATCAAGAATCTTGTGCGACCAGCGTGCTTCGGACAATCACAAAGACGCCCAGTCAGGCTTTGACAACTATAGTCTGGTTGCTGGTGTAGAACACAATCTCGTGTCACATATCTCGACCGATCACCAACAAACTAATTGGTAAATGGTAACCAAATTCTTCTTCCAGACTTTTCTATCTGGCCAGTAAACGATTGAGGTGCTCAGATTATCATGGACTGGACAGGGTATAAAGTGAATCTAGTCCCCGCCTGTCGGAATCGTGCAGACGCTGTGCTGTGTGCTCTGCAGTTCGGCGACATGTATCCTGATATAGTCTGCTTTGGTCAATTGCTCGACTGGCAAGAATAATCCACAATAGTCCCAGCGAGACGTAGTAAATGCTCTCCACTACCAGATGATGTCATTTGTCTTTCCCCGATCGTGACAAACGTCACATACTTCGTGGTTTAATTTCACAGAATACCCAACGATGGCGACATCATATTAGCAACTATTTGAGAAACATCCAGTTGGAGCTTTGTGAATTCTATCCCTTGGTTTTTGAAAGAATGGAAAGGATATGGAAACACTAATGACACATTTCCAATCCAAGAAAACACGGAACTCAAGAAGGTTAAGTACATATGCCAAAGCATAATTCTGAACCTATGCTCATATTTACAGTGGTGGCCAGAAACAAAGCGTTTCTAACGCTATGAACGAACGAATAGTTTAAATGCATGAAAATTGGTGCTGCCATTAACCCTCAACAAGAAACACATATGAGGTAGGGGCGTATATATACATTTAAATTTTGTTATTATCTTTGCTATAAAGTCACATTAGGAAACATTTCCGACAATTTTCTATTTATTTTATTTCTTTATTTCAGTAGTGTTTTGATGCCGTACTAAGAATATTTCACTGATACGATGGCGTCCAGCATTATGGTGGGAGGAAACATGGAAGAGCCCGGGGTAAACCCACAACCACACGAAGATTGCTGGCCGACCTTCCTACGTACGACTGGAGAGGAAGCCAGCATGGGCTTGGCTTGAATTCAAAGCGAGACCGGGGCCTCCATGGCTCTGTTGGATAGGGCACCAGCTCGGCGTAATGACCCAGTGCCTCTCACCAATGCGGTTGCTGTGAGTTTCATTCCAGCTCATGCTGACTTCCTTTCCGGACGTACATGGGAAGGTCCGCCAGTAATCTGCGGATTACCGCGCTGTTTTCTCTGGGCTTTATGCAGTTTCCTCCCACCATAATGCTGGCTGCCATCGTACTTTTACGGTAGGGCGTAAAACACCAATGAAATATATTAATATATAAATCAAAGCGAGACGATCTTCCAATACACCGTGTTATAACAGACTTTTAGAACGTATAAGAAAGTCAGCGACTATATTCTTACTCCGTAAACAATATAAACAACATGGCGGATAGTAACTGAACGTGTGTGTGAGCTCTCTCTCTCTGTCTGGAACTATACAATGTATTACGCCGTCAAATACGCGGACCTCTGCCTGGCAATGGACTGATTTGCTGCCAAACGGATTGATAAATGTATCTATACATTTCTACTAATACTTTTCCGTAAATTGTGAAGTACTCTGCTCTAGTGGAACCGGGTGACGTGACTACAACCAACAATAACAACATCGTGCACTGAAACGCACCAGCCAGGAGTTCGCTTGGAATCTCTGTCTTGTGTGACAAACCAGCTATCATCAATGGAATATACTCTAAATAATGTGACAAGACGGCAAGAATTATTCCATGAACGTCTAGTAAAGCTAGAGCGTTCAGAAAGTGAACTTAAATCTAGATTCGAGCACACGGACTCTGACCATAAAGAAAACAGTTAATGGATTTCTGAAACCTACAGAAAAAGCCCTTGTTGACCTAGAGAGGTACAGCAGATGATATAACCTCTGGTTTGGGGGTGTAAGCGGAACAGTAGGAGAAATCCTTTAGATATAGTGAATAACAATGTGCAAAACAACGTAAAGCTCCTCGGACTGAAAAAAATCGGGTCAAATCAGGCACATAATCGCGAAGTTTATTTACAGGCCGCAACGCAGAGAGGTTCTTTCCCAGTCGAAAATCCTATTGAAAGATAGCCCGATTTATGTTATCGACTACCTAACTATGGCGGATAAACTGGCAAAGGACAAATGTAAGCCATTCATGCAAAAATGCTTTAGGGAAGGCAAAAAGGTGAGATTTTCCCTTGATAAGGTGTATGTCAACGGTCAAGAGGTAAAGGAGGGGGGGCATGAACCTCTCAGTTGTGCTCGTTTCAGAAGCTCTGTGTGGCCCTTGTTGTGCGTTTTGAATCTGTCATAAAACACAGCAGCGTACTTGTTTGTGTACTTCTGCATGCGTGAACTGCCTTCTCCGCGTTACAGCGTGTGAAAATGCTTTATCTGTTACTGACTGTATTTTATTGTGTTCTTTGGAAACTCGAGCCGTGCATCTACTCCTACTGAAAGTCATGGAAAGCATGTACTGTGACTCTGACAGATCGCTACTGTGACTCTACCGATCCCTATGTTACCAGTTACGTAACTGTGTGTGTTCCCTTTTCAGTGTCGCCCTCGTGCTTTTGCTGCTTTCACTTGACATTGTATGCAGATTTCTCACAACCAGATACTGCTGAATATCGTCTCCCATGCTATGTCCATGCGATATCCCAATGACCTCTAATGTAAGACCAGCAGTCCCTCTCTACAACTCTACAACTCTACGTTATTGTCAGTTCATCAGCCACTGATAGAGAGGCTGCTTATATGACTACATAGTTCTGCACTTATGTGATTACATAGCTCCATAAGTTTACCTAGAAAACTGACATTCAAAATGTAGATCCACCTGTCATCATTTCTATAATTATTGTGAAATCTATCTGTCGACGTTTACGGACATATTTTTATGTTGTTTTCTTTTTTTTTCTTTTTTTGTTTCAGTCGGTTACAGTACTAAGTGTGTAGTCCTATTTGTCACAATTTCCGGTAATTATTGTAAAATTATCTTGATGAGGCTAGTACACACACATATACATGGATACTTGGCTTTCGTCTCACGCGCCTAATGAATACCCTATAGCCCCATTTGCGTCTGTTTCTAACAATTATTGAAAATCATATCTGTTTCCGCTAAATTACATATATGTGTTTGTCCGTCATAGTCAGCCTCTTCTCGCAAGCAATGCCCCAGCATTTACTGTCTTGTTCTTTATATGACTCTTTTCCTTGTCTGCTCTGCTTGTTTTCTTTTCTATTTTTGTGATTTAACGTGCCTGTCCGTGGTGTCATTTACCCTAATACATATGTCTGCCTGGACTTACTTCCTATACACACTGTCTCGTACCCGTAAAGGATAATACCATAAATAGCCTGTTCCATTCCCGAACCCTCTTTCCATCCTTTCTTTCTACAATTAATCTTTTCTTCCCGAATTCTTCTCCAATGACCAACTGCTGCTCTCACGTCAACCTTGATTTCATAGACAACATGTGCTTCAACCCCATTGACTTCAGTGAAAATGAACACAGTAAATCATCTACGGAAGACAATTATTACGAAATATCACATTGGAATAAGATAGCAGAACGCCAGTCTAGTTATTTCACGCAAACTCAGCTTATCTCAACCTTTTATGACAGCAAAGGCTTATTCCCTGTCTCTCACTTTAACATACGTAGTATGAAGAAACACTTTGATGAAACTGTTGGATTCCTGCAGAGTCTTAATTTTAACTTTACTTCAAGCTGGGCTTCACGGAAAGCTGGCTAACAGAATCAGATGAATCCATCTATGAAATCCCCGGCTATATAATGTTCTCAGGATCACGTCAAAACAAGACAGGAGGAGGTGTTGTCTTGTACGTTAGCAATATCGTTTCGTCGTGTGTCATACGACACCACCTGTGTGACAAAGCTTTTCACGATGAATATGAATCACTGTTTTTAGAAATTAAATTTGAAGGTGATTGCCACACTGTGGGTATCGTGTACAGACCCCCAACCCGTAATATAGGGATATTTAAAGAGCGTCTTAGTTTGACGCTCAGAAACATTCCGCCCACCGAAAAATGTATTATAATGGGCGACTTTAATATCGATCTTTTCCACACCAATAAACATGTCGCCTCCAAGGAATTCTTGGAAACCATGAAATGTAATTACTTTTTCCTCTAATAACTAAACCGACTAGAGTGACAACCCGCTCGGCAACCTTGTCCGATAATATTTTCCTAAGCTTTCACGATTCTGACGTCACTCCAGGTATTCTTTTGACTGATATCTCTGACCATTTACCTGTGTTCAATATATTTGAAACACCCATTTCTGCAAGACTACCTCAGAGTTTTACCTACCGACCTAAATCGCTTGCTCAGATATGTCAGTTCAAGGAAATGATCAAAAGCCTTCACTGGGATGAAGTCATAAAAAAACGACGGTTAAAGAGGCTCTTGAAATCTTCGCAGAAAAGTTTGGAAAAGTTTATTAGGAAGTTTTCCCAGAGCAGATTGTCACCGATCCCCGTCAAAGAATACGCAAACCATGGATAACGCCATCTCTCCACCAAGCAGTCCCTACCATGTCAGTCGAACTCGAAAAGATTCATTCAAGATGATTTCAAACACGCTGTCATTAGAGTGAGTGCTTGGGGTTTAACGTCGTACTTAATAGTGTTTCTGTCATATCACGACGAGGAGTCCTTCTGGTGTGTACTTATAGAGTGTCTTCTTGTGGCATGGCGAGTCCATGCGGACAAAGTGCTGCCGCCACTGTAACATCATGCCGAAGACACCAGCCATGACACCCCACCCAGTCACATTATACTGACACCGGGTAGACCAGTCCTGTTTTCTTGCTCTAACCTCTCAATGCTGAGTGCCAAGCGAGGCACTAACAATGACAATTTTTAACGTCTTTGGTATGACTCGACCCAGGCTTGAGCCTGGATCTCCCGGGCTCGAGGCGGACGCTTTAACAACTAGAGGTCGGCTATTGTTAGACGTTAATAAAACCAAATGTATGGTCATCGGACCAGTATCCTCTCCTCCTAAGGACATTCCTCGGCTTTCCATGCATGGGTCAGTTATAGATTATGTTTCAGAATTTAAATTTTTGAGTATAATGTTTAACAGCAAACTCTCCTGGACATCTCATATCAGTTACATATGCAAAAAAGTATCTCGCAACACTGGCATGATTAACCATATTAAACACTTCATAAACAAACCAACTCTATTAATACTTTACAACTCCTTAATTTCCCCTTTTCGGAACTATGCTTGTGTTTTATGGGGTAACACTTATTCCTCTTATCTCAGACCCTTGAATCTGTTACTAAAACGCACAGTGCGCTCAGTGACCCGCTAGCGTACAGATCCTCTCTTCAGATCTCTGAACATTTTACCGCTAAAATTGACTATTCTTCAGCCTTCTTTATTAATCGCTCATACATATGTATATCACCCCTATAAAGTACCCCTGAACTGTTTCGAAAACAATCAGATATACACAATTATCCAACCAGAACACAGTGTCTTAACCTATTTAGGCCCCTCCACTCTTCCAAACTTCTGATTTCCCTTTCTATTGCCTTTTCATCTCTGTCCATCCATTTGTATATCTCTACCTATGTGAAACCCTCCCTCTTGAACCTGTGTTTATAGAGACAAATCCAGATGGTAAACTGATGATTTTTTTTATTATTATTGTTATTATTATTATTTTTTCTTTGCGCATTGGCATATATCATGCTTGTGCATGGGGTTGCCATTCTGTTAATATATATATATATATATATATATATATATATATATATATATATATATATTCCAATCTGTCTCTCTACACAATTCGAAATACGATCCCTCGGAAATGGAACAGGCTACCGATTTCTCTCAAATCTGTTGACTCCCTTTCTCTGTTTAAGTCCAAAATAAAAGATTACTTGATGAAACAGTTCTGACTTCTTTTCAAACATATGTCTCATAGCCATGCACCACCGCATTTCTTTTGGCACCTGACACTGCTTTGTGTGTTTTTATATATATAAAACTTTTACTCTGTTATTATTTACTTATAATTCACCTACCACCAGCGCCATTTTATATACTTGTACTACCCCGGGAAGCATTTGTGACTTTATTCCCGCCATACTTTATTTTCTGTAAACATGTTTTTTAATTATACTTATGGTGAATAAGAAAATACAAATACAAACATATGACAACAGTATGAGAGTAAACCCAAGGCAGCAACGACAGTCCAACAGTTGGCAAATGGTTACACGTATAACCGGTTACACACACGGCTCCTTGTAATTGTCAGTTTATACCTAAGTTAAGGTTTTATTCTAATTGCTCATGGCTGATACAGAATTAATCACCGTAGCCAGTTGTCTGACGTGAATTCTACAAATGTTGATTATCAGGAAAGGAGATCATGAGACACCTGTACTTTTCCGGTGCTGCAGCTTCCGTTCAAGCAAATTTCTAAATTACTTTGACGAATGTTGCGATATTGATCACAATTCAGAGAAATTTCTTTCAAAGGTAGGAAAGCACATCCAGTCTCCGATTTCCTCCGCGTGCATAAATAGAAACACAAATCAAAGGGAAGGCGGCATATTTTTAATCCCGTGAATTGATGCTAGTGTGAAGCAGGACCTTAAGCCATTCTTACGTCAAAATTTAATTGTAGTTTCAATGTATCAGCTTCTGTTGTGAAGTTGCGCTGTCTTCACTGTGACGTCATTGTGATGAGCTGTGAAAGGGACATTTGACTTCAATAAAATGACGTCAAGGCCCTGACGCCGGGAGTTTGACAGGTCCTCATCAATCCGCAATGTATAGCTGCATGTATATATATATATAGCATCGCTGCGTGAGATTAAACTGTCAACTCGGCTGCTGACACCATCCTTCTCAAAAGCTTAAAAAAGTATGTAGGTAATTTATTACTTTTCTTTATATAACTGAGTGTTCCTGGTGCAACTTCTTAGTAAGCGACCGGCTTAATCACCAATGAGAATTGTTTACATGGGAAAAGCTCCCCAGAAATTTTCCTACATTCCCCTAGAAGAGGCCCGCCCAGATTGTGTTTACAGGTCAAGGTTCCATAGAGTTCTCTGTTTATAGTCTTAAAGATATAAATGAAACGATTATATACCTCAATGTTGAAGAAAAGTCGCCTTAAGGCTTTCAGTTGTTTATCAACCAGTTGTAAACCAATGTTATAGACATGCAGTGTGTAGTAAACAAAATGCTGACACTGCAATGGTTTGGAATCTACTCGGACTGGGGCTGTCATTGTTTTCACGTATAAACCTATTACGTGTGAGAGATTACATATGCCGCCATGCAGCTTCCAGGGTGACAAACGCCACAGTCTAGCACGTGATGGCGCGTGTAGATATCTGCCGCCTGATCTCTCTGCCACTGTCAGTTAGGTATTACCGATCCCATGGAAGGCTTGAACGAATGTCTCTACTGTTTAATAAAAATCTGCATGATTACTCGACAGATATGTGGCAGTTAAAAGGTTTTCTCTGGCAAGTCTCCATTGTATATGTAAGTCAGCCTACATATGGCGCTATATGATTTAAAAAGAAACAAGCCAGGCGTATAATAATCACCATACTCGTAGAGCTTCATCATAACATATAACACAACATAACACCCTATATTCTCACATCTTATACATCAGTTTACATGCAGTTATACATCATCCTTGTACAAAGATGCGAAGTGTGAAACACCAATTTGCACTTGACGGGATCTGTATAAATAGACTCGCTGGGTTTGTCTTTGACTAAAAACCAAGAACCTTGTAGAAGCAAAACATTTGATAACATTACATCCGAAGAAGACAGGGCCAATAGCTATGTCATACCTGAAGAGACATGTGTTGTACACCAAGGTGCCCATGGGAAGTTGTATTTGCCACGTATACGTGTTGTTAATATCAGCATTATACGTGTAGCATCACAGTTAACCACATTGATTTCTTTCTCTTCTGAACCCATTTGTTGTCAAATGGTGTTATGCACTATAAGACCACATCTAGAGAGAAAAACAAAAGCAGCGATGACGGTCGGCAAATGGTCTCATGTTTACAATAGGTGCCCCCTGTCAGTTTAACCTCAGTTATACGGTTTTATTCTAACTACGTTTAAATAATAATAGCTTACATGCCCCCTCGCACCATGGCTTAAGCACAATTAGGCAAATAAAAATTGCATTGATTTTACTTGCAATTCTTAGATGTCACTGGTGTAGAATTATGGTACTCAAAATGCTGTGTTGTCGTCACATTTACTAAACAATTACATGATTGAAATGTGTTGGGAAATGTCATAAGTCATGAAAAGACTACCACGACATTTAAAAGACAACCTCGTGCAGATCTCACGAAATCGCGTGAATCTCGCGTTTTCCACTGAATCTCGCGTCCCAGCTGGAATTTCATTTCCTCATCCAATTCTTGACCATATTTCGTCTGAATTTTGAGAAAATTCGGTCAGAAAATTGCCTTTGTTCACCACCCTGCCAGAATAATGCACTGCCCCTGAAATGAGTATAGAATTAGGTCCTACCTTATGAGTATATAAGTATCTAATTGGTTAGTTGTTATTTTGAGATCTCCCAAGTAGTTGTTATAGGCTGCGAATAATCCTCTTTAAACAAACAAATTAAGACTTAAATAAAGTATCAGAAAGGGGGAAATGTGAAGACAACCAGATATTTCGACGAGCTTCGGAAATCAAAGAGACATTATGAAGAATTTATAGTGCCATTTAGTCAACGAAATACGAGATTTAGAAAATTGTCCGGTCTGAGACCAAATATATCGACTGAATCTCGATTTCGTCCCAGTTTTGACTAAACGCTTCAGCTCATTATAATGTCTCGTTGTTTTCTGGAACTAGTTTAACCTCGACTTGCCTTAGGAGATTTTACACAGAAACTAGGCGAAAATCTGACTATATGAAACAATGCACTCTACGACGTTTGGTCTATAGATAATCATTTGATGATGTTCACACGGGATTTGGTCCAGAATTTACTAAGGAAGCAAAATTATTATGACGCGATATTCATTCACGTGAGGGCGAGACATATATGCATATGCGTCAGATTCTCGATTGAATGTTGTTGGAGTCTCGCTGTAGTCTTGTTGGAATCTCATAAGAATGCTGCATTGTCGGACGAAAATCGCTCTTCTTGGTTTGATTAAAATGAACTCTCACCTCATGTGTCAGAGCTCCTGAATTAAAAACACCTTTAACCAGTCCATCACGGTTCACTCCTTCCTTTTAGTTTCCATTCCGTAATTATTTTGAATTTGAATTAAACGAAACGTGTCCCCGTCAATGCAACTCCTAATGTTACCAACAAATTTTCATGAAACTTAAAGGTATGTGGGGAACAACCGAGTTGGTCTGTACCCACGATCGTTAATGCCGTAATGGGAAGCTCGGAAAATCTTTGGCCTCTTGAATGTAATGTGTACTGATTGCCAACAATATCCTGTATAAGTGGAAGATATTGGCCAAGTGTGTCTTTGTCTAAGGTAAGGCTGAAATTTTAGACCGTACAAGTAGGTAAGTCCCTCATTTTCGAATGTGCCATGTACACGTATAGGCCTGTAGCCCCTCTTTTATACCACCAAACTGGTTATATCGCCAACGAGGCATTGGTCCCCAAACTAACGTTATAACCAGGGATGACTGTAATTTAATCCTGCAACGATTGTTCCTTGCATTATTGCGCTAGACAGGTTAAACAAGCAATCTTCTATCTTAATGCTGAGCGCCAAGCGAAGACCGAACCTAAGATGAGCACTCTGACCACTAGTATTGTACGCCGTGGTATTCCAACAATGATTTAAGTACAGAGGGTTGATCGCAAACCATATAAACGTGACTCGAAGGTAGTGTATTATCCAATGGGGTTTCATCAGAACACGCTGAGATTATTGTGTGCATGTTGCACCGCATACGTAATAGCAAAAGTAGAGAATTTGTATGCTATTGCATCGTGTTGAAATTCGCGTACTTGTACTCCCTGCAGTATGACGGAGCATTGTTATACAAAAAATAAGCATTGGAGTATTTGGAAATTGTGACAAATAACTTTCCATCTGCCATGGTTGCCGTCGAAGAGTAACTGGCCTCAGATTACTACACTGTTTTAAGCACCCTGTACGACAAAGTCGGTTGCTTTGTTTAGCAGCCTTGGGTAATTTGATATGTGCATGTTGCATTGAACATTAATGGGACACTTATATTATCTCATTATTTTCCCATAAAAGTTTACGACTATGCATTGCGACGCGTTCGTCTATAAACACAAAGAATTCTTTGACGTCAGTAATCTTGGCATTATTTGTCTTGGTGCTCAGAATAAAAGAAATATGCTGGGTACTGGTAACCCGACGTCAGTATATAATGCGACTAATTGTGTCTCATGGTGCCTCCGGCATGGTGTTTTACAGTGAGGCAGCGCTATGAATACATCTAGGAGATACCGTCGTGATATGACCGAAACAGTGTTTAAAATGACGTTAAACCTGAATCAAACCAACAAACAAGCCAGCCTATTTTCACAAAGACCCTGAGACTGGCTGTTTCCGTGATCGAATCAATGCACACGGAAATAGGGGGTCATACAAATAAAGCGAGCCTGGCATACTTCTCTTCACGCGCTTTTTGTACTGGTGATGAAGTCATTCTATATAGTATATGGCCACACTGTTCAGAAATTTCTCTACACCAAGTGTGAAATATACCTGATCCAACTGTTAATATATATGTAATGCGCTTTAAACATATTTACACGAAGTCAACACATACAATTGTCAATTTCCCATTTTTGTGATTTGCATCCATGCTCAATGCAAGTTATTCTTAAGTACACAATAATTCGAACATTAGTTCAGCTAATCTGTGTTTTAATTCTATACAACCGGAGTCGAGTGTGCACGAGAAACTCGTTGTATGGTTCTCTTCTTACAGCCCACCTGACAAACTTTCGAAATGGATGCAGGATTCGAACAAGCTCTCAGACTTGTTTGGTATAATGAAGTTTAAACCACCATGTACAGTACTCCCTATCACAGAACACATACCTAGTTCCAGACAGATGCACACACCTTTTCCGTTTACCTCCCATGACCTTTGGTGTCCTTATGGAATGTTCGCCAAAGGCGTCAGGGTTTTTAACGTTTAGACATTTAACATATGTGTAGAAGGGAAAGCCAATCTTTCAAACGAGAAGTCTGCGTGCAGAAGTTGGAACTAGGAAGTAAATTATTTTCAGTTTCATCACCATGGGCTGCAGTACTACTTATTGACAATGCCAAAATGAAATCACTTCAACACGACCTTTGGCGCACTGCTCAATTAAGAAGTCAGCCTGTTCGTGAAGTCAGTAATTCAGAAAACTGCTTGCATGCTTAACTGAATTATACAGCAGTGTACATTTTCCAAGAACTTACACAATATGAGCCAGGACTGCCAGGACTTTATAGAAGGTACACATGAACATGTTAATTGATTCCCACAAAGTCTTCTATCCCCAATATGATTTATCATGTTTATTGACACAACCAAGAAAAAGGCATGAACAACAGTCTTGGTAATAAACAGAGATTAGAACAACAGTGTGAAAGACCTCCCAAATAGTATCAGAAAGAACTGAAGGACAGTTTAATTTATAATCTTAAAATACAATCGTATGCACAAAACAAATTTCACGATGTGGCACCACAATAACTGATGAATAAACAATTACAGTTCTGTTACTATCTTTACATAAAGAAACATTTAAAATTTATTACAATAAATTTATTTAAATATTAATAAATATCACAATAAAATCATTTATTTTTATTCCAAAATATATATTCACATATGTGGAATACATTGACACAAAACTGAGATTGTCCTGAACAAAAAATCCATCACCAACAGTCTCCTTAAAACAGCATTGTCTGTAAGGACTTGCGCACGTTTGCCATCTCTTGTTGTTGCTGTAATAAAAGAATAATGTCAGTACGTCAATAGTCCCAAATTGTTAATTGCTGTAGACGTTGCTCTTGGTAGGAACCTAAAACTGAAGTAGGGAGTCTGTTTTAATTTTGTAAATAAATAAAAAAGCTACCCATATGTTTCAAACTTGTCTACATTACAATATACAGTGATTAGATAATGTTAAAAACATCTTGCAAACAGGTCATCATCAAATGAAAGTAGTCGGATATTTAACCAGACAAGCAATTCAGAAAATTTTTCATTTTCTCCAATATGAGAACAAAGTATGGAATTCGCCTTAAACCATGAAGATCAGCACCAATATAACAAATGCAACAATGTCTATAAGGACATGTGCAAGGCACTGAAGTTTGACTTACTGTGTCCATGAGGATCTTTTTCTGAAGTAAGGCCATCTCTTTCCTAAGCTCAGATTGTATGTTGCTGTGTTGATCCTTATGGCACTTCTCCAAATCGCCCATGCCCTATGAAGTTCACAATTTATAGGTAAAGCAATTAGTGTAAAATGAGAAGTCTTTCAAGAGAGTTATAAGTATCATGATTTGTTTGGTTTAATACCACTGAAACATTCAAACATCAGATTCTGTTGCATAGGCATGTAGCATTGGTGTAATACTCATTCCTGATACAGTGTTTAGTGTTAAGTAAGAAAGCAGGGTATCCATTTGAAAGCTCCCCCATATGTACATTTACTTGATCAATAAGTTGCTGTGCTTGGTGTATGTACACAGAAGCTTGTATGAGGTACTTTTATGTTAAATGTTTTTTTGTTTACTCAGTTTAAAAGAGTGAACAAGGCAATAGGTAATATACCTTTGAGAACTGATCATACAACTGGCGTAAAGTCCTTAATCTCTGACTCTGAACAGCTCTTGCCTGTTGAAAGAGCTTCTGTTGTTGGCGAAATAATGCCTACAAAAATTAGAGTAGAAGGTTTATCATCATAAACATCTTATAACTGCACAGTTCAAAAGCCAGTTCAACAACCATAGCTGTAATAAAAAATTTTTGTGTTTGTATGCAGCAAAAAAAATATGAAATACATGCAATGAAGATAAAGATATGTCCAAACAGGCATGAGTTTAAATATAATATCAAGTCATCAGAACTGAAGCCTTGGTGACAAGTATTGAGGAGAGTCTCTTCACTTACAGTTAACTTTTCCTCTTGATCTTTGGTCTTCCCAAGATCACTTTCCCACTGCTGGAACACAACTGTGGCCTGTTTTTGATACTCATCATTCAACTTGTTTCTAATATATGAAAGAAACAGGAATGAAAAAGTAGTAGACAAAGACTGAAAATTTAAAATAATGACACCCTTGTGTTTACATGGACCCTTTTAACCCCTAAGAATAGGTGCAGCCTAGTTCTGAAAACATCTTTTTCACAATATTTCTTGAAAACTTTTTGGCTTTTCCAAGAAAAACAAAAACTTGTCAACCTTCTGCAACCTCATTAATGCAACCCCATGAATATTAGTCCAGTCAGATTTGTGTCAACTTGGTTTTTAGCTGAAGAATTAATTATGAAATACCATGAAGGCATTTATTCATTTACTTTTTGGTCTTTTATGCAGTACCCAAGAATATGTATTCAGTACCTGAATACCTATTACTGGAGAGAAAGGCATCATGAGCTGGACACATTGGCAGCGTTAAAATGGTACATTATCTGATGCACAAGACGGAAATGCATGCATTCGTGATATAGTAAATCAATATGTATTGTGAGAAAAAAATATTCCTCTAATATATTCTACTTTCCCAGGTCAATCATACCTTTCTTGTTGTTGTCCATGCCAAATATCCTCCAGTCTCTTGGTACTATTCTTCAGTGAGTTCTGAGTAAATTGCTCCAACCTCTTTCTCTTAGCTATCAAGGTTTTTGAAATGTCCGCTTTGAACAGAAAATCAATAATAAATACCCAATACTTACAAGCATGAATGCTACATTTACTTATAATTCTACCTTTAAATTTTTAATTCAAGAGAAAATGTATGTCAAACACAACCCAACAGGGAAAATGCCTCAATGTTTCTACTGATTCATGTTTTAATTTTTAGTAAATATTTATTGTATATATTTTAATATACGAATATAAATTTTATGACGCTCTCAATTCTTGCACGTTATCAGGACTCTGACACCATAGTCACCACTAAATACTAAACATGTGTTCTTGAATCTCTGAAAACAAAGTTGATCTCAGTTAATCCATTAATTCAGAGTAGAATTACAATATCCCCTTTGTAATGATTTCAAACTATCATAAGAACTAACCTCCAAAGCACTCCAGCATTTTCTGCATTTCCATGCTAAAATTAGGGGGAAAAAAGGTTAAAAGCATAATATTCAACAGAGTTCTTCTTCATTTCTGAAAGGCACAGATGAAACAAATTTGGAAAAGACGGGAGGACGAGTATTAAAACTTTTAAGTGAGGCTAAAGTGTATTATACTTCGGAATGAAGTTTGCCTGACACAATTTATTAATTTGTGTTTTCAGTTGTGGTTACATAACATCATTTTCTAAATCTTATTCTAAAATTTAAAATGAATCATGCTACTTACCCAAAATCTCCCGATTCTTCGCTGGCATCTCCTTCTCCATGAGGTCTCTTCCTACTTACAGGTCCTGATCTCGGTATAATAGGAGTCTCATCTGAAAACATTTTATTATTACAACACATAAAAACAGTGTATTTTGTCTATACCAACGCAAATATATTTCAAACAAGTGAAAACACAATAATGATCAAGGTTGGTAAGATTTCATGATTTAATTTCAACATAGGTAGTTCCTCTCGCTGCACTGAGCGACAGAGTGATAACTGATACAAATATAAACAAGGTACAATGGTCTCATAAAGTATGAACAGCTCACCTCGCAAAGGACTGCCCCCTCTAAGCATGTCATCGTCAATGGTGCTTCGCTGTATGTTATTCGTGGAATCTTTTTTAGACTGCCGGGGCATCCTAGATGTTTTTCACTCCAATAACACAACAACAATAGTTAAAGTTATGGTTCTGCCTTCATATCTCGGGCAGAAGCAGACGGCTGATTAACTTCCGGTGATATCAGCGCGGCGCCACGCGTAGGCAATAACAATACAAGGGGAACAACTCTGTCAAGAAACGAAATACTCTCCACATGTAAAATATTGCATTGTTTCTGGGCACAGATCTATCCTTTTGCTTTACCACTTACTGATCTGCATGAACGAGGGTCAGGTTAATGGGCAAGAAATCTCTGGAAGAGCCCTGCGGCATTAACGCCCTCACCAGGTATATGACAAGCTAGCCTGAGATCACAAACCAAGGTAAAGTCCGAGCAGGTGTAGATATAATGTTAACACTTTTACACGCCTTAACGACTCTAATGATATTTATTCTAAAACTTAACTAAAATCACACCTGTAGGCCTACGCCATAATTTCTTGAAATAATGACACCAACAAGATCAATATAACATCGCTTGTCTTCCAATGCCATTCTCTGACTAGAATTCATTCAACGGTGTCAAAATTCTAAGTTCCTTAAGCTTCTTCTGTAGGCCTATTGGGGGTATTTACATTCTTTTTTGTAAAGGGATTTCATTTCAGTTACATCCGACATCCAATAATGAGCTCTACAATATACTGTGAACCTTACAATGTCATTTTTTGCATCAGTACAAATCATCGAAAAAGACACATTAATTGCAAAGAGAAAATATCTTTATTTTACATGTTCTATTTTATACATGTACCAATGAAATGATGTCATAACACATTAGGCAAATAATTTGAATATATATATGGTACATGCAATATACATCTTAAATCACCAGGAATATATGTTAGAGAGTGGGTCACCATCCTAGCAATCTGATAGGATGTTGCACAAACAATATCAGAAAAAAATGAGAGATTCTGAAAATGCCTGACTATAGATGCCAGTCAGATTCAAACATTGTAATAGGCTCTTATTCTTGTGTTATACAAGAGGACGAGTATGTCCAAACTAAAGGTCTTGTTATTCTGACACAGCACCAATTTTCCTGTATCACTTCTCTTTAGCTTTTGACAAAGGCAGACCTCTTTTAAATTATTTAGAGGATTGAACACTATCTGGATCAGACTGATTTATTAATACACTTATATGATTGGCGGTTTACGCCAAACTCAAGAATAATTTACTAATACAACTGCAACCAGTATTGTGGTGGGAGGAAACCGCACAGATCCCGGGGAAAACAACCATCTCCAGGGTGCTGGCAGCCCTTCCCAAGTACAAACAGAGGCGGTCTCACAGCAACCATATTACAGAGCAACCACTAGGCCACGGAGGCCGCTGGACGGACTAAGAAGTAAACCATTACAACATCAAAGAAAAGTGAAATAAATAAAAAAAAACAAAATACGATCAAGCAGAACAATTAACAGAAAAACAGCTCAAAATTACTGCGCAATGCACTTACAATCCCCCCCCCCAGCCTTGAGAACATGTACAATGTAACAAATAGATACAAATTCCAGAGATATTATTTATAATACCAACCATTCATAAAACTGTGCAGGTATTGTATACATTTGGAGAGCTTGGGACAAAGTGCTTAAGAGTTCGAGCATTTACAAACCTTTTACAAAATTAAACTTAAATGACCACAGTGAACTAAATGGAAAAGGTCAAGTTTACTGAAAATCAATAGGGTTCTTCCTCATGCCAATTTTAGTGTGGTGTAAGTTTGGTGAACTTGGACTCAATGGTTTCAGAGAGAGAGCATTTACAAGCCTTTCACAAAACATGACCCCAATGACCCTGAAGGAAAGGGTCAAGGTTGCTGAAAATCAATTGGGTTCTTCCTTATGCCAAAGTGCAAGTATGGTGTAAGTTTGGTCAACCTGTGCCAAACTGTTCTAGTGACATCCAGTTTACAAGCCTTTTTCAAAATTTAACTTACAAGGCCCAATTGACCTTGAAGGAAAACGTCAAGGTCGTTGAAAATCATTAGGGTTTTTCCTCATGTCAATGTGTAAGTGTGGTGTAAGTTTGGTGAACTTGGACTTAATGGTTTCAGAGAGAGAGCATTTACAAGCTTTTCACAAAACATGACCCCAGTGACCTTGAAGGAAGAGGTCACGGTCAATGAAAGTCAATAACGTTCGTCCTTACACCAACATGTAAGTGTGTTGGAAGTTTGGTGAATTTGGGCTACACCGTTCTAAAGATAGAGCGTTTACAAGAATTTAATGACCCCAATGACCTTTAAGGAAAAGGTCAAGAAAGCTGAAAATCAATATGGTACTTCCTCATGTCAGCGTGTAAGTGTAAAGGTAAAAATGTCACGGTCAATAAAAATCAACAGGGTTTGTCCTCACATTAATATGCAAGAGTGGTGTAAGTTTGGTGAATTTGGGCTAAACCATTATAGAGAGCTTACAAGCCTTGTATAAAATTTAACTTAAATGACCTCAATGACCGTGAAGAAAAAGGTCAAGGTCGCTGAAAATCAATAGGGTTCTTCCTCATGTTAATGTGTAATAGTGGTGTAAGTTTTCTGAACACTGGATAAACCGTTCTAGAGATTGAGCGTTTACGAGGAATATGAACAGATATACAGACGCCGCCAGCTACAACAATACCAACTTGGCCGAAATTGGCCGACAAGCTATAAAAAACACTAACTTAACTTTAATACTTTCCATAATGACAAGTCTTAAACATACTGCAGACAGTTTACTATGAGAAGTGCAATAAAAACTGATAATATGATAAAAGAAAAAATGAAATATCACAATGCTTCATCAGCTACATGGATACGTTGATAAAGCCAGAAGACTTCTGACCTGAATCATAATATCTATACAAAAGCAATCTGATTACAACCACATCAGAATGCACACTTTCTTTCTTGGACAGCCACATACGTGTACAAGAACATCTCTGGTAACAGTTTTATGGCGCTATGCTATTCTTGTTAACAGACAACATCTCCACATTAGTGTCTAGGAAATCCCCACCAGCACCCAGGTTCTTTGAGAGTCTGTCTGTGTTGGGCGTCAGAGAGAGCACAAACCAGCCCAGGACACTCAGCACTCCACGAACTGTGTTAAGGCTCTTCCACACATTTAGCTCATGGTCAGACACCTGATTGGGACAAAACACAAACACAATGTATAAACTAAGTCTGACAGATTGATACCAAGTCAGAGGCTATGGGGGAATAGGATTGCAATCTATCAAATATGGCGCAGTAAAACCAAAAACAAAACAACAAGGGGAACAACTCTAACAGATGCAACATGTTCTTCACATTCACACCTGTATTAGAGAAGAAACTGCTGACTAATCAACATTTACTGTTAAAACATTGACCGGGCAAAACAGATAAATGCAATTCATCAGCATTATCATCTTTTCATGTGATTTCCTATCACGATATATCTACTGAACATTATGTGGCAAGCTGAATTTGGGGAAAATTGAAGATATTTAAGGTTTCAGGGTGGGATCAGTTTCACGAAGTCTGTGAGCCATGTGAACTCATAACTACCATGGAGACCAGTGCTGTAGGTATTAAGTTGCTACGGAAGTTACATGCATATAACGCTACATGTGCTTAATGGAACTGGCTGTATTTTTCAACATATACTTTAAATTTATAGACCAAAGAAGGGTAAGAAAAAACATTTTAGACATCCATGAGATTTCAAAACTACATGGCTGTTTTTTTATGTTCAGTTATGTTTGGGGGTTGCTTTTTTCTCTTAGGGGAAAAACCTGTAAAGTGTTTTGAACCTTTTAACAATGAAGTTCATGAAGTTTGGTTTGTTACATGATATAATAAAATATGAGTCTAGGAATTAAGTTTGCTTCACCAGATGATATCAAATTCAAAATGTTGTCTTACAGCAAAAATACATGACATTGAATGTAGTCTAAATTATGTTTATATCATTATCAAAGTTTTCCGAATATAGACATTTTTTTGTAAATCAAACAAAACCTGTATCGGGTTTGGAAAAAGCCTGGGCCATAATTTCTGGAATGACATTATGGGTTTGGCAAGAGTTATAATTCCTGTAAAGATTTAGTGACTCAGATTGCTAACAAACGGATGATCCGTGATGAATTTTGATTATTTTCAGTATTGTTGATTTGATCAAAGCATGGCGTCATATTCAAGACGTTTTTACTTCAATGGCAGTCAGTTTTATGGAGTGCCCCAGCTAGACGAGTGACCCTTGACAAGTATCACAGCTAGGTATGCACCTTATGTCGATGTCTCTCAACGAACGTCAGGCTATGCAATCCGCCACAAGAGCGTCGTTGACAGCTATTTACCATCCCCACACAGTCCAACAAAGGGTAAGAGCGGGGGAATTCCTTTTATCCCACTGGACTTTAGTCGCTTTGCATTGTTTTCATCTGTTGTGGCTATTAAATATGTTGACCACATAGGTGTTTGGGTAATTCTAAACTAGGGATGTCTTATGTGTGGCAACCAACATCACTTAATTTCTATACCTAACTCTGCTTATCAAAGCCATATGGTTAGGGGTGCTACAAGTTGCTACCGTAAAACCATTTACATGATGAGTTACAGTAAAAGGCTGTAAACCGATGTAAAATGACAAGAGATCTGTTTCATGGTTTACATGTGCCCATTTGCCAACTATCTTACTCTATTCGTTGCTCTTTATATTTTGCAGTCGCTTACTCTAAATAAGCGTTACGTTTACCCTAGCGACGGAGAGGCAAACGCCTTCAACCAGAACACGAGCAGCCCCTCGAACAACAGTGTAAATGCAGTCTTTCCGCATTTCAAACGGAGTCGAACAGAAAGGAAACGCAATGCTTATTACGACACAGGTCTGTCGGCAATCTGCTGGGGCCATGGGTTTCTCCAGGGCTCTCTCCGGTTTCCTACCACCACAATACTGGTCGCCATCCTTTAACAGGAAAGAAAACACAATAAAGAAGCTATGGTGAATAAAAAGAGCATTAAAAAAAATTGAATTTAAGGATGCCATCATTGAATTTTTTTTAGATTTTTTTCACCGAATTAAATGTAGGCAAATGTTATTATGGGCTTTAAGGATCACATTGATAATGTGGTTCACCAGACGCGTCACAAGACTTTCTGTACACATGTATGCTCCTCTCTGAATAAAGGCCTTGTAAAGAGTGTTCGCGTAGTGTTTGTCTGTGCATGAAAAAGCTAACATGGCACTAAATATCTGCTTTAGGATTAGAGAAAGGTTGGTGTGACGTCACTGGTAAACCACAATATCAATATATGCTCCAAAAACCTACCATACAAATCAAAACATTTTACGACATTTAATTTCGTGAAAAAAATCTGAAGAATTCAGTGGGCGTATATTTACATACAGTTTTTAATGCCCTTTTCATTCACCATAATTTGACTTGGTCTTACCCGTTTAGTGAAATACTCTTGAGTACAGCTTAAAACACCAATCAAATAAATAAATATATTAATCCCCCCCCCCCATATTTGTAGAGATAGGTAGTCAATGTAGTCACATTTGGATGAGGGGGAAGTAAAACCGTTTACAAGTGTCCTTGTAAAGAAGAAAAATTGGCACAAATTTTAAATTGCATTCTCTACAACTGTACTATTGATAACAGCTATTTTCTGTGATCTTTCATGAACAATAGTAAATACATGATACAGTTTAAGGACGTTTCATAGCTGGTTTGTTAACAGGTATAAATTATATCTTAAATTAAGAAGACGAATATGGCATATGCTAGAAACGACCCTTTGAGACTTTTTATTAG